>CAHIKZ030001392.1:1167500-1205000 GCA_903632075.3 Acanthosepion pharaonis
AAGAAAAGACAGCCGTTGATGAGAAAGAAAAAAAAAAAGAAAAAGAGAGACAAGATTACAGAAAGACAGAAAGAAGGATGAAAATGAAAAAAAAAAAAAAAAGAGAGACAAGATCACAGAAAGACAAAAGAAATGAGAATGAAAAAAAAAAAAAAAGAGAGACAAATCACATTAAAAGACAGAAAGTTGATGAAAAGAAAAAAAGAAAAAAAAAAGAGAAAAAAGAAACAGAAAGACAAGAAAAATGAGAATGAGAAAAAAAAGAAAAAGAAAAAAGAAAAATTTTTTTTGAAAAGAATGAAAAGAAAAGAAAAGAAAAGAAAAGAAAGAAGACAAAAAATGAGAAAAAAAAAAGAAAAAAAGACAAGAGAACAGAAAGACAAGATGAGAATGAAAAAAAAAAAAAAAAAAGAGAGACAAGAAACAGAAAAGAAAAGTTGAAAGAATGAAAAAAAAAAAAAAAAAAGACAAGATCAAAAAAGACAAAGATGAGAATGAAAAAAAAAAAAGAAAAGAAAGAAAGAAGAAAAAAGAGAAGAAAAAAAAAAAAAGAAAAGAAAGAAAAAAAGAAAAAAAAAAAAAAAGAAAAAGATCAGAAGAAAAGAAGCCGTTGATGAGAATGAAAAAAGAAAAAAAAGAGAGAAAAAGAGACAAAACAAAAAAAAAAAAAAAAAAGAGTCAGAAAGACAGTTGATGAGAATGAAAAAAAGAAAAGAAAAGAGAGACAAGATCACAGAAAGACAGCCGTTGATGAGAATGAAAAAAAAAAAAAAAAGAGAGACAAGATCACAGAAAGACAGCCGTTGATGAGAATGAAAAAAAGAAAAGAAAAGAGAGACAAGATCACAGAAAGACAGCCGTTGATGAGAATGAAAAAAAAAAAAAAAAAGAAAACAAAAGGTTGAAAATGAAAAAAAAAATTTTTTTTTGATGAAAGACAGAAAAAAGAAAAAAAAAAAAAAGAAAAGAGACAAGAGAAGAAAGACAGCCATTGATGAGAATGAAAAAAAAAAAAAAAAAAAGACAAGCATCAAAAAAAGAAGAAAAATGAGAATGAAAAAAAAAAAAAAAGAGAGACAAGATCACAGAAAGACAGCCGTTGATGAGAATGAAAAATTCAAAAAAATCCTTTTTCAAAGAAAGACAAAGAGAAAGAATGAAAAAGAAAAAAAAAAAAAGAGACAAGATCACAGAAAACAAGAAGATGAGAAAAAAAAAAAAAAAAAAAAAGAGACAAGAAAAGAAAGAAAGGTTTTGATGAGAATAAAAAAAAGAAAAAAAAAAAGAGAGAAAGAAAAGAAAGACAAAATGATAAGAAAAAAAAAAAAAGAAGACAAGATCACAAAGAAAAAAAAATGAGAAAAAAAAAAAAAGAGAGACAAGATGTAAGAAAGACTTTAAGCCGTTGATGAAGAAAAAAAAAGAAAAAATGGATTACAGGAAGACAGAAAGACAGCCATGATGAGAATGAAAAAAAAAATTTCAAAAAAGAGAGAAAAGATCAAAGAAAGAAAAGAAATGAGAAAAAAAAAAAAAAGAGACAAGATCAAAGATTTCGTTCGTTTAGAAAAAAAAAAAGAAAATGGAGAAAAGATCAGAGAAAGAATTCTTCACAAAAAGAATGAAAAAAAGAAAAAAAAAGAAGCAAAAAGAAAAGACAAAAAGATGAAGATTCTTTTAAAGAAAAAAAACTGCTCATAGAAAATTTCATGATTTTTTTTTTGAAAGGAAAAAAAGAAATGAAAAAATGTGAAAAGGAAAAAACAAATAATAATAAAAATAATAATAATAATAATACAATAATAATAATAATATTATAAAAATAAAATATTCATTTTATATATAACCTTCAAATTTTAGCTCTAAAATTTAATTTATTTTTTGTTTAAAAAAGTCTTGGTTTTTGGATTATTTAAATTTTAAGAAGCCTTGTCAAAAAAAAAGGTTTCTTCATCCTAAAATAGTAGAATCAAAGAATGTCTGAAAGTTCTTTTTGTCATATTAGTACCAGAGGGTGAACGTGATTTTTGACTTATAATGAAGTCATTTCTGGATCTCCAAATATTTATGTTTTTATTTAATCAATTAAATACTTTTTTTGACGAAATCTTTTGGAAAGAAAAAACGTTTTAACAAAACAGTTCGATAAATTTTCAAAATTTAAGTTTTGCTTAGTTTAATCAAGTACAAAAAACATCAAAATTACGAAGGGCTTTATCTATGCAATATATATATATATATATATATATATATATTTTTTCATTTGGAAAATTAATGATGCCATTTTAACCTTAGGTATTTTAAAAAGGACCCGGAAAGAAATGATTATACACCAGAAATCAATGGAAATTTAATAATAATAAAATAATAATAATAAAACAGTAGTAGAAAGGCCAACATAAGAATGATTCTGAAAAAATATAAAAAGCTCGATACAAATGAATTGGCAAAAGTTAAGATAAGATAAATTATACCATTGAATACATTTATAGCCAAACATGTGACATAATGACAGGACATGTTAAAAGCAGCTTAAATCTTTTGCATTCGGTTTAAAATGAAAACCCATCAGTTCGAATGGTAAACAAATAAAGAATGTTAATAAAAAAAATTAAAATGATTCCCAATATAGCCATTTTTGACTTTTGCAGCCTTTAAAAATACAGGCCCAGGGCCTTCTTACCTCCACTGTAGGAACCACTCTCTGATTGGCCATGTCTTCATGGGTGTTTTTTCTTTAAATCAAAACGTTTGTTTAAGATATTTAATCCATAATTAAGGTAGAAATTTAACGTTGTTTATTTGGAGATCATTTTTTTTTTTTTATTGTTTTTTTTTTTTTTGCATAATGCAAAGGTTCCGCTTACCATCCTCCCCAGGAATGGGTTTTTTGCCGACCAAAATGATGAGACTCGAATTTTACAAGAAAAACAAAAACTATAACTTTTTCTGTCCCAGGATTTACGTGGGGAAAATAGATGGATTGGATTCATGATAGTGAAAACGAACATTTGTTTACGAATTGAATTAAAAATCTTCTTTTATTCAATCAAAATGAAATATTTTTTATTTCAAATGATTTGATTCAACTGCCAATAAATTTTTCATTGAAATCAAGAAAAAAAAAGAAGATTTAACGAAAACGAAGAAAATATTATTTTTAAATTTTATAATCAACACAAATCATTTAAATGTTTTATACATCTATATTTTTCAAAAAGTCTCAGAAGCCAAAAGAATCCTGTTGAATAACACGGCTGTTATTATTATAAGTAGAAAGATGTTAAAATTTCAAAATTCAAATTTAAATTTTTTGATGAATCTTTTAATGACTGTATAAGCTCATAAATTTTAATTGAAATTGTATTCTTCATTAAAATTAGAGCTAAAAAAATTTTAACTAAACATTACTAAAATCACAATCAGAAATATGAATGGAATTTACAATTTTAAAAAATAAAACAGCTGTTAAGGTTACTTCACAAATAATAACTATGATTTCATTAATTCATTAAGGAATTAAATTTTTATTTCGGGAAAATAAAAACAATTCACTTTTTTTCTGAATGATTTCTTTCTTTCAATTTCTTGATTTCTTTTTTATAAATTCATTCATTCATTTTTTCACGGAAATCAAATAAATATTTTTCCTCACCCCTCTTTCGACAAAAAGAAAACAGAATAGTCCATTATTTATGAAGTATTGAAAGAGGGGACGTTAAACAGAAATGACAATTTAATTCATTTTTTTTTTTTTTTTTTTTCTTTTTATTTTTTCAATTTTTATGTAAAAAATATATATATTAAAAATATATAATATATATATATATATATTTATATAAATATATATATATATATAATGTCTTAAAAAAAAATTTATAATTCAATTTAAATTTTTCATATTCATTTTTTTTCTTTTATCTCATCTATTCATGAATATATATATCAATATATAAATATATATATATAAACAAATCTATATCTATATAAATATATATGAAAATCTTTTAAAATCTATAAAATTATCTATTTATTTTTATATTCATCTTTAATTTTTTATCTGTCAAAATTATATAAATATAAAATATTTATTTAAATTTATTTATTTACATATTTATCTTTTATTATCTATCAATATTATAAATCTAAATAAGTTGTTCAAGAAAATTGAATAAATATCTTCATATTTATATAAATAAGTCTTCATATCAATATCTAAATATCTATCTGCAAATATTTATATTATCTAATCTATCAAAGTTTTAATATTAATTTATCTATATCTAAATGATATATTGAATAACATTTAATTTTTAAAATAAATCCCGTCTTATGAACATTTCTCTTCCACAATTTATTTAATCATTAAAAGACGAATTATTTTTATTTACTGTAATTGAATTTTTCGAATTTCAATACCCGAAATTGATGTTTAATTTTTGTTTTTCCATGTTAGAAAAATGGCGTGTTTATTGCGGCCGCCATTATTTCTCGTTTTTTTTCGTCCGTGATCAGTGTATAGTATCTGTTCTCATCAACTTAACCTGATGATATCTTTCCATGGTTATGGAATTCTTTTGACCATTCATTTTCTAAGAAAACCAATCAGTTTTTTTTTCTTTCAAACCCGAATTATCAAAGGAATAGTTCATTATTTATGATCTATAGGCCGGGAGTAACGGTCGTGCTGACGAACAAAATGAAGGACAAGGACAATCACCATCGGATATTATTATTACTATTATTACTAATGTTTTCTTCTTTTAATTAATTTGATGTGCTGTATAATGTAATTATTTGCTAAATCTATCACCCAGGCTTTAATTTTTAAATGCCATTTTTTGAAATATTTTTTTTTTTTTTTTTTTTTTTTCTGAGAACTTGAAAAAAATTTAACCATTAAGAAAAAAATTAAGTAAAAGATGTTTTCATTTCCCTGACTGTCAATTTCCATTATTGATTTCTTTCTTAAAATCAATCTGAGCGTTCTTGTAGATTATAAAGAATAATAAATTTTTCTTAATCAATGTAACATCAGCATTTCACTTTAATTATTCCTAGTTCTTCGACAATTACTGGAATAATGGTTGTCTTTAAATGCCACATTCCTTACAATTCCTATTTCTACATTCTTATATTTAGAGAACTTATCATATTTTTCTCACGGATTTTTATTTCGAAGGCCGTTGTTCTTTAATGTCATTTCAGCCTCTATCTAGCCTAATTAGGTAATTTTAAAATGCTGGATTTTTTTTTATCATAGTTTTTCTGCATTATTATTATTATTATTATTATTATTATTATTATTATTATTATTATTATTATTATTATTTCCTTTTAACTCTGATGTTTACACATTTCTTTCCGGGTCCCTGCCCAGGGACCTAAGGTTATAAATGGCATCATGACATTTTGACAAAAAAAAAAAAAAAAAAAAATTTTACATAGATAAAGCCCTTCGTAAAGTGTGGGCTGTACTTGTTGAGAACAATTTTTTTATCTTTTGAGGCATGGACTTCCAGGAATCCCTTCAATTAGTTTACTGCAATCTTTTCCAACCATTCCTAGGGCTCCAACTACAACAGGGATTATTGATGTTCCCGTGTGCTACATTTTTAGATTTCGATTTCAAGGTCCTTGTATTTTGACAGTTTTTTGAATATCTTCAAAGATACATTGCAGTCTGCAGTGATTGCCATATCGATAAGGAGGTACTTTTTTAGTTTGTGGTCTCTAATAACAATGTCTGGGAGGTTGGCTTTGATTGTTCTGTCAGTGTGTATTTTGTATTCCCATAGAATTGTAACAGGTCCTATCTCTGTAACCGGGTCTGGGTGGTGTTCATACCAGTTTCTTTCAGTTTCCTTCCAGTAGAAGTTGCAAATTTTCCAGTGCAGATATTGGCCCACTCTGTCGTGCCGGGATTTATATTCAGTGGGTGCCAATATTGTGCAACCTGATACAAGATGATCAATCGTTTCTGGATATTTATCACAGAATCTGCATTTTGGGCTAACACAATATTTTAGTATATGTGCTTGATAATTTCTAATTAACAAGCATTGGTTTCAAGCAGCAAGGATAAAACCTTCAGTTTCAGCTTTTTCAACACTGCGCTAGGTAGCCACTGATGGGTACGGGGTTTTGTCTACCTCAGTTTGTTTGGTAAGCAGATATTATTATTATTATTATAATTAAAAAATTATTATTATTATTATTATTATTATTTTTTGCATTATATCTTTGTTTAGCTACTAAATTGAGAACTTGATGCCATTGAAAAAAGGTTTATCTTTATTTCCCAGGAAGAACATTTACAGCAATAATGAACACCTATATCTAAGAATAGGTTACTGGAGGGACAACTGCATTGGGACAAATAATCAAAAACATTCAAATTTTTTTTGAGACGTTTAAAAAAATTGCAACAATGTATTTTTGGGTATTGTCTGTGAAAGTAAGGACAAATGTAATGTTTATAATTATTAGATGTCGTATTCAAAAAATATTTGTAACGAAGGATGATACAATTGATGAAAACAGCGGGATATAAATTAATTATTCAAACAAATTTTTTGAGATCAAATCGATGATTGAAATCATCCCCGTTTAAGATGTGCATGCCAAATTCTCATGTTGAATAATTAAAACCTGATTGTATTTCATCTTTATAGTATTTGTTTTCATTCTACACTTTGCATACGTTTCCTTGTTTTAAAAAAAAGTTGAAACAAAAGCAGATAGTGATTTTGAAAATAAAATTTTTTCGTAGGCCCTCGTTCTTAATACAATGCAAGTAGTCGTATTCCCATGAACAGGTACTAATTAGTTTCAAGTTTTGAACGTAATATTAAAAATAATTTTGGCAACATTTCTTTTTTTTTTTGTTAGTTTTAATTGGTTTCCTGTATAAGGATATTTGATTGAATATTCAACGGGTTTTTAATCTTTAAAATGTTTTAAAGACAGTTTTATGATATGGCGGGGGGAAAAAACACATTAGATTTTGAACAGGTTATTTGATTTTTGGTTTTATCCGCTTAGAACTTTCTTTCCTCAAAGTAATGGTTATTGAGAAGAATATGGAAATGTGATCATATTAAATACCAATGGAATTTATGCCAATGAGGGTAGCTGGATACATTATGTTTTTCCTTAGCAGGTTTATTTTAAAGATGAATAAAGAACTGGGAGGACTAAGGAACCTGGCAATTCTGAACAATTTTCATAAGAATAAAGACAGAGTAGCAACCTTTCGTCTGCAGCAAAGGTGTTTATTTTGTGTTGTTCCATTTTTTAAGCATTTCATTCAATTAAAATAAGTATTGCAAACTCTAAGTACGCAAATTCTACTAAGAAGTATAAAAATTAAAGGAAAGATTTAACAGGTATAGCGGGTATGAGCAAAGGGAAAAAAAGAAGACCAGAGAAAAATAAAAAAAAAAGAACGTGGATCACGGAAATAGAAGATGTCGATCGGCATTACATTTAAATTTTTGAAGATTATAGTTAATCAGGGAAGCAAGTAAGAGGAAGGGAGTTTTACTTATCGGGAAGTGGGTACAAGAAGATATTGTTGGATTAGAATATTTAAATAAACATTTAACCGTTTCGACAGTACAATGTGAGACCGAGATGCCAACCTTATAGAATAATTAAATTCATACAGTCGGAAAACCAGTATAAAAAAATAGCACGTCATAAAAGCAGATACTATGGAAATCTTTACAGAAAAGGACAAACATAGCAACATTAGATGTCGGCGAGAAAGTGACTGAAAGTCTTCGACTCCAAGTCAGGACCGAACATTGCATATCCGCCTTTTCTTTTTGTTGATCCTGAAATTGAGATGAACTTTGTTTAATTTTTTTCATTGACCATATATTTTCTAAGTCTTCCATGCATTTGTTAATGATAGATTTGTAAATGTGAAGGATGGACTCAGACAAGAAAAAACCTTCTGGCGCGACACGACAGAATCAACTATTTAAAATTGATGCAGCTAAATTGATTCAATGTAGTTGTTCCACCTCATGTTAGTGGATAAAATGAGACCAAGAAGACGCAGTTTTTGAGGCGTTCTCGTGGAGTTGAACAGTGGAAAAAAAAATTACCTACAAGGCCGAGTAGATGCTTTTTAAACTTATATAGAATGAAACGTGAACACTGGAAAGCTGCTGACCATCTATGTCAAATACTGATTTTTAGGTCTGATCTACTATTTTTGAAAGGGGTAATTATGAAAAAGCCAACTTCTTACTTTTTACGTCAAATCCAGCATTTTTCAATATAGTAAAGGATGAATCGTATGTAGGAGTTCCATTTGAGATCTATAGAAGGAAATGGTCATTTATAATAAGAATCACCGTTTTCCCGTTCATCGCGAAGGAAAATATTTATGACCGCTCGATTTGGGGGCGATTATCATTCCATAATGATATACACATGCAAATTTTTCATGTCAAGTGATCAGACGCGGCTTGCATAAAGAATGGAACTTTTACAATATCTTTTTAGACTCAAGTTTCAAAATGAGAATTATATTTCGGAAAAGAGGATCGAAGTCATCGAAATATCACAGAGAATGTATCAATGTTTAATTTCTAATAAACTCGCAATATGAAGACATGCTGTGTTTGTCCCTCTAAAGAATCTTGCTGATTTTGATGATCGCTTTGTATATGAAAATGGATGGCGCTCTATGGAAATTCGGCGGAAGAATTCAAAGAAATCCGGTGAGGTATATGTCATAAAATCTCCTACGCCAAGTTAACACAGGCGAAAACAAGTAAATCGATGACCTTTTTTTTACTTTTGCAGACTTATGCATAGAATAAGATCGAGAATACGTAAAATAATTTTAACAGATGGATTTCCGAAAAATAAATGAGAAAAATAGATGAAAAAAACATGGGGAACACATGGGACAAGAATATTTGCTATAGTGAAATTAAAAATATGGGGGATTGTATATACAATATATATATATATATATATATATATATATATATATATATATATATATATATATTATTTACGAATTTAAATGTCCATATCTGAATTGTATTCCTGATCAATCAAAATTTTGTATTAAATAATTATATAGGCAATACTACAACATGTTTAACAATGAAGACTCATACTATATTTTTGTGACCGTAGCTCAATTAGGTCTCATTTAAATATCATGGAACCTAACGGACCCTATCTTTATTAATAACACAAATATAATATAATCATCTACATGCAAAATGACGAAGAATAAAATAAATCTTTATTAATAAAAAAAAAAAAACATATATAATATCAATTATGAACATGGGCGCAATAGTTTGATCATGTTTTGATTAAAAACATTATACAAATGAATATATGCAATATATAATTATATGTTAACAGCTAATATATTTCAATGTTAAAAACTAAATGTATAAGCGCTCGGATAAAAAGAAGAATTGAAGAAAAGAAAATAATTTATCAAAAAAAAAAAAAATAAATATTAGAACACTTTATTAAACGGAAAAAAAAATTAAATATAAATAAACACTGTCATAGTCAAAGAAAATGATATAAATACATATATATATATATATATATATATATAATATATATATATATATATATAAATATATATATATATATATATATATATATATATATATATATTAAGAAATGGACAAGGTCCGACAATTTATTTATTAAAAGACATTTTTTTATGTTTAACGTTGTTATTTTATAGATACAAGTATTTAAGCAAATGCTCTGTTTATGATAAACAGTATTAAATAACATTTACCGGCCTGAATGTCTGAGAAATTTTCATAGAAAATATTCGTTCTTTGACAGGATTCGAACCTGCATCCTATACGGAACCGTCATATACGCTGACGTGCCTTTACCGCTCGGCTACAAAGAACCAATCGGTAGACAAGGTCGAATTTACTGCTTATAAACTCCAATTTTCCATGAATCTCGTACATTCATAACTGCTCTGGCGTATCGAATGTAAACAAATGACGTCATATATTAAGAAATGGACAAGGTCAAACAATTTATTTATTAAATACATATTTTATATATATATATATATATATCATGTATTATAATTTCTTTATATATATATATTCTTGTCCAATGTTTATAAATTTTTTTAAATCTAAGAATTTATTTTCTGGAAAAAAAAATCTGTGTTAATTTTTATTCTATGATAAGTATTAGGAGAAAATGATGTTAATTTGGCGTAGGATATATACGATAGATTTTTTGAATTCTAGATAGAGCTAATCCATTTTCATATATAAACGATGTTAAAAATCAGCAATTTTTTTTGAGGACAAACATAAAGACTTCATATTATAAGTTTATTAGAAATTAAACATTGATAATTATTTGATATTTGATATTTTCATCGTTTTTCCGTAAAATATAATTCTCATTTTGAAACTTGCTTCTGCTAAAAAGATATACGTAAAGTAACATTCTTTTTGCAATTTTACGTCTGATCTTTTGACATGAAAAATTTTATAATATTATTTCAATGATATGAATATCGAAAAAAAGATAGATACACCTATGAGCCAGACAAATGAGAACAAAGTTTTCCCCTAAACGGATCGTAGGGGAAATAACGCTGTTATCCATAATAAGATATATATATATTATATATATATATATATATATATATATGAAAAATATTTTACTGATGGACTTTAATTATTGTCAGGTTTTCAAACTACTTCAGATTATGAAATTCGATAATAATCATCGTGGGATACATAGGCCCCTAATGGTCATTTCAATGTATAGGTTTAATAACACCCAATGCAGACACTGCAGGTAAAACTATCACCTGGTTTGCCTAGTGAATATTTATAATTATCTTAGATTTTGCTCTACTTAGTGTACTCAGCACTTTACGTAGTTGTTTTTTACTCGTTTTTTTTCTTTGGACTTGGAGCTTGAACACTGGACGATTATTTTCGCCTTGGTTTAATCTTCTTGGTTCTTTTTTTTTTATCCCCCATTTTTCCCTGGATACCGATTTGTTCTACCGCAAATTGAGATATCCAAAAGTGTTTCCAAGCGAGTAACACGATATATATATATATATATATATATATATATATATATATATATATATATATATATATATATATATGCACATTTCCTTGAATACGACAGACAAGGTGCTTCTATTCAATTTTTTTTATTCAATTTCTCATGATATCTAATAATTTTTTCTTTTTTTTTTCTACACTCTTCTGGGCATATCTCAACTAGATCTCAATTAAATATTCATGGAGACCTACCGGACACTATTTGTAACATTCTTGTTGACAACACAAATATAATAGCATCATCTACATAAAAAAAAAGGGGCTAAAAATAATGGAAGCCTTATTGATAAAAACAAAAAAAAAACACTTAATAATATCAACTATGAACATGGACACAATATCTTGACCGTGTTTTGAAAAATGAGAACATTTTATAAAACATATATACAACGAACTATTTCTTATTTAACAGCTAAAATATTTAATCCTTGAAAATGGCTAGATGTATAGCCGAAAGCGCTCGGATAAAAAGAACATTCGAACAGTTTTTATATAATGTATTATCCGAAAAGAAAAAAATATTCGATCGATTGAAAAATTGTATAAAAAGCTAAATAAAAGCACTTTGTCTGCCGTATTCAATGAAATCTGCATAAAAGAAGGATTGCTGCCTAAATACATGCATGCTTACGCACACACACACACACACATATATATATATATATATATATATATATATAGTGATGAAACCAAACTAGAACTGAACTCTAATACAAGTGAGTATATTCGAAAACCAACTGATACAAAATACAATCACAAAACGAAAGATGCAACGAAAACGCTAAATGTCATGCGTGAATCGTAAAAACGCTTGATTTCATTGGTGAAGATGAATTTAAAAGAACAACAACTTGTAATTTCAACAGATAATTTGTTGTCTAAACAAATATATTTCGAAAAGCTTTTGCAATCCTTGATCACTCTTGAGAAATAAATGAAACAGTCACTAAGCATCAAGGTATACGTTATAAATTCAAATTAACAAAAAAAGTAAAATTGATCGAATTGAGTTCGCGAGACATGCGTAGAGCTATAAGCGTGAGAATTGGTTATTTTGGCATGACGTCCAGATCATTAAAAGAAAGAATAGACGAACATCGGCGTCTTTGTAGTAAGGTAATAAAAATGAAACCGACTGAAAAAATCTAGATAAGTCATTAGCCATGGCATCAAACATGGTCACGAAATAGACTTCGACCAACCTGAAATAAAATTGACAAACCAACACAAATTCAACCAAAGACGGTTATCTGAACAAATGATAATATCAAGTAGTAAAAAAATGTCTGTAATAGAATTGATACAGCACAGCTTCACCCAACATGGACTTGCCTACTTCAACGGAAAATAGGAAAAAAACTAGGAGTATATATATATATATATATATTTCTACTATGGTTTGGAAACGACATTTCTTTCTTTCTTTAAGCAATTTTCAGTTTACGTCTTCATGTCTAGCGAACTCAATTCGATCGCAATCTTTTATTTTTTTTTTTTGTTGATTTGAATTTATAATGTATACAATATAGCTTAGTCACTGTTTCATTGATTTCTCAAGAGTGATCAAGGATTGCAAACAAATCGAAGGACAAGGACAATTAAGTTTTCCGAAATGTATCTGTTTTAACAATAAAATATCCGTCATACGCGAATGTTTCACGATTTGGAGCTGCATTCAAAATAATGGTCCAAGAATTTGGTGACAAATCGATGGGGTCCCTGAACGGCAAAAAATATATTATTACTTTTCCAAAGTCTCGCCGACGACGAGATATAACAAAAAGTGAAATATACCAACGTGATTGAGTACCTTGACATATATCGCGTGTAGTAATGAAATTTGTCACGGATAAACACATTGCACATTATTACACTGTTGTGATGACCAAAGATCGGACTTTAATCTAATCGAATCATCATCGCAAGTGTTATTTCGGGCGGTGTTCACGTCTATATGTAGACAGTTGAAAGCTCGATTGCATAATGCAAAGATAGAGGTTTTTTTTCTCAATGTCAGTGTCCAAACAGTGTCGTCAGTTAATAGATGAAAGCAGCATGGTTACTGAATCGTCCATTCTTACAGTAAGAAAGATATTACGTCAAAGTAATCTAAATGGATGGCTTATACTAAAAAAAAAGAAGAAATCATTAACTAAAAAGTACTTAATAAATAATAGTAGCCATACCAAGCTGGTCGATCAGAAAAAGCGTTCAATTAGAATTGAGCAAAAACAGCACCATGTTTACATGTAACAGTCTATCTTCTTCAATTACTTTAAAGTACATTTATTAATTTTTTTTTGGTTTAATGCAGTTACTCATATAAAAGAAGTATTATTATTATACACATTAGAAACATGTTGATAATCAGTCATGCATAGATTGAGGGTTGAACGGGCCCTACTAACATCAGTTAGTTCACTTTGTGTTCATGTTTAGTTTATTATTAGGTTCATATCCCTTCCCTCTCATTTTTCATCTTTAGAATTGTATATATATATATAATTATTATCATTATTTTTTATGGTATGGGGTGCGTTTCGTAGGTTCTCCTTGAGAGGATGTGGTATTATGGTGTATGGAGGATTGATTGGTGACGGACGTTTTTTTTATGGTGAATGGGCAAATTGTAATGAGTGAATGGGTCGTGTATCGGATTAGCTAGGTATAGGACAGTTAGTGAAGATCAGCCTCAATCCCTCCTCTTTTTTCGGCCTTGTGCCATAATTGTATTTTTATGCAATAAATATCCATAGATTAGATGTGAAAAATACGGGTAGACTATTATAAATTAGACAAAACAGATCAAAGTAAACCAATATGGTTATTGAAAAAATTAGTAAAAGATCTGCTATGGGATAATAAAAATTTAGCAGTACTGATGCATACTTACCAAATGATACAAAATACAATCACAAAATGATCAACGAAGACGCTAAACGTCACACGTGAATGTTTAACGGTCTGGGAGCTGCATCGAAAATAATGATACAAGAAAATTGGTAACAATCGATGGAGACACTTAGCGGCGAAAAATATATTATTACTTTTCTAAAGTCTCGCCGATTGCGAGATAAAGCAGAAGGTGAAATATTCCAACGCGATTGAATACCTTGCCATACATAGCATGTAGCAAGGAAGTTTGTCAAGGAAGAACACATTGCACATTGTTACAAGATTAAGATTACCAAAGATCTGACCTTAATCTAATCAAATCATCATCGCAAGTTTTCTTTTGGACGGTGTTCACGTCTATATACAGACAGTTAAAAAGATAAAGATTGTTCTTAATTAACGTTAATAAGAATATCAGTGCCCAAACAAAAATTAGCAGCTCGTCAATTAATAGATGAAAGCAGCATGGCTACTGAATCGCCCAAGGGCATCATTAAATAAAATACATTTTATATGATGAAAACATTGGTAAGAGAACATCTGATAATTAAACGTGGGCAAGAATGATGTATATTATACAAAAGCAAAATGGAATTATATTCTAATGCAAGAGAGGGTGTCCAAAGACCAATTGGTAAAAGAAATAATTTAAAATATACAACAAAGATAGTAAAATATTAGTCACCATTATTTTATTGTTTTTGTTTTTTTTAACTTTCAATTCCAGGCTTTAAAGAATTTAGTTTGCCTTTGTTGAAAAAAAAAACAAAAACAAATCACCACCAATAACTTTCCTTTCCTTATTTTGTAAGAATAAAACGTGTGCAGTCATGAATGTCTAATTTTATTTCAATTATCATTTTTCCTTTTTAATCTAAGCCGAATAATGACGAATATCGTAAAATTTATTGAAGCAAAACAAGTTCAATTGACCATTGAGGACAATTCCAGAACAACGTAACTATAAACAATTGCAGTGTGATATTGAAAATAAGGTATACAAAAGTTATCAGCGCCACTTGACACAGCTTTATGAAGAACATCATCCAAGATAAAGATATCTATGCAAATTTCTCATGTTAAATGAGCAAATACAGATTTGCATAAAGTCTGGAGCTTCTAGAGGCTCGCAAATTGATATGTCCTCTCGATTTATGTTTATATTTCGCAAGCCTTACTTTGTATAAAACATCCATTTTGCATACCCTGCCAATGCAATGACATCCCTTTCGCAGTCCCTGTTTATTCAATGGCATCTCTTTTGCAGGACATACCTATTCAAAAGTATTCCTTTCACAAGCCGTACTTTATACAAAGCATCCCTTATACATAAGCTCTACTTATTTACTGGCATACCTTTCGCAGGCCTTACTTTGTACAAAGCGTACATTTCATATGCCCTGTTTATTCAATGGTATCCCTTTCAGATGGGCCTTGCTTATTCACTGGCATCCCTATCGCAGGCATTACTTTGTACATGGCATCCGTTTTTGCATTCCTGCGAATGCAATGACATCCTTTTCGCAGTGCTTGCTTCATCAAAAGCATTCTTTTCGCTGGCCCTACCTTAGACAAAACATCATTTTCGCAGTACCCGCTTTATCAAAAGCATTCCTTTTGTCAGCCTCGCTTTATAAAAGTGTACCTTTCGCATGCCCTTCTTATTCACTGCCACCCCTTTTTGCTGGCCATGATTATACAAAAGCATTTCTTTCGCAGGGCTTCCTTTATACAAAGCACCCATTCGAATGTCCTGTATATTTACCGGGATCATTTTTGCAGGCAATGCTTATTCAAAAGCATTTCTTTCGTAGGCTTTGCTTTGTACACATTATCCCATTCACATGCCTTCCTTATTTAATGGCATCTCTTTGGCTGAGCATGCTTATTCAAAATCATCCATTTAGGAGGCCCCGCTTTAAACAAAGCATCCTTTTTTCAGGCAATGTTTAATCAATAGCATCCCTTTCGCAAGCCTTACTTTGTATAAAACATCCCTTTCGCAGTCCCTGTTTATTCAATGTCATCCCTTTCGCAGACTTTATTTTTTTTACAAAATACACCTTTCGTATAACATGCTTATTTAAATACACACCTTTCGCAGGCCTTGCTCATACAAAAATATTCCTTCTGCCGGCCTTGCTTTTAAAAAGATATTGTAGAGGCCGTTAGTTGTTATGGCCTCTCGATTCATATTTAACGCAAAATAACACAAAATATGTAACAAGAAACAAAAAACGGATTTGTAACATCAACACTACTTATATTTGTATAATGATATACACAAGAAGAGGTTACTATTTTTCTTGGTGTCATGACCCTTTGACTGAATTAAAGTTTTTACTAATAAAATTGTAATATTTTTATCCGAGCTCATAAAAGTTGAACTTGTCGCCCAAAATGTTCACTGTTAGAGAGTTGAAAGAACAATAAAGCTGAGAAATACCGAATAAACTTTTAGCTTTGGAAGAGTATTTTAAAGAGAAAAGTTCTTGTTGCTGGTTTGGAAATGTTTCGTATCTTTGTAATGTAGTTTAGAAAATTTCGTACGTACGTGTGCATGTGTGCGTGTGTGAATATATTTTCATAAGCGTCTGACCGTCGCACATGGTCAAGGCGCCAATCCTTTAAGGTTACATTTTCGTAGGCGAATGAAATCAAGAAAAGAAGAGAAGAGAGAGAGAAAGAACTCGTGTCTGATATTTATAATTAATGTAATCACGTGACATGTCCGTGGAAAAAGCGTGGAAAAACCTGACTTGGCCACGCGCTGGAAAAAGGCTTGTACATGGGTGGGTTGCAACGTCCACTTATGTGTTTATTGAGCAATTAGAAGTTGAGATTTCCTGAAAATATGTATGAAGCTGGGTAAGCTCTTTGATCCACTTTTAGCACGGATATGCAGAAAATTAGACATTGATAAGAAAGTGGTATCGGGATGCTAAAAGCTTTCAATGTGAAGCTGATTTAAGTTTTAAAACGGTTTAATTTGGTTTGATCTGGTTTGGTTTGTTTTACGGCATATCAACCTCTATGAGTTATTTAATGCCGACAAGATTTTTTTTTCTGGTAATTTTTTTTGAAAAAGGTATCGCTGCGAATATTTCTTCCAAAAATGTATTGCTGATTATATTTTTTTAAATGTATTCTTGGCAATGTATTGCAGGTAATAACTTTTTCTTCTAAAAAAATTATTTGTTGCTAATGAAATTTTACAAAAATGTATTGCTGGTATTAAAACCTGTTTTAACGCTTTCATAGGGTTTTGACCTGTTATGGGGTCCACCCCTTTTTCATATAAGTGGACTCTACCAGTGTACCTGGACTGCTGCCGTTAAATACCCAGAGTTAGACAGTCAGTGGCAGTAGTCGGATAGAGAGAGGATATACGGATACAGAGAGAATATACGAACGGAGATAGAGTGAGGTAACCTCTTGTAGAAGTCAGTTACAAGCACGTAGACTCTAAGGAAGTCCTACTTCGAGACTATATATATATATATATCTTTATTTGCTACTAACCGCGTTCCTGGACTTACGAACAGTATTACTCTTTGTATGATTGTGTAAATACATTTTATTTCTTATATTTAATTATTGCGTTTGTCATTCCTTGGAGACAGAATTCATCTCGGAATCCACAACATGACCCCAGGTTGGGGGTCAACTATTCGCCGATAGCTGGGACCCTACCAGGTGCTACAACCCCGAATCAGGGTGGACCTGGAAAAACCAGCAATTAAGAGGTGATTCTACACTGCTTAAAACCTATTGATCAAAGGACTTGCTGTTGGACTTAGTTTATCGTCATCCACAGGATACGGATGTAGTTTATCGTCATACCCAGGACGGGTTTCAAATTGGGGAAAGCTGAATTTGGAGAAGAGGGCGAAAATTATAGAAAAGTTAAAAGGAATGGATCAACCTGAGATTAATGAGGACCGTTGGATTATCAAGACATGCTAATTCAAATCACCCAGAAGAAGCATGCTTTGTTGGGAACTGGTAGATAATTCGAAATTAAATAAAATAGATAAAAATAGATCATTATGGTTATTGGTATCCAATCTCAAATTAACATCTTTTCAAGTAATGGCTGAAAGCGGCATGTCTATTGAAGCGTCAGTAAAAAATATACCATGCCATATAAAACTAAATGCATGGCTTATATTAAAAAAAAAAAAAAAGGCATCTTTAAACAAAAAAATATTTAATATGATGAAAACACTATTTACATTATTCGGACTATTGACCTCATCTTTGTCACTATATTTATTACAACGTTTCGACCGTTGTACTCTCCGGTTTTCTTCATGTGGTTGGAAAGTCGAACTGAACCCTTTATTTCGCTCATTGGGGTAAACTGTTCTAGTTCCACGTGCCATGTTTTAATGGATGCCAGTTATCAGTTATCTCCTGTTAATTCCCCGCTCCAAGTTCTCCACTGCCTTAACCGGGTATTGAACTCACAATCTTCGGGTCCTGTCACTGGATCTAACTCACGCCTTTATCCACCGTGCCATGTGTCCTTGAGAAGGCCGGAGCGTGCAACGGCTGAAACGTTGTAATAAATATGGCGACAAAGACGAGGACAATAGTCCGAATAATGTAAATAGTGTACATAGTACCTCATCTCAGAAATATAGACAGATACTGAAAGGCCGAAACGTTGTAATAAATATGGCAACAAAGATGAAGACAATAGTCCGAATAATGTAAATAGTGTACATAATACCTCATCTCAGAAATATAGACAGATACTGAAAGGCCGAAACGTTGTAATAAATATGGCAACAAAGATGAAGACAATAGTCCGAATAATGTAAATAGTGTACATAATACCTCATCTCAGAAATATATACAGAAAGATGAGGACAATAGTCCGAATAAAATAAATAGTGTACATAATACCTCATCTCAGAAAAATAGACAGAAAGATGAGGACAATAGTCCGAATAATGTAAATAGTGTACATAATACCTCATCTCAGAAATATAGACAGATACTGAAAGGCCGAAACGTTGTAATAAATATGGCGACAAAGACGAGGACAATAGTCCGAATAATGTAAATAGTGTACATAGTACCTCATCTCAGAAATATAGACAGATACTGAAAGGCTGAAACGTTGTAATAAATATGGCAACAAAGATGAAGACAATAGTCCGAATAATGTAAATAGTGTACATCGTACCTCATCTAAGAAATATAGACAGATACTGAAAGGCCGAAACGTTGTAATAAATATGGCAACAAAGATGAAGACAATAGTCCGAATAATGTAAATAGTGTACATAATACCTCCTCACAAATATAGACAGATACTGAAAGGCTGAAACGTTGTAATAAATATGGCAACAAAGATGAAGACAAAGTCCGAATAATGTAAATAGTAAACATAATACCTCATCTCAGAAATATAGACAGATACTGAAAGGCCGAAACGTTGTAATAAATATGGCAACAAAAGATGAAGAGAATAGTCCGAATAATGTAAATAGTGTACATAATACCTCATCTAAGAAATATAGACAGATACTGAAAAGGCAGAAACGTTGTAATAAAATGGCAACAAAGATGAAGACAATAGTCCGAATAATGTAAATAGTGTACATAATACCTCCTCACAAATATAGACAGATACTGAAAGGCTGAAACGTTGTAATAAATATGGCAACAAAGATGAAGACAATAGTCCGAATAATGTAAATAGTGTACATAATACCTCATCTCAGAAATATAGACAGATACTGAAAGACCGAAACGTTGTAATAAATATGGCAACAAAGATGAAGAGAATAGTCCGAATAATGTAAATAGTGTACATAATACCTCATCTCAGAAATATAGACAGATACTGAAAGGCCGAAACGTTGTAATAAATATGGCAACAAAAATGAGGACAATAGTCCGAATAATGTAAATAGTGTACATAATACCTCATCTCAGAAATATAGACAGATACTGAAAGGCCGAAACGTTGTAATAAATATGGTAACAAAGATGAGGACAATAATAAATAGTGTACATATGTTGTGGAGTGGTTTTCCAGTGGAGGGTTGAATTTGTACTAAGTCGGTCCTAAAATAGGTTCGACGTACAAAACGTTAAGAACTTTATATAATAGGTATGACGCAGAGTAATCTAGTTGTGGTCGCTGATACTTTAGGATTCGACTAACTGTCGTACGTCATCGACTGACTGACCGGCCGACCCACTGAGCGACTGCGCGACTCCCTCGTTACTCATACTACTCTTACTTATTATAGGTGGGAGAGTCTATTAACTATAGAATAGGTGTGTTCCACTATAACAACATAATACCTCATCTCAGAAATATAGACAGTGATTAAAACATTAGTAAAAGAACATCTACCATATGATAATGAAAAGTGGACAAAAATGATACATATTGAATGGAAGTGAATTCTAACGACTAATTTGTACAAGAAATAATCCAGAATATACATCAAAGACAGTAAAATCCGATGGTGGGGTTTTAATAGTTTGGATCTTCATTAAAAGCAATGGTATACAAATAAAATCAATAGAACACTGAAGAGAGAAAAATATATAACTTTCGGTCTATAACTAGAGAGAGTTGAATAACATTTGGATGTCTATTGAAGCGCCAATTCTTACAGTAAGAAAGATACGGCGTCAAAGTAATCTAAATGCATGCATTGCAGAAACAAAAAAGCCATTATTAACGAAAAGGAATCGCAAAGGCAGAATACAATAAAAAAAGGTGCATTATCAATGATTAATGAATAATGGGAGAAAGTTATATACAGAGACGGAACCAAAATGAAACTGAATTATAATTCAAGAGAGTATGTCTGAAAACCAACTGACAAAATTTCTGACAAAAACGGTAAACGACGGTGATAGAAATATCGTGGCGTTTCATTCATCAAGTACGATAAATCTGACAACAGTCTATGAAACATAGCGAAAAATCCATAACATTACTAAAGACCTCCCTATTTCCAGATAAACAAAAGGTGAAAGATTCCAACATGAGGAATCGCATTGCCATCTTGGAAAAACTATATTCTTTGGTTCCGACAGTCTTAACCTTCCCGGCTACGACCCGGCATTTCACATAGATTTACATCCCTCTGTATTTCATCGGCGAGATTAAGTTCCACTCGAACAACTTCTTCCCGCGAATCACTGCTCTGTGGAACAGACTACCAAGAGGATATTTCCCTGATCACTACAATCTTAACTTGTTCAAATCAAGAGTTAACCGTCTATTCATATAACCTACCCCTTAACGTAACCTGCTACCTCGAGTAACTCCAGGAGATTGTACAGGGTGAAGCTTACTGTAAAAATAAAATAATAAAACAAAAAAAAATCATGTGTAAAATAGAAATTTCACACTGATGACGACATTACAAGAATGTCCTGCTGAAACCTTGACCCATCCCATGTGAAAATTAATTGAAACAAAACGAATAATTCCGTATTATTTACTTTTTTTCATATTTGTCCAATGAAACATGACCCAGTGCACATTTTAGTACTTCTTATGTCCATTCCAGGAAGTCTTTTATTGGAAATTGAGCACAGATTCTTGATTGGATTTAAATTCTAAGAGTTTCCGAGCCAACCTATATTACTTTGATTTGCTCACTGGTACGACTTGCCATAATGTTTGTGCAGCGCTACAATTTTCGTACGCTTTCTTGGAATAACGTCCATCGCAGACAATGGCCGTAGTACAACTAATCGACAGTCGAGTCAATAGTGACTGAACGTGATGAAAATCTGATGCAATCACGGATGACGCAATATTTTTCAAGGGCAAACAAATTTCATCATGTACCCCGAAAATAGATTCATACTGATACACACCACTGCAAATGACCTAATCTGCGGTAAAAATAGAAATCGATTACACCCTGCCACTTCAGTCGGTCTAAATCTGGCCGTATGTTAAAAGGAAGGAAACTAAAGCGGTTGTGTCAATTAATTTGCAAAAGGGTGTTCGTAGACAGGGTTTAAAACAAAAGAACTTGGAAGTTATTTTCGTTTCCACTCAAGAAGAATGGTAGCACTTCCTTGATGTCTTGAAGTTGAATTCTTCCATCCCACGTGGAACTGAGATAGAAGTTCGAGTCTATGACACACATATAATACTGGTTATGACTTTTAACGTTCCCAACTATATGAATACACTTGGGCTAAATCGAGGCCGTGTAATAGTTAGCAAGCTAGTCTCGCTAGAACAGTTACCACTGAGTAGAGAGTTCGATCTTCACTGGGTACTTTCGGCCTTGTGCCACATCTAAGCTAAGCTTGGAAAATCACTAAGGTTATAAATTTCTCCTTGGAGGAGTTTCTAGCGCAGGCTTATCATCTCTTAGTTGCGTCTCTGTCAAAGGACAGAGTGCGGTCAGGGGCTTCTCTGTCAAAGGACAGAGGGTCAACTGAGGAAAATTATACTGAGAGGTGCCCAGCCCTGGGGAACAGCTTCCAGAGGCTGCGCCCTCCCATTGCACCAGAGGGAGGGATCGGTGCTCGCACCGAGGCCAGCGCAACCGACGGTTACGGGGACTGTGGACAATTTTTTTCCCTTGCCCGAGTTTACGACACGCGTTCGGGCCCCCACTTTAAAAAGACATTGTGTTACATCATGTCCTAGTGGGGGGGTCGAGTAAATACCGTAATGGTTAGCACTCTTGTCTCGATAGAACAATTACGACTGAGTAGAGAGTTCGATAAACACTGGGTGCCCCATACTTTCGGCCTTGTGCCACATTTGAGCTACGCTTGGAAAATCACAATATATAAATACACTTATATTGTGTAAGTTTAGTCTTTCTTTATTCAGTAAAAGTATTTAACCCTTAGCGCCCTTCGTTCTTAAACAATTTTAGCAAATCTGCCTGAGCTCCTGATTCAAAATTCGCAAAATAATTGGTATGTAATATTTCACGGAAGATATAAAAATAGTTACAAGTGTTTACACACCGTTCGACCGCTGGCTGGGCATTAAGTCATTTTTCTCTACCACTGTCAAAACGGTGGCTTCGTATTACGTCATTTCGCTCTACCACCGGTAAAGCGATGGTCAGGGCTCAAAGGATTAATTCTAGGGTTTTTCTAGTCACTTCTTCATTCCTTTTTCTTTTTTCAACATCAAGATGTGCTTATATAAGTATCTCCATGAAATTTTGACACCGTGGCAAATTTACTATGCTCTCCATTGTACGAGGGTCGGCTACATTCAGTTTCCCCAAATACACTTGAGAGACACATAAATCCATCTCTCCTCCCGCTATGGGTTAATTAGTGGAAGAGACAGGCGCTTCAGACTTTGTTGCCAGCCGTTTTTCAAGATGGAGGTTTGGGCATTGAACTATCAACGCCACCTCGTGCTTCCTGCGGAAATGAGAGTAACAACGGGACTTCAGGGAATAACTAGTATACATACATAGGTAAATGCATGCGCATGCACGCACACACATGCGCGCGCACACAAACACACACGCATACACACACACACATATATATATCCAAATGTAATGAGAAGGAAAATAATATAAATTCAAACGTTCATAACATTAATTTTAAAGCGGGCTGAATACCAAAAGTAGAGCAATAGTTATTTATTATAAGTTGTTACATACGAAAAACACAAGTAATCACTTAAATAGATGCGTAATTGTTTTGATTAACTTTAAAGGTAAATCTCATCAGACATATATATATATATATATATATATATATATATATATACATGTACATATATATATATATATATATATATATATATATATATATATATATATATATATTATAGGTTGTTACATACGAACAAACAAGTAATCACTACAATTATGAATATTTGTTTTGATGATTAAACGTAAGTAAAATCAAAATATATATATATATATATATATATATATAAATATATGCATGCATATGTATTGTAATTTGTTACATACGAACAAAACAAGTAATCACTATAAAGATGAATATTTGTTTTGATGATTAAATGTAACATCTCATCACAAATATATATATATATATATATATATATATATATATATATATATGACACAAATATGTATTGTAATTTGTTACATACGAACAAACAAGTAATCACTGCAAAGATGAATATTTGTTTCGATGATTAAATGTAAAATCCAAAATATAAAAAAATATATATATATATATATATATATATATATGCAAAATATGTATTGTAATTTGTTACATAAACGAAAAACAAGTAATCACTGCAAAGATGAATATTTGTTTCGATGATTAAATGTAAGTATCTCATCAAATAAATATATATATATATATATATATATATATATATATATATATATATATATATATATATATATGCTTGCATATGTATTGTAATTTGTTACATACGAACAAACAAGTAATCATGCAAAGATGAATATTTGTTTGATGATTAAATGTAATATCTCATCAAATATATATATATATATATATATATATATGCATGCATATGTATTGTAATTTGTTACATACGAACAAACAAGTAA
Source organism: Acanthosepion pharaonis (assembly GCA_903632075.3). NCBI lineage: Eukaryota > Metazoa > Mollusca > Cephalopoda > Sepiida > Sepiidae > Acanthosepion > Acanthosepion pharaonis. The sequence goes on from CAHIKZ030001392.1 coordinate 1,192,048, forward strand.
TCACTATAGAGATGAATATTTGTTTCGATGATTAAATAAAATCTATCTATCAAATATATATATATATATATATACATCGAGGAAATAAATTGTATCTATTCCTTATATATATATATATATATATATATATATATATATATATATATATATATATATACAAAAGTGAAGTGTAATTTATTTCCTGAAGATACAGGAGGTGGTAAAACGAATGCCCGTTTTCTTTCAAATGTTATACATTAAATAGCTCTGTATTTTCGTTAATTGCATTTGCATTGATGACATCTTCATTTGTTCATTCCATGGTTCATTTGTCAGTTTGTGTTAATTTCTTTAATTTAAAGCGAAAAGAAGTTTTATTTTAATTTATGGTCATTTTTTTTCTTCTACTGATATCTATGTATGGAGATATTTGTCAGTTTGTCTTATTTTTTTCCTATTCATATTTGTTTCGATGGTTAAACCTAAGCATCTCATCAGGAGGTGAACAAAGTTGAGATGCTTAGGTTTAAGCAACGAAACAAATATGCAATTTGTTGCAATTTTCGTTTGCTCGTATGTAAAACTTATATATATATATATATATATATATATATATATATATATATATATATATATATATATATATATATATATATGAGAGTAATACATTTCAGATGCATCAAGTGTAGGATCAGTGATGCACTGTCTTCAGCACTGATTTCGGTTTTGCATCACATCGGCTCAAACTGCAACCACGACACGATTCCAAAGAAGGACACCTCCTTGATAGCGAAATTTGCTATGAACCTCGACATAGAGAAATATATATATATATATATATATATATATATATATATATATATATATATATATATATATATATATATATATATATATATATATATATATATTTATGTGTATATATATATAATTATATATATATATATATATATGAATATGTATTTAAATATATATATATATATAAATTATAATTTAATAATGAATAATGTATATACATATATTATTATTAAAAGTTTTAATGTGAATTATAATATGATATATTGTGTGTGTGTGTGTAAAATGTGTATTATAAGTTGTTACATACGGAGAAACAATTAATCCTGAAAAAGATGCATAACTTGTTTATATATATATATATATATATATATATATATATATATATATATATATATATATATATATCTTTTGCATGCAATTATGAGATTCGACTAGTAATGTTCGTAAAAACCAAAATTAAATGTAAATAGATATTTTTTTGTATATTTGTACACCTGTTGTAAACTGTTGTATTATCCTAATTCTGTTGGACACTATCGTATTCTGGAACACAGGATGTACACTGTCGTGTTCTGGTAATCTTTTCGTAAACTGTTGTATTTACACTTGTTATACACCGTTGCATTGTGGTACACTTACTGTACACTGCTGTATTCTGGTATACTTGTTTTACACCGTAGTATTCAGTTACACTCGAATGTCTTTTAGTAGACGAACTGGTTTGTCTCCTTGCATCTATATCTCTGTTAAACTAGGAACTTTCTAGCTGATCCTTGCAACATGCGAGTTTCAGTTTATGACATCGCTCCTTAATAGTTAGGTTTGGGAAGGTGTCATATTTGATTAAACTAAGCGAAACTTAAAGGAAGCACCATTAATATCGAACTGTTTTGTTAAAGCGTTTTTATATCTCCAAAAGATACAGTCAACGGAAGTATTTAATTGATTAAATAAAAAAGTAAAAGGTTTGGAGATCCAGAAATGACTTCAATATAAGTCAAAATTCACGTGTCACCCTCTGGTACTAATGACAAGTAAACTTAAGACATTCTTTGATTCTACTAGCTTAGAATGATGAAACCTATTTTTTAACAAGGCTTTAGGTAAATTATAAAATCCGACTTCACCAAGACTACTTTTAAACAGCAAAGTAGTTTAGGCAAAAAGAGCTAAAATTTGAAGGGAATATATAAAGTAGTGGGATAATTTTATTATTATTATTATTATTATTATTATTATTTCCTTTGATTTCTGGCGTTTTTACACATTTCTTTCTGGGTACCGCCAAGGAGCTATGGTTAGAAATGGCATCATGAGACACTTTCCACTGACAAATATATATATATATATATATATATATATATATATATATATATATATATATATATATAGATAGATAGATAGATAGATAGATAGATAGATAGATAGATGATAGATAGATAGATAAAGCCCTTCGGAAAGTGTGGGCTGTAGTTTTGTCAGAACGATTTTTTGTATATCTTTGAGGCATGGACTTTCAGGAATCCCTTCAATTAGTCTACTGAAAGTTTTTCCAACTAATCCTAGGGCTCCAACTACTACAGGAATTATTGATGTTCCCATAAGCCACAGTTTTGAGATTTTATTATTATTATTATTATTATTATTATTATTATTATTAAGTATATAATACCCTCCAGGCAGTGATAGCCACTCTGGACCGAAAGAAGCTAGTAAATTCAAAAAAGCACGTGACATTTAAGTTTTGAAACTTTAATATTTGAAATCCAGAAGTATAAGACAGGAAAGGATTTGAAGCATAAAAAAAAAAAACGAAGAAAAAAAGACAGATGGCATTGTGTTGATTCTCATTATCTTGGCGATTGAATTTCATTTACGGATCGATTAATTCGATTGTTGAAGTATCACCGCCGGGCAAATAAGTTTACGCCTATTTATCTGTTTATAAGGAGGTGACAGCTTTCCGCTCTCAAGGTGCCTTATGTGGAGAAGAATAAATAAAGGAATGGTTAAATTATGGTTAATTTATCACTGCTATAAAACTTCTATAAATCGAAGAACACAAGAGTTAGTGCCAGAAAATTCAAATTTATTTTGGGTATCTCTTTGCTACCGAGAATGAAACAAAGAAAAATGCTTATGTTTTGGGTTCAGTTTGATCGATATATGTCACGATTTGTAGTGGATCTCGTCACACGCTTCTGTTCAAAGAAAAAATTGTTCAACTATCTCTCAGGTATAGTTTTATGGCTATGTGCGATGCATAGGGAGATGTGGGCATTTTATTACTTTTAAAATTCTATGTTTTCTATACGGCGTTGGTTCCAAAAACTAAATAACGCATTAAAATATAGGAAAAGTGAAAGAGAAAGTTGGACGGCTGGAAAAGTGAAAGTGAAAGTTAGACAGCTGGAAAAGAAACTCGAAGCCACAGAGATGTAGTTCCACAGATGGACGCTGTGAAAATAGCATGGACAAATCACGTGAGCCAGAAGGGAAATCCTAAACAATATATAAATGAAAAAGGCAATGATAACAACATTTCTGGAACATATTGTTACGAAAGAGGGTTTGGAAAATTTGTCACTCGACGTATGAGGGTCAAGCAGATCAGTTTCCAGGAAACCGACAGCCCGACAACAGCACATGAGATTTGATTATAGTGGTGAAGGTTTCGTGCAGGACCATCCACACTTTTTGAAGGGCCGAATACAGAGACCTGGTGCACTAAGTGCCACAAGGTCCCCAAACGACCCTCTGCAGGTTTTGAATTCAGAGTTGTCCTCCTTCTAGACCAGTTGCCATCCAAGGCTATAGAACCCAGTCTGTCCTGCTATATACCCATAGCTGGAGGGAGAAGAAGAGGATTCATACCTTTCCCAATGGTATTAGCACGTAAGTGAATGTAATGGATTCGACTGGAATTCGAACTCAGCTTGAAATGATCATATATATATATATATATATATATATATATATATATATATATATATATATATATGCTCATTTCAATGAAAATGACAGACAAGGTGTTTCATTTATTTTTTCTGCAATTCCTCATGTGTTCTAATATTTATTTTTTCTTTTTGGATGATAAATTATACAAAAACTTCTCCAATTCTTCTTTTTATCAGAGCGCTTATACATTTAGCCATTTTCAAGATTGAAATATATTAGCTGTTAACAAGAAATAAATTGTTGCATATATTCATTTGTATAATGTTTTCATTTTCAAGACATGATCAAGATATTGCGTCCATGTTCATAATTGATATTATAGGGTGTTGTTTTTTTTATTTTATTAATAAGACTTCCATTATTTTTAGTCTTTTTTGCATGTAGATGGTGTTATTATATTTGTGTTATTAATAAGTATAGGGTCCGTTAGGTTCCATGGGTAATTAAATGAGACCTAATTGAGCTATGGTCACAAAGATATAGTGTGAGTCTTCGTGTTAAACATGTTGTAGTATTGCCTATATAATTATTTACGAATTTTGATTGATCAGGAATACAAATCCTTAAATTCTTAAATAATATATATATATATATATATATATATATATATATATATATATGAAATAGTTAGAATTCGCTAATGCTTGTAATAAGACTAAAATGTAAAAGTTTAAAAGATTTTCGATAGAGCGTATGTCAATATAAAAGTTGGTATTGAAGTCAACACCAGAGATGACAGTCTGTTTCATGCTTACAAGCAATCGACAGGCCATCGACGATTGCGTTTAACATGAAACAGATTGTCGCCTTTGCTTGTTGCCTTCAATGTATAATTATATATATTATATATATATATATATATATATTTACACACACACACACACACACACATATATATATATATATATATATATATATATATATATATATATATATATATATATATATATCACAATGATGTTCACTTTATATAAAACCCAATAACCACTCCAAGTAGAGTTATTTAGAGTAAGAAGCCCAGTTTATGGGGATATGTGTGGATTATATATGCCTTAATCCTTTAATAAGACACAGTTAATGAAGAAAAGAAATTTATAGGAAAAATTTCATTTTCATGTATAAAACGCACCTAGTTTTAAAGCAAAGAAAGTGACCAAACGATGAGAAAAACGTTTTTTTTTTTTTCTTTTTATCTTGTACTTTTCATGGTTAATTAAATTATATTCATATCTTTGAATAATTTCCAAACTCACGTAGATGTTTAGATTGACGGAAATCCAGAAAAAAAATGTTGAACCGGACGGGACTTAGCGAAACATTATTTAACTTTGTTGCAATCCGCCATAAAAATTATATTATCTCGCCGGTAAACAAAGAAACCCAAGACAAGGTGCTTTTATTTAGTTCATTATATAATTTTTCATGCGATCTAGTAATTCTTTTTCTTTTCATATGATAAATTATATAAAAACTGTCCGAAGGTTCTTTTTATCCGAATGCTTTCGACTATTCATTTCGCCATTTTCAAGGATTATATTTTAACTGTTAAAATAAGAAATAGTTTGTTGTATGTATGTTTTATAAAATGTTTTCATTTTTCAAAACAAGGTCAAGATATTATGTCCATGTTCAAAGTTAATATTATCAAATGTTTTTTTTTGTTTTTATTAATATGGCTTTTTTTGTTTTTATTAATATGGGTTCATGTATAGCCGAAAGCGCTCCGATTATAAGAACATTAGGACATGTTTTTATATAATTTATCTTCCGAAAAAAAAAATTATTAGATCGCATGAGAAATTGTATAAAAGAACTAAATCAAAACACCTTGTCTGTCGTTTTCAATGAAATGTGCATGAAAGAAGGGTTACTAATACACAAATTATATATATATATATATATATATATATATATATATATATATATATATATATATATATATATAATTATTTATTTAAAATATGATTCCAACTCGCGACATAAGAGGTCTCATGTTTCAAAACAAGAGCCGAAAATTCATTATAATTATTTGAATTAAATTGAGTTAAAGTAAGCTCTGTTCCATCTTTTTTTTTTGTAAAAACGTATTTCTGAAATTTACGTGTTTTAATAATTGAAATCAAAATTTCCATGGTAACAGCTAGGGTGAGTTGTTTAAATTGGGTAGGCGTGTGTTGGGTGTTAATAATAAGTATCAGTATAGAGTTACTTTTCATAGATGTCAAGTCAGGGAAAGGTGGGGGTGTCTAAATTTGAACGGAAGATGTTTTAACCCTAGTCTGGTTTTGCGTGTCTATGGAGATTTTTTTTTTTTTTTTTTATATATATATGCATAAGTTTATATAAAAAAATTTGGTGCTCTACAAACTAAACTACAACACATATCAATTCGGCATTTTTATCTATTTTCGTAAGTCACTTATTTATATATTTATCCAGTGTCATTTCTGTTATAGGGACATTATTATCGAACTGCTAAAAAATTAAAATACTAAAGGGCATCTGTCACGCCGTGCCCTCTTTGATTTCCCCGATATCTTTTCAAGTTGGAATTGATTTTGGAAGAGGAACATGAACCGTTTGAGAGAGGCATATGGGAAATATTGCAATCGTTGAACCTTCCATGTTTTTTAATGTTTTAGACTGTTGTAATATTCTACAATTTCCAGTTTTGATTTACGCATTTTTATTCCAGACACTGGTTAAAATATCCGAGCGAAAATGTTATAACTTAATGCGCATGCGCAGTAGTGTTGAAGATCAGCCTGTCCCAAGTTTCCTTTGTTCTGTTAGGTACAGACCTATTACTTTTTTGATCCGAGACCCTAAACCTCTCAAATCTGTTAATTATGTTTATGAGTGAATAAATAAAATTAAAAAAAGATGATAAATATTATTGACCTACTGCATCATGCTTGCATGTATTCTACTCAGCATTATAAGATAAACTGGAAGTAACCTACATACAAGAAGAAAGGAAATGAAAGCTGAGAAGAACAATAAGGAATATCATTTTTTATTTTCCTACGTATCTATCGATGTTCCGTAATAAGCAATCTATGTCAAATAATATTGTTGGCAAGAATCCTAAAAATGAAGCTGATTACGAACGGGAATCCAATGAACATAATAACAAACACTTCAGTTATCGGTATTAACCTCAGCTCAGGTAAATTTTGAGCTGACGTTTCTACCAAATAAAAAAATGGACATCAAAGATGGCAGCCTATTTTTTTTTTTTATTGTTCTTTCATTGACTTTCACATGTTTCCTTATTGCTGGTTTTATCACATCAGTACGAGTCTTTTGTCAAAAGATAATGGTAACGAACTGATTGAAAACGTTCTCGAAATAAAGAGAATTGTGAAAAATTCTAGTAAAATAAAAGTTCCTGTCTTGTAAAAAAAGAAAAAGAAAATAAAACATAAGAGTGGTGACATCAAAGCAGTTGGAATAATTTGTTTTCTTTCGATGACGTTTGACTTTTGTCTTTCCATTAAAAAAAATCCATTGACACACACACACACAAACACACACACACACACACACACACACACACACATATTTATATATATATATATATATATATATATATATATATTTATATCTGTGTCTGTGTATATGTTTGCTTGTGTATTTACTTAACAAGACACTGATAAACGTGAGTACGTATATATATATGTGTGTGTATATATATATATATATATATATATTTATAATTGTTATCGTCAACATTAACTATAGGTAATTCATTGCTGTAAGAAATATATATATATATATATATAATTAATAATTATCTGATTAATGATAATAATAAACTAAGTATATTGTATTGCTGTATATAAAGTACATCCATCTAGTTCTTTTTTGTGGCTGGATCGGTACCAATATTTTTATATCACTAGAATCCTCTTGGATTAACGGAAAATAATATATATATATATATATATATATATATATATATATATATATATATATATATGCATACATACATCTATATATATATATATATGAAGCACGATCAAATGTCCGGGGCGACTAGAAAGGGATTCCTCACTACAACTATAGACTGTAAAATGGTTGGGAATTTAGTCATATTGTAGAATTACATTCATTTATTGTATTTATTTATCTTAAAGTTTCTTTCGGCAATGAAAGAACATTCTCTTCCCCCTTATATCTCTATCTCTCTCTCAATCTCTGGTTTTTATATATATATATATATATATATATATATATATATATATATATATATGTACACCTGCATGTATATATTTTTAAAAATTTTTGAGAGTATCATTTCAAACACAAAACAGGTGAGAATATCGCATACATATCACCAAATATAATCAAACACAAACAAGAATAAATAAATCCATTTAAAAAACTAAACAAGTTTATCTGGTGATCGCAAAACCGTGAAAACTATGGTCACAAACTCATATCTATACAACTGAGTATGTTAGCACTATCATTGATATTGAGCACTTTCCAATAAGTGATGCTTATATAAAATTATATATATATATATATATATATATGTATTGTGTGTGTGTGTGTGTGTGTGTGTGTGTGTGTGTGTGTGTTTGTTTTTTATATGACCTTTTTTTTACTCGTAAGCGTGAAACTTTATTATAACTAGGGACACTTTTTCATAATATATATATATATATATATATATATATGAAAAATATAATTTTAAGGTATGCTATATTTATAGGATGAAGTGTTCAATATCAGAGATAGAGCGTATTTAAATATAGATATAAAAGTGAACATTGAAGTCTACACTCAGAGGCGACAGCCTGTTTCATTCTATATGCAATCGTGGCCTTTATATATATATAACACTGATTTATATATGACATATGTATGTATACGGGTGGTGTTGTGTCTATACATACGCATTTGTATGTTGAAATTTAAAGATTGGAAGTGTGGCGGAAATGTCTCGTGAATGTATACATGTCATATTATTATTTTTTTCCCGCTGAATAATATTTCCTCATATGTATATATGTGTGTAGGGTTTGTGTAAAATTATGATAGGTAAAAATTTTTGATATATATATATATATATAAATATATATATATATATATATATATATATATATATATATATATATATATAAAGAAATATAGTTTTAATGTGTGCTATATTTATGGGATAAAGTGCACAATATCAGAGAAAAGAGCGTATGTAAATATAGATATAAAAGTGAACATTGAAGTCAGCACTCAGAGGCGACGGACCGTTTAGTAACAAGCTTAGTACCATTTAATAATTGCTCCTTCTTTTTTGAAAATGTCTCCGAAGAAAAATATTCTTGAAAGTGAAATCATGTCAGTGTTCAAAGTAGGCTTATCCCAAGCCAAAATTGGAAGAAAATTGAAATACTCAATAAATGTTGTACACAGAACCATGAAAAGTAACCAAAAATCGTGCTGGTCAAGGCCGGACAAAAGCTGTACAAACTCAGGGGAAGACAGACTTCTTAAGAATGTATCTCTAGTTGATAGTGGGAAAAAATCCTTCTTCTAACGTGACTGATGAATTTCAACATGAACAAAGTAATATCGACTGGCACAGTAAGAAGAAGGTTCGTAGAAGCTGGTCTTGAAAAATGTAAGGCTAGAAAAATAAACATTGCTGTCTGAAGTTAATAAGAAAAGAGACTTTCTTTTTGTTATGGAGTGGTTTCACAGGGGAGGCTTGTATTTGTACTAAGTCGGTCCTAAAATAGGTTCGACGTACAAAACGTTAGGAAGGCAGATAGTTCAACCGGTGGAAATGCCGGTCGTCCGACTTCAGACTGAACTCAGAGCGAACCACTGAGCGATATTCAGTCACCCCACCACACCACGAGGGCATCATGTGGCACAAGGCCAGTTTAACGTGGGATCTCCGAGCCCGTGGGCTCGGTTCAAAAAAAATATTTATTTTAAAACCCGTATAAACGGGTTCAGGGTCGGTTTACCTCCCCGAAAGAGACTCTGGCCTTCGGCGTAGCCTCTTTCGGGTTCCGAAGGCAGAGAGTTCAACCGGTCAGCCGGTCGTCCGACCTCAGACTGAACTCAGACCGACCCACTGAGCGACTCCTTGTTACTCTTACTACTCCTACTTATTATAGGTGGCAGAGTCTATTAACTATAGAATAGGTGTGTTCCACTATAACACTTTTGCAAAAGAGCATAAAAATTGGACGGTTAAGGATTGGGCCAAAGTTAGTTCCTTTATTAATTGAAACTAATTTATTGAGTATATTTTTATTATATTTATTATTTTTTTTATTTTTTTTTATTATGCCTATTAATTTGGTATTTTTATTGAATAGAAAATTATCCCTACAAATGTTATTTTTATCATATTTTTGGAAACCCGAGAGTTGTTTACGTTCGTCGGAATATATTGCCCCAACTAAAAAATTTGGAGGTGAAAACGTAATGGTTTGAGGTTGCATGTCGTCTTTCAGGGTAGAATGAATTCCAATACTGACACAAGCATGTTAGACCAATGTTACGAACATTCATGAGAGAACATTTTCAACAGTAACATACCAGATGGAGTAATCTTCCACAAGACAACGTACCATGCGGCACATCCAGATTATCGAAGGGTTGGTTTGAAAAGAAAGAAGTGAGAGCAATAATGTGGCCTTTTCAATCCCCTGACCTGAATCCCATTGGGCATCTGTAGTCCTGGTTAGATACAAGAGTGAGGGTTCACAAATATCCTTCAAAACAAGAATCAGAAGCCAAACTTTATGAAGAATAACAGATAATTGAGCGAACTACTTCTGCTAAGCAGGACTCCAATATGCAAAAGCGTATAAAGGCAGTTATAAAAACAAGAGAAGCCCATCCCAAGTATTAAGTATAGGTTAAATTTACTTCAAAAATTTTGTTCTTTTTCTTTAAATGATAAAATGAATGAGTTTTAATTATATATTGTCATGGGTCCTTACCTATAACTACAGAATGAACTCTTCCTAACACTATGTATACTACGCCTCTCAAGAGAGAGGGACAAATCGAGACGAGCCGATAGTAGTTCACTCCAAACCAGACTGACAGTCATACTAACACCTTCCACATCTTCTATTATTTCGTGTAATATACATTCGTTATTTCTATTCTTGTGTCCGTGTTGTTCTTCCTTGGTCCTAACCTGGATCATAACATATATATAAGACATTTTCATGCTTATACTTTCTTTTTAGAGATACAAATATTTAAGTAAATGCTCTGTTTATAATAAACAGTAATAAACAAAATTTACCGACCTAACAGTGTTAACAACATTTACCATGCTTTTACCGATTGAGCCACAGAGGATTGTTCGGTGAGCAAGGTCGGTTTTACTGTTTATAAACTACAATCTTCCATGAATCTCTCTCGTACATTAATACCGGCTCAATGCGTATCAAAATATAAACAAATGACGTCACACATTATGACATGGACAAAGTTCGAAAATTATTTTAAGACATTTTTATGTTTATACATTCTTTTTATAGATAGAAATATGTACGTAAATGCTCAATCGTCAGGCTAAATAACGGTTCCGTATAGGATACAGGTTCGATTGCTGTCGGAGGACGAGTATTTTCTATAACAATTTCTCGGATATTCAGGCCGGTAAATGTTGTTAATACTGTTTATTATGAACAGAGCATTTACTTAAATATTTGTATCTATAAAAAGAACGTATAAACATAAAAATATCTTAAAATACTGACAAATAAACAAGATACATCAACCACTAAAGACATATAGTTTAAAGGCAGGAAAATCGAACTTGCTAACCGAACGATCCTCTGTGGCTCAATCGAGTAAGGTATATCAGGCTATATGACGGTTCCGTATAGGATACAGGTTCGATTCCTGTCTATAAAAAGAATGTATAATCTTAAAAATGTCTTAAAATAATTGTCAACTTTGTCCATTTAATATATATATAATGGAAATCAGACCACTTTAAGGTACCATTGCAATAATTTATTTCACCAAAATCCTTTTTAAAGGACTCCGGATCATCAGGTAACAATTCCAACAACTAAATGAAAGGAAAAAATGGGATTAGAAATTGAAGGGTAGTGTAATTTTTGTAATTTAACAGGGAGGGTGATAGTTGTAGTTAACGAGACAAGGTAGAGTATAGGGAGGGGTTAATTTCATATTTCTCTTAAGCATGATTTATATTGGGGTAGGAGGAGTGACCGAACCGTGACCTATTTAGATGCCTAACTTAACGGAAATGATATATAGGAATGAGAGTGTAGTGGGGGGAAAAGAAAAGGAAAAATGGAAAGGAGAGAGGAGACAGACGACAGTAATACAGATATATCTAAATGAGTGTTACGGCAAAGTGAGAGGGGGAGAGGTAAGTGAATCGAAAGAGGCTGTAATTTTGTTTTAACAAAATTATGTAAAAGATAGATTTAATATATATATATATATATATATATATATATATATGTGTGTGTATATATATATATATATATATATACACACACACACATATATATATATATATATATATATATATATATATATATATATATATATATATATATATAATTCAAATATTAAAGCATGTTATGTTTAATACTTTAGACATATTATGTCTATTTATTTTAGTTTAATCCTGTCAAGTCCACCATTGAACTTCTTGGTGGCTGCTGAAGATTGATTAAGAAAAATGCCTAAATTTTCTTTCAAATAATTGTTATTTTCAATCTCATCTGAGACCAGGGGGTTAAAATATCTGTGCATGTGTATACATTAGCACCGTAAATTCAATATATATTTTTCACCGTTCATTTTCAGCGTACCAAATTCGAATATGCAATGGGTAAACTTTTGTAATTATTTTTTTTAATATTTCAAAAATTAAAAATGATTTTTAGTTTTTCGGTTATAATATTTTAATTTAGCATTTCGTATAAAATCAATCAAACCCGAACAGTAGGGTATCATTCATGGGTTTTGGTTGTTTTTTGAACTCTTAAAACCCTTGATTTTGCAAGCAACACCATCACTTGATAGGACACCATTAGTGTTGAAACAAAATTGCAACATTTGTAGTAATATTAAAACATGCATATGTCATAAATTTGAATAAATATTATTTGCACTACGCGGTATTCGGCATTCTTTTAAGAATAGTGTTTTTGGTTATCGGAATTTTATTTATCTCTAAAAAATATACTTTGATA
>CAHIKZ030001392.1:1210000-1242863 GCA_903632075.3 Acanthosepion pharaonis
GAATATATATATATATATATATGAATCAGATAACGATTTTTTAGGACCCTGTGTATAAAGGCGTTAGTTAGATCCGGTGTGAGGACCGAAAAGTGTGCGGGTTTAATACCTGGTTAAGGCGGAAAGGGAAATTAACAGGAGTTAACTGTTAACTGCCATCCATTAGACATGGCAAGTGGAACTAAAGCAGTCTACCTCAGCGATCGAATTAACGGTTTCGTCATTCCAACCACCTGAATATGAAGGTACAAAAATAGAAACGTTTTTAAATATATGTCTACAAAAAATGAGGATAATTGGACGAACAATGTAAATAGTATAATTTTTATATATCAAGAACAATATTGGGGGCAACATTCATAAAAAATTGAAAGATATATATTAAGAAATGGACAAGGCCCGATAATTTATTTATTAAAGACATTTTTTATGTTTAACGTTGTTATTTATAGATACAAGTATTTAAGCAAATGCTCCGTTTATGATAAACAGTATTAAATAACATTTACCGGCCTGAATGTCCGAGAAATTTTCATAGAAAATATTCGTTCTTTGACAGGATTCGAACCTGCATCCTATACGGAACAGTCATTTATACTGACGTGCCTTACGTCTGGGCCACAAAGAACCGTTTCGGTAGACAAGGTCGAATTTACTGCTTATAAACTTCAATCTTCCATGAATCTCGTACATTCATAACTGCTCTGGCGTATCAAATGTAAACAAATGACGTCATATATTAAGAAATGGACAAGGTCCGACAAATTTAAAAAAGACATATGTTTAACGTTGTTTTTTATTTGTTTAGTTCCGTATTGTTATTTATAGATACAAGTATTTATAAATGTTATTCATTTTTATATAACATTTGTGATGTTTACGTCTTTTAATAAATAAATATATATATATATATATATATATATATATATATATTGATATAATATATATTTAAATCGTTGGACATTGAAGGAGTTTTTTACATGGATAAAAAATTTTATTTATACTTTAAAAATTTTAATATACATTCAGGGATACAAAATAGCTAATTTAAACAGTTTAATAACGTTTGTTTGCTCCTTCTTCAGGTGGTTCATGGAAACCCTTTTTGTCGATCGAAAAGTTATAGTTATGGCCATGAATGTTTATCAGTTATCTCCTGAATTTTTCCTTCTCCATGCCTTAACCAGGAATTGAACTCACCTTCTTTGGGTCTGTCACTGGAACTAGAACAGCCTACCCCAGTGATCGAAATAAAGGGTTCAGTTCGAAATTCCAACCACCTGAAGAAGGCCGGAGCGTACAACGGCCGAAACGTTGTGACAAATATGGCGACAAAGATGAGGACAATAGTCCGACTAATGTAAATACTGTACATAATACCTCATCTCAGAAATATAGACAGACTAATTTTATTTAGTTTAATTTTGTTTATATTTCTATCGTTTTCCTTATTAAATATCCTATTTGTGGTTATAGATGTAGAAAGGTGAACTGTTAAAAAATAAATGAAATTTACCGTGGAACGTAATAGTAGGAGCTGGCGTTTCGGGTCTATGACTGTATTCTGTGTTAGCCAGATATTCCCTATTGAATACGTTTGCGCAGGCGCATTTGCGTTTCTTCACCAACCACAGAGCCAAGGCGTGATTTATAATCTACTCTGAGTGGATCTTAGTGACTGTTTCAGTGAGAGAGTGCATCGTCTGGTATGATTAATAGTTGAACAATGCCAGTATATTCAAATCATTGTTCAGTTCTCTGATGGTTCCCTTGATGAGAAGATAGGCTTCAAAAAGGCTTTTCAAGTAAGCAGCAAAACTTGCGGATAAAAAAGAAAGAAAATTAAAGAAAAAGCTTCCTAAAGAAGAAATATAAGAAAAAGAAAATGGATTCCACAATAAGAAAGAAAAAAAAACAACTCCCGGAAGAAAAAGAAGAAAAACAAATAAAAAAAAAAAGAAATAATAAAAATGGATTCCACTAGAAGAAAGAAAAGAAAACACCTTCTAAAAGAAGTAAGAAAGAAAGAAAGAAAGAAAGAAAGAAAGGAAGGAAGAAAGAAAGAAAGAAAGATAAAGCATCCTGATGAAGAAAAAAGAAAAGAAAAGAATTTACGGAAGAAAATCTACAGAGAATTGACTGTAAGCCACTGTAATGTTTACACCTGTTCCTAACCAAACGTACCCTGAATTTTCTGACTTTAGATTGTTCAAATTCCACGTCCAATATTTCTTTGAATATTTCAGTTTCAGTTAATTCCCTTTAGTAACTTAAATCACCAAGTTTAAATTTCCCTCTGCTTTTTCAGGTATTGAACTCACAAAAATTTCGTGCAAGCCAGAAATCTTTTTTTACATTTTCTTGAGTTGAGCTTAATTTTATATAAAATACAGAATTTTTTAACTTTACGGTCCATTCTAAATTTTTGTAAGCTGGGTTTTTTATCTGATTTTTCTTAAATATTTTCATTTTCATGATAGACACAAACGCCAGGCCGCATACATATGTAAATATATATATATAAATATATAATATTATTTGTCAATATATATATATATTAAAAGACATATTTTTATGTTTAACATTCATTTTTATAGATACAAGTATTTAATGCAAATGCTCTGTTTATAATAAAGTGAGTATTAAAAACATTTAAGCCTGAATGTCGAGAAATTTTCATAGAAAATATTCGTCCTTTGACAATTCGAACCCCATCCTATACGAACCTATCCTTCATTTACGCTGACGTCGCTTGGAACGACTGTACATCAAAAGGATCGTTCTTATAGGTAGGATTTATAAACGGTAAATTTTTATTGTATTCCAAAATTTTAAGTGGCTCAATAATATATATATATTTAAATATATTCAGGTCCGGAACCTTTAACAAATATTAAAATTTAATACTCGAAATAAATTATAATATTTAGAAGCGATTTGTATATAGTTGAATATATTATTCATTCTTTAATCTAGTTTTGTATATATAAAAAATATATTAAATAAATTTATATATATATATTAAAAAATATTTTATTATTTATATATATATATATATATTTTAAAAGGATAATCAATACAGGTAGATCAATGTACAATACTGAGCAAGAATATAAAATAAAAAAAATGAATCCTCTAATATTCCATAGTTGTAATCTATTACATTGGTAATATAATCACGATCCAATTCAACAGACCTGCAAATATGAATTCGTGGGACTGATTAACTTGGATCGTGATTATGATTAGAATTATAACTTAAATAAACATTTGGCTTTTTAACACAACAAATGATAACACATACGTATATATCTGATGTGTATGTATATATATATGTGTGTAATATGAGTGTCAAATTTGTGAAAAAAAAGGTATATAAAATAAATAAATATATATATGTATAATTATTTATATATTATGGCGGTACTTATTAGAAAGCGCTCAATATCAGGGATACAGCTAACATATTTGGTTGGATAGATTAGTTTGTGAAAATGGGTTTCAGGCTTTAGCGATCGTCAGACAAACTGATTAATTTTTTTAAATTTGGGTTAATGTAATTGAATTGTATTGTTATTAAATATATATGTATGAGTCCCGACGGACGACCAAGTATGTATATGTAAACAATGCATACATCGATGTTTTCGTTATTTATGATGACATAAGCGACGAAATTTTTCCCCATTTTGTAAATGAAACTTCCAAATTATTTAAATGGCATAAATAAATATATATATATATATATATATATATATATATATGTAAATAAAATAATAATCCGTTGGTAAATAATTTAAGTGAATCCTAATGATATAAAATATCCCCAAAAAAATAGATCAATTTATATGAATTACATAGAATAAAAAAGTAAGTTCCCTCATTCGAATATTATTTCCAACCCACAAATTTTGTCAACTCAGATGTATATATATATATATATATATAAATATAACAGATTAAAAATTCAAAGATGCCTCATTACAAAATAGGTATTTCGACCCACAAGTCTTACTTCTGGGCCTTGTCAACTCAGAGATATGAAGAAATAAAATAAAATATTTAAACACTTAATGAATAAAGGAAGAAGGAGAGAGAAAGATAGAAAAAGAACAGAAATATAAAGAGGAGAAAAGAAAGGGTGAAGAATAAAAATGCAATTGCATATATATATATATATATATATATATATATATATATATATATATATATATGGTATCAAATGACAATTGGAAAATAATCTTAGATTTTGCCGACGCGTTTGTTTTTCCGACTTTTTCAAGGCAAAAATGAAATCGAAATATTTTTGTTGTTATACTTACATTAAAAAATCCAAATTGAAAAAGATAGACGTTTCTGTCTAAGCCTTTTTTTCTGGTTAATGTAAATTATCTTTATATTAAGGAACCAATGTCGGCAAAATCTTGGATTTTTTTTTTCCAATTGTTATTTTATACCAATTTGTCTTTTCCACAGAATTGATATGGGAATTGAACTATATATATATATATATATATATATATATATATATATATATATATATATATATTTACTTTTCAGTCCAATAATTATGAGTCTATATTGCAATCAAATGATCTTTTCATTAATAAAACATGGTCTCCATATACACACACACACACACACACACACACACACACACATATATATATATATATATATATATATATATATATATATATATATATATTTAAAAGATATTTTTGTAGGAACAAAATTTAATATACAAAAAAAGCATAAAATTTAATAATAAGAAATATTAAATAAATATATATATATATATATATATATATATATATATATATATATATATATATATATATATATATATATATATATATTGATGGGTACATTTTCATCCAATTTGTTCATATGTTTATGCAAAAAATGTATGTATTTATAGACAATAAATAATTATATCTTCAGTTCAAGTTTTTGTTTATTTCAACGGGGACTGCCTGTTATATTTGTTTTTCAGCACTACTACTGTATTTTATAGAATTGTAAAACCATAAGTACTTTTGTATTCGGATCTGTAATCATCTCAGCGGACTATTCAATTTCTAGAAATCCCAGGTGACTAACGCAGTGTTAACATGTAATCGCTATAGATTGAACGCTTTCTCATATTTGTGTAATAAATATTATCCCTCATGTAAGTGGTTATATAAACAGCTTTTTGATGAAATTGAACTCATATTTATTAATAATAAACTCTAAATCTATTATTTTCATATTTGATTTAACTCTCGCTACATATCCAGTCTAGACCCTCCTGACGAAGTTAGTAGACTCTAAGCGAACATTTAAAAATGAACCATGTTAAGCCAAGTATCTTGCTTATTCCGTCTAATTCATCATGTCCACACTGTATTTCAAAATTCGCACATTTGAATTTCTTTTTTCTTTTTCTGTGTGACGTGTCCTTTCTGGGCGTTGGTTGGCAATCATGGTTTTCCCTAATTTCCTTTCTTTGTATCACTTCGTCTTTCTCTTATATCTTCTATACCTTGTACTGCTATGTATTTACTTAAACTCGTTAGGTAAGTTATGCGTTGTTTTCCTTGTGTCAATCTTTTGCTTTCAATCATTCTGTGAGTATCAAGTTTCCCAAGCCATCTTTCCTGATTATGTACCCTAGAAACATCAACTATTTCTTCCTGATGTTAAGTAAAAGTAATTTTTTTTTTTGTTTCCATTTTCTCTAAAACTTTGTCGTTGTTCCCATGTTCAGTCCATGGTATTCTCTGCTTCCTTCCGTAGAACCACATTTCCATTGCTTCATGTTTTTTTCATCTTGGGGAGATTGTTCAAAATTCACTACCATGTAAGTATACTTTGTTTCTAATGATTTTTTTTTTTTACTGTTTCTTAATACTTTGCTTAGCTTTTGGAAGACATCTTTCTCTATTCCAATCTGCCTTCGATTTCAGTGTAGCACTTCCGTCCTCCGGATATTTAAACTGGCATATTTATTTGATTTCATGATCTCCAATTTGTGATTTGCATGTTGGGCTGCTTCTTTTGCTAAGACCCAGTCATTCTGTCATTAAGCAATTGATGTCTATTCCTTTCTCCTCGCTTTCCTTCGCTGGCTTTTGTAGGAATTTTTAGTGTTTCCTTTCTGTGTCTGCTATCAACACTGTGTCATCTCTATATCTTACGCTGCAATAATTAATTCTGGTGTGTTTTCTAATTTTCTCCAATTTGACTCACTGTATAGGTTGACTCGTGTTTTAGGTTATTCTCTTATTTTATTTTCTTTCTTGGCCAGATCTCGTCATATTTTTGCCAGCCGCCATTTTCTTTTTGTACATTAATATGTTTCGTTTTATTCTTTGACTTTTTTCTTTTTTTTCTTTTCTTTCTCGCCTTTTTTCCGCTTTTAATTTTTATAAATATTTTTCTACGCTAATTCACTTTGTAGTTCGGCTTTTTAAGGCCTTTTTGCCATTCTTTCTATTCGAAGTTAACTTGTCTTGCTGAAAATTATTAACGTATCATTTTCGATAACATTAACTCCTACTCAACCAGAAGTAGACGTTTATTCAAAGCAAATATATAAGATAGAAACGGGAGCATCAATTTTGTAAAGTGCATAAAATAATAACCTTTTCAAAATCTATGCTACTAAGTTTTTTTTTTTATTTTTCTACCGAAATAGTGAAAGGCAAATAATGAAACATAAATATTACAAGAATAGCAGAAGAATAATGTACAAGGAAACGAAACGAAGCATTGATCCGCTTTTTACATTCACCTTTTCATTTACAACATTTTCTTTCCTTTGTTGTACAGCATGCATCAAGATGTGCATTTCCTGAAAATATACTTTTGCAAGATTAATGATAAAATATTTAATTTTAAACGTATTTATTGAATATATATATATATATATATATATATATATATATATATATATATATATATACAGAGAGAGAGAGAGAAAACTACTAGCAAGATTAAAAACGCATCATGTGAAAAATGAAGCATACATTCCATATATATATATATTCCAATATATTTTTTACCTTCTTGCACTTGAAAAGATAAACTATGCCTTTATATATATATATATATATATATATATATATATATATATATATATATATATCAACTGTCATTCAAAAAAATCGTTCTATTTTTCCAGCATATGTGATGAAATGTTTTTCTCCTGATAGGTTACATGGCGTAGGTAAAGATGTCTATTCAACCTGCATAATTTGATTTATCATTTTTGATAAATGTTTTATGATCAGTAATTTAAATGCGCATTTGATTTCGTTTCGTTTCTATATCTCCAGCAGTTTTTTCATATCTATCTATCTATCTATCTATCTATCTATCTATCTATCTATCTCATTTTTGACATCTATCTATCTATCTATCTATCTATCTATCTATATATATATATATATATATATATATATGTATATCATTGTGCCCATATCTATCTATCTATCTTCCTATCTATCTCATTCTGTTCATGTCTGTCTATAGATCAATTTATTTGTCTTATTTTACTCACATCTATCTCGCTACCTAGCGAGCTATCGCACTATATCTATCTATCCCATTGTGTTCACATCTATCTATCTCATTCGTTTCCTATCTTTTCGATACCAGTGTCTGTTTCTCTTGCCTTCAGAATGCCATGTAGGTGTTAAATTCTCTATGCCCTCTTTCCTAAGAATGTGTCCTTGAAATTTAAGATTTCTCTTTCTGCTTGCAAATATCTCTTTCTTTGTAGATGCTATAGTCTTAAAGAATTCCTTATTTCGAAAAGATTGTTGGGAAAACCGCATTCTGTCACTCCTGTTTACTGCTCCATCAGACTACCTTACTATTTTGATCATAGCTGGTGGTGGGTGGCGACTGATTGACTCATGTTCATCCCAAGGGTATCAGGGTAAAGATAATGTAACCGACTGGGTCACGATTCGAACTCTGGACAACGGTTCCATTTTTCGCACCCGTAACTTACCCTACCCTCATGCTCCCTTAAAATTTTACTCATTCTTCTCTAAGTTATGATTTTTTTCTAACAAAAATGAGAAAAGAGGGTTTGGAAAATTCAACACATACAGGGCGTGTTGCAGACAAGAGAGAAAAAGGAGAGTAGTGAATGAACTACCTTACGAGATTGTGGACAGAACGGGAATTAGGTAAGTTAGCAAAAAGACAAACATCACCAAGAGCCCTAAAGTGCAAGAAGTTGTGGAGGCTCATGATCATCCCTGTCTCGAACGGCCAAAGCATATTGAAGAAGAAGAAGAAAAAGAATGGCAACAACAACAAACATACATTATAATTTTTCATCATTATTCATTTTAGAATTCATAGAATTCTAAATATTTTTTTAACGCTATTTCTGATGTCATCAGTTCTCACGTAGGATAACGTTTAAGTATTTTATTACTATTTACTCCTGCCTCTGGTATCGCTGACAAAGCTAATCGTGCCATTGGTCTATAAAAGGACCTCCAATCTGTGGTCGACGGGGGCAAGACATGGCTGGTAAACTTTAATGCCTCAAAAACAAAACTGCTTTCATTTATCCACCACGGAGAACCCTCCATGCCTCCTAGTAGAATGCCTGTTGCTCAACTCCATGAGGGCACGTCTCTGCGCCTGCTTGGTCTCACACTGTCCGCTGTCCTGTCCTGTCCTGATGCGGCATTCACCCTGGGCGGATTGAGCCGGCTTCTTCCTGTTGTGAGAAGAAGATTCTTGGGATAAATTAGAGAAGTAGGGTACCCAGGCCTACTCGGATAACGTTCTTGCTTGCCGCGGGATTCCCACAGACGCAGAGACAGGAACGACCAGAAGCCGCCGGTTGCCGATGCAGACGCTCCTTGGATTTTCACCAGAGCCCTTGTTAGCCGGCGTGTGTGTCAGACCTGTCCGCCTTGGGTGGCCCTACCAGGAACTAAGTTCCGGACAGCATAGCTCTGACACTACCGTTTTACACCCCCCCACCGACTGTGAGGTAAGGGTTGGACTTTGGGGGCTTACAGTACCAGGTGTTCCCAAGCGGTCTTCCATCTAAGTACTGATCTGGCTCTACGACTTCAGATGGAACAATTATATTGTATCAATAGATTCATCTACCGCAAGGAAAGTTGGTTCTCTGTGTCGCGCCAGAAAGGTTTTTCTGGCTTGAGTCTATCCTTCAAATCTACATATCAACCATTCGCCCTTGCATGGAATGCTGCTGACATATATAGTCTGGAGCCCTCGCTATTTGTCTCAAGGTCCTCGACAAAATACAGAGACGGATATGCAATGTGGTTGGTTCTTGTCTGACATCACGTCTACAGTTCACTTTTCTCACAGACGTGCCGTCACTTCCCTATCTTTTCTCCAAGTACTTTCACGGTAACTGCGCTCCTAAAAGTTATTTTCACTGGTTCCTAACCTGCATGAATTTAAGCGCGTTACTAGATTGGCATTTCAGTCCAACCCTTTCCCTATCGAAACGGTTAAATATAGCCGTCTCTTCTGCTCCAATAGCTCCATGTCTCGTACATCTCATCTGTGGAACTCCCTTCCTATTACTTGCTTCCCTGATAGCTATAATCTCTAAATATTCAAATGTAATGTCAATCGACATCTTCTTATGCCTTGATCTAATTCCTCGCATCTCTCTTTATTCTTTTATCAATTACGTGTCCTTACTCTTGCACCCACTCTCTGTAAACCCTTGCGTGTTAGTGGTACACCAGCCTTGCTATGGGTGAAATGCTTAAAAAATTCATATCCATTAATTTCGTAGGCGATCATGACTCTCTACTGCTTCCTTTTGTTTAACATATGTGAATTGCCATGTCGTTTTTTTTACCAGATTATGCGACTTATTAGCGAAATCTAACCCAAGGACTGAAGTAACTGATTTTCCATTCTTTATATTATTCTCTGTTATTGTTTTTTTTTTTTTTTTTTTTTCCTTTCCAATTTACATGTTTATTTCTCTTCATTCCAAAAGGCTTGATCATCATTATTCCCCCTCCATACATGATCAGCCATGCCAGATTTCACTGTTTCCCCTTGGAGAAAAGCTTTCCGATAGTTACTTTCCCTACGGTTGTGAATTTTGAATTGTCCTTCTCAGACTGGCGGTCCAGCAAGGCTTCCAAGCCTAGTTTAATGGACACTTGAGCACATTTGAAGAGAAGGGCGTGTAAGAGAGTTGACTTTGTTAATTATTTTAAGTCAGAAAATATTTTTATATGCTAGGAATATTTTTACATAATAAGGATTTACTCATAAAAACCCAACTAATTTACCCGTAGCTGGGGGATGAAGTAGATTCATAATTTTGCAAGGGCATTTAGGTGGAAGTAAATATAATGAACCCGATTTATTCTCTGTTATTCTTTTTTTACTCACCGCTTCATTTCACATGATTATTTCCCTTCATTCCACAATGGTTGATAATCATAATTCTCCCTCCATACATGATCAGCCATGCCAGATTTCAGTGTCTCCTCTTGGCGAATAATTTTAGATAGTTGCTTTCCCTACGGTTGTGAATTTAGAAAGAGGACGTCTAGGCGAAAGAGAAGGAGGAAGAGTGGGGAGGCGAAAGATGAAGTGAAACGAAGCCGAGTAGAAGGCAAAGAAAGAAAGACGCCAAGAACAAGACGAGAAAGGAGAGTAAGAGTAGAAAATGTGCAAGGGGAAGGAAGAGCACGTCTGTGCGATAAAGGAGGAAGAGGAGGAGAAAGACGGCCAGAAAAAGGCGAGAAAGGAGATGAAGGGAGAAGTAATAGTAGAAAATGTGCAAGGGGAAGGAAGAGCACGTCTAAAAGGATAAAGGAGGAAGAGGAGGAGAAAGATATAGCCAGAAAAAGGCGAGAAAGGAGATGAAATTTTTTGAAGAGAGTGCCTTTGCAAGGGGAAGGAAGAGCACGTTAAAAAGGATAAAGGAGGAAGAGGAGGAGAAAGACGGCCAGAAAAAAGGCGAGAAAGGAGACGAAGGAGAAGAAGAGAGAAAATGTGAAAGGGGGGAAAGAAGAGCTTGCCTATACCATAGAAGAGGAAGAGAAAGACGGCAAGAAAAAAAAGGCGAGAAAGGAGACGAAGGAGAAGATAAGAGAGAAAATGTGTAAGGGGAAAGAAGACCTTTCTATAGATAAAAGAGGAAGAGGAAGGAAGAGAAAGACGGCAAGAAAAAGGTGAGAAAGGAGACGAGGGGAGAAGTAAGAGTAGAAAATATGCAATGGGGAAGGAAGAGCACATTTTTGGGATTAAAGGAGGAAGAGAAAGACGGCAAGAAAAGGCGGGAAAGGAGATGAAGAGAGAAGGAAGAGTAAAGAAGGGCAAGGAGAATTAAGTCGACGTCTGTGCGATAAATGAGGAAGAGGAGTAGAAGCATGGCAAGAAAAAGGCGAGAAAGAAGACGAAGGTGAAAGTAAGAGTAGAAAAAAGTGCATGCAGAAGGAAAGGAACGTCTGAGAGATAGAAGAGGAAGAGGAGGAGAAAGAGGGCAAGAAAAAGGCGAGAGAGGAAGCAAAGGGGGAAGTAAGAGTAGAAAAATTGCAAGAGGAAAGGAGAGGACGTCTAGGTGAAAGAGGAGGCGAAAGACGAAGTGAAAAGGAAGCCGAGTAGAAGGCAAAGGCGGAGAAGTGTAAGCGGGGCAGTCTATTTAATATTTTGTAATTATCTTGGTTTTCCAATAAACAAAACTAATTAGTAACGACGTGGTTAAATTTGATAACGGCCGCAAATTATTTCGAGCGAAAATATCGCTCGAGTGATTTGATGGCAGACAAACCGCCCAGATCGACGGTATAGACAGAATGTTATATTGACAAGAACCAATAAAAAAAAGGTCAAAACGCTCTTTTTCAGTCAATTTTAATATATGGCTATCGCTTGTTAAGGAACAAGCAGATAAGATTCGACTATCGGGGTAGGTATTCGATGAACTTATACTCGTAAGATTAAAATTAAATGAGATTCATTGTGAAGCACGTAGTGGATACCATAAGACATCGATCACACAAGTAGGTAAATTGATTGACGTATTCGTGCAGTACAGAGAAAGAGAAGGGGGCATAAAAGAATCTTTAGTAAGAGTGCATAATGAGAATTAGACATACACACACACACACACACATATATATATATATATATGTGTGTGTGTGTGTGTGTGTGTGTGTGTGTGTGTGTGTGTGTGTGAAAAGTGTATATAAATAAATATATATATGTATAATTATTTATATATTATATGGATAGGTACTTATGAGTGTGTCTGACGATCGCTAAAGCGTGAAACCCATGGTCACAAACTCACATCTATCCAACCAAATATATATATATATATATATATATATATATATATAAAGAGAGAGAGAGAGAGAGAGAGAGAGAGAGAGAAAGAGTGAGAGATAGATAATGAACAGACTGTGATAGATAGATAATGAATAGACTGAGATAGATAGATAGATAGATAGATAGATAGATAGATAGATAGATAGATAACGAATAGACTGATAGATAGATAGATAGATAGATAGATAGATAGATAGATAGATAATGAATAGACTGAGATAGATAGATAGATAGATAGATAGATAGATAGATACATACATACATACATACATACATACAAACATAGATAATGATAGACTTAGATAGATAGATAGATAGATAGATAGATAGATAGATAGATAGATAGATAGATAATGAATAGACTTAGATAGATAGATAGATAGATAGATAGATAGATAGATAGATAGATCCTGAAGAGACTGCGATAGATAGATAGATAGATCCTGAAGAGACTGCGATAGATAGATAGATAGATAGATAGATAGATCATGTTGATATCAAATATTCATACACATACAAATTTTTAATTTATTTTATTTCGAACTAATGAAAAAATATACTTTTCATATAATTAACTGTACACAGATGCATAATAACTAAATATGAATAGAAAACAGAAAAACAGAAAAATAGAAAAAATTGATTTAATAGAAATAAATGCCATTTATCCATTTTAATGGGTAAAAAACGTATTTGTACAATACAAAAAGAATACATAATCTTCATTTAATACCTAGCAGGATCACCATTATTCACTTGTACCACAACCAACCTCTTCTTGTAGGTTTTAACTAATATTTTGCAAATTTTAGTTAGTATTTTGGTCTTTTCTTCTTTGCATATGTTCTTCAGATCCTGGATCTTTGTTTGGAGTTTTCGATTGCATTTGAATTTTCAAAGAATGCTACAGATTCTTCATTGGGTTTAAATCTGATTTTGCCATTTCAGGATATTTAAATTATTTTTTTTTAGGAAGAGCGTCGACCGAATCACAAACTTCTACCCCAACAGAATAAATAGCGTAGGATTTTGTATCTGATGTCTGAACCTGTGAGGCTAATTTGAAAATGCCCTCGTTTTTTTTTTTTCCGGGTTTCTTGTCGATCATAAATTGGATTTGCTGGACAAACTAAATATTCTCGGCAATGTCTTACTGTCGAGGATGTTTTTTTTTTCTTTTTTGGCAACTCAAGGCTCATTCTTTATGGAGGCCTATAATTTTTTTTTTTTTAACTTAAACACGAAGGGAGTGGTGATAATCTTCGAATCTGTGTCGTTGACGACTAAATCAATGAGAACCACAAGCATTTTCGTCTACCTTCGTTAGGATCGGTCGTTTCAAAAAGTAAAAAAATAAAAAAGAGAGAAGATTTTTAATTACAGTTGATCATTTGGAGCTTTCAAAAGATCTCTTCTCAAATACCTAGCTACTTGTTCAACAGAGCAACGGAAAAAATGGTGGACGTAATGGGTGTGATGCAAGCCGTTGATTTGAGTGATCTGTTCGAAAGTCGAATTATAAAAGACGGCAAAGGGTGCGCCGTTGGCTGATTGTAACATCGCAAACCATCCTTTATGTAGGCTCAGTCATCAGTGGTTGATGCGGAGCACGCGATTGACGGTCGGCGATCTAATGGCTTCAAAAAGAAAGGATTAACACAAGCGAATTTAGATCACCTAGTTTGTTCAGTAATATTTCTCTGTTAAACAAGTCACTTCGTTATTCGCTGATATTCACAATGAAATAACTTTATGCATTTAACCGTTGGTTTAATGCTCGTTGTTTTTTTTTTTTTTTTTTTTTTAGGCTCTTCTCGTCTTCCAGCTATGCTTTTGGAATGAACAAGACGAGAAAGGAGATGAAGGGAGAAGTAAGAGTAGAAAATGTGCAAGGGGAAGGAAGAGCACGTCTGTGCGATAAAGGAGGAAGAGGAGGAGAAAGACGGCAAGAAAAAGGCGAGAAAGGAGACGAAGGGAGAAGTAAGAGTAGAAAACGTGCGAGGGGAAAGAAGAGCTTGCCTATACCATAGAAGAGGAAGAGAAAGACGGCAAGAAAAAGGCGAGAAAGGAGACGAAGGGAGAAGTAAGAGTAGAAAATGTGCAAGGGGAAAGAAGAGCTTGTCTATACCATAGAAGAGTAAGAGAAAGACGGCATGAAAAAGGCGAGAAAGGAGACGAAGGGAGAAGTAAGAGTAGAAAATGTGCTGAGTTGGATCTTTTCTAATTGATCTCATTAGCTCTAAGTTGAAATGATGATCCCTCTCCTTGTTATGACCTCCTCATCTAGATTTCCTCTCTACTGTACACTCATTTTTTAAACGTATTCACCTTTCTCTTGATGGTTATTGAATGGACTTTGAAAATGGAATGTTATCGAGGAGAAGAGGGCACTGAATCTCTCACGTTATTGTCTATTCACAGTCGTAGTTTAATATAAGCGCTTGATATATTTCTCCAAGTGTGCCACTCTAACCTGCCTGCATGTGTTCTTTCTTTCTGGTGGGGCATTTATATATCTAGTTTTAATCCAGTGGTTCCACGTAAGCGCAGCTGAATGGCTCATTAAATGAACTCATTAAATGTCAGGATCAGACACAGAGGCGAAATTTTGCACCTGCTGCACATTTCTTATTCACCTGGTTTCTCCAGTGCTTCGGTGTGACGCTGGACTTCTTCAGGCTGCATTGAAGTGTTAATGAGTGTTCGTCCATTCTTACTTGGTCCAATACGATAGCTTACGTTAAAGAAAGGTAAATACCTAGTGTCACAGCAAAATTGTCCTATTGTTCGATTAAGATCTGAAACGTTGTATCTTAGAAATGATTAAAGATATCTTACTGGAATTTTCAGCCGTTTTATCACCTTATTTGAGCAATAAGTATGTATAATTACTCTCTAAGCTTAACAGAAGTATCATGATTAAAACGAAAATAACATGGTCGTGGAACTCATCCAAGTTCCTTGACCCATAGGTCTGTGCCTCCAAGAGCCACGACTACCATCAACAAGCCGCTCCATCCAGAGCATTAGAAGCTGGTTCAAGCAAGTATATACAACTGATAGAAATTAAGGAGAATGTTATATATATATATATATATATATATATATATATATATATATATATTTTATATATATAAAGTATTTTTAACAAAAAACTTTGTAAATCAAGTTTCATAAACACTTTAGTAAAGAGGGCTTGGTTTGGTTTCTTTTACGGCATATCAACCTCAATCGGTTATTCAATGCAGACAAGTTTGTTTGTTTTTTTTTATTGTTGGTAATATTCTTATTTTTGGTAATATTTTTATTGTTGTTAATATTTTTATTGCTGGTAATATTTTTATTGTTGTTAATATTTTTATTGCTGGTAATATTTCTATTGTTGGTAATATTTTTATTGCTGGTAATATTTTTATTGCTGGTAATATTTTTATTGCTGGTAATAGTTTTTCCTTCAAAGTTTTATTGCTGGTAATAATTTTCCTCAAATAATTTATTACTGCTATTAAAACCTACTTTGACAAATTCATAGTGTTTTGACCCCAATTTAGGGGTTAACTATTTACCCATTTTTGGGAACATCTCTGGTGTTACACCCCCGGTCAGGGTGGACCTGGGAACACCAGCAATTAAGAAGTGGTTCCACGCTCTTCAAAACGTCCAGATCAGCGGCCTTGCTGTTCGACGTAGTTTATCGACTTACCCAGGAACGGATGTAGTTTATCGTCATACCCAGGACGGTCTTTCTGTTGTTCCCAGGTGTACCCTGATCTCGGAGTGTAGGCACTTGTTAGGGTCCCATGGAATACCGATCCCTCAAACAAATCCAAATCTCTATGAAAGGATAAAAATAAATTTTTATAGTAAAAATTTTATATGAAAATTACCAAAAATACATATTTGTAGTTTAGTTACCAACAATACATATTTATTGTAAACATACACAAAATACCTATTTATAGTAAAATTACCAACAATACTATTTTAAAGCAAAATGACCAACAATACATTTTAACATGAAAGAAATAAGAAACTTTATTCAGTAATAAAGGAAACCAACTAATTCAACAGTGAACAAGTGGGTGAAGAATTGCAAATAAACCATAATAAATCTACTGCAGCGGCAAAGAAACCTTAAAAAAGAATTCAAAAGCAAATGCAACATACCAAATGCAGAAACAATAGCAAGATAAGCCTCTCCAAGGTCAATACGCTGCACGTACCAAAAAAGCTGTTGGGACTTTGCCTTAACCAGCAAGCGCATCCCCTTTACCATATGAAAATATTTCAGACATTTTATATTAAGGTTAAGCAGAAGGCATGACTGTTGGGACTTAATATAACTGGAGGGTGATTATATATATATACTAGTGTACCCGTGCCGTCAAAAATCACAGCAATTGTTAGAAAGTTTTAATAGGAACGTGCAATGAAACCAAAGTCTTGAGATAATAAATTCGAGATTCGATAAAGAAGAGATAAAGATGTTAAAACTAACATAGAGGCGAATGAACCGTTTAATTAATCTATTCAATTCATAATTTTAAAACTTTAAATGGTATCTATAATTCAATGATTACTCCTGGTATTATATAAATCACTTTTTGCTGAATATCTTTTCATGTTTAAAATTTTATATGTTTAATATAACAGTGTAATGACGATATCTCTCGGAAGAAAAAGATTAGCGACAGAAGGGCAAAGACAGCGATGACAAAGCCTATTTCAAGATTAATTTGAAGCAAGACGAACGCTTAAAAGGTATCTGAATGCCTCACATGATAGGCTTGAACAAATAAGATTGCAATCAAATTATCTTTGGAGTAAATGAACTGATTAATTAAGCGGTTGATTTTTGATCGGGAACAAATTTGGTACCCATCAGTAGTTACGTAATTTACGGTTAATACTTGAAACCAAAGATTCTATTCTTGCTGCACGGGACCATTACTTGCTAACTGGAAATTACCAAGCGAAAACCCTCAAAAACTGTGTTAACCTGAAATGCAGATTCTGTGATAAATACCCAGAAACGATTGGCAATCTTGTATCATGCTGTGTGGTGTTCGAAGGCAATGAATATAAAACACGGCATGATAGCGTGGGCCAATATCTGTAGGGGAAAATCTTCAAGTTTTATGAGTAGGAAACCGCAAGAAACTAGACTGAACATCACCCAGACTCGGTTACAGAGATTGGAACTATAACAATCTTATGCGACTTTACAATACACACCGAACAACCGACGCTAATCGCCCAGACATCGTGAACAAAGACGACAAAAACAGAATCTGCTTTACTATTGGCATGGCAGTCCGTTCAGATTGTAATGTATCTTTGTAGATCTGTTGGGGCGCACCCACCTTCTGATGATAATGGACTTATCCCTCTCCGATATAAGTCAGTGCTAGAGAGAGTAGGTGTGTTGTGCGAGGATCAGGTTCAGCGAAAGCAGTCGAGATCTGGTTACCATTACATACCGTTGACTTTTGCTATTGTTACTTACTAACCGGCGTTCCTTATTACTAATCACTCTGTTGGTATTACCTCTTACAAATATACCAGTATTTATCCCTACAACTGTGTTTGTCTTTATTCGAATACTCACACGCGGGGAACACTCACAACAACTCAACAAGATCCTAAAAAAAAAAAAAACTACGAAAATACAAGGATTTTGATGTGGAAATCTAAAAAAAATGTGGCATATGAGGACATCAAAATTTCCTGTTATGGTTGGGACCCTTGATTTGAATGGAAAAGGTTTTGATAGACTCGTTGAGTGTACTGCTTTAAAAAAAACAATTGTTTTTTCAAGTAATTCTTACTCCTTACGAAGAGCATTATTTTATCTCTGTAAAATGTGTGCGATTTGAAGTTGGTTCATTTCTAATTGTTTTGGCAAAAATGCTCAGTGGAAAATGTCATGATGCCATTTCTGACCTTAGACATCTGTTTGGGAACCGGAAGGAAGTGTATATACAACATAAATCAAAAGAAACAACAACAAAAACAACAATAACAACAACAACAATAATAATAATAATAATATAGATACGACAATAAAAGAGCGTAAACTATGATGAGGTCTAAATATATCTTGGAATCTAGGAAGTAAAGAACCAAAGGCATTTGGCAAACAAAGAAAATGTCAGAAAAGAATTCTGTAGAAGATAAAAACCAATTCTATGAAGTGAACTCAATGATCGTAAAAGGATTATGGCTATAAATTCGCTAGCGTTGCAGATTTCTACTTAGAGTATCCGAATTATCAACCGAATTATTACCGAAATAAATAAACTGTATTCCAAGAATATAAAGGACTTTCCGAAAAGATGCACAATCCGAAGAGGGGCGTGGCCAGATGTTTTGGTAGCATGGGGTTAATCCGTTTTGAGTCGATCTACATAACTACAAATATTCATTCTTTTTGTAATGTTAACAATAGTTGCAACTTTTTGTAACGTCAACGAATACTCGTTGTCACTTTTATATGCTCGTTGTAGTAGAGACTTTGTAATTGCAGATACAACTATAGTAACGCCGTTGAACAACACTGGTGTCAGACGCCTTCGAATAACATTCGCACTAATAGTACTTGCTCGATAATACTCGCTCGAATAGTAACCACTGAATATTGACCCGAATAGTAATCTGTATAGTAATCAGTATACACAAATAGTATAGTGAATACTATAGACAATAACGAAACGTCTAGTAATAGAGGATAGTGTAGAAATAGGGTCCCGTCTAGTAATAGAGGATAGTGTAGAAATAGGGTCACGTCTAGTAATAGAGGAAGTGTAGAAATAGGGTAACGTCTGTAATAGAGGATAGTGTAGAAATAGGGTCCCGTCTAGTAATAGAGGATAGTGTAGAAATAGGGTCCCGTCTAGTAATAGAGGATAGTGTAGAAATAGGGTCCCGTCTAGTAATAGAGGATAGTGTAGAAATAGGGTCCCGTCTAGTAATAGAGGATAGTGTAGAAATAGGGTCACGTCTAGTAATAGAGGATAGTGTAGCTCAAGGGTCCTGTCTAGTAATAGAGGATAGTGTAGAAATAGGGGTCCCGTCCAGTAATAGAAGGATATTGTAGAAAATAAGGGTCCTGGTCTAGTAATAAAGGATAGTGTAGAAATAGGGTTGTAATCTAGTCGAGGAGGATAGTGTAGAAATAGGGTCCCGTCTAGTAATAAAGGATAGTGTAGAAATAGGGTCCCGTCTAGTAATAGAGGATAGTGTAGAAATAGGGTCTTATTTAAAGTAAGAGGATAAAATGAATCCAAGGATACGTCTCCAATTAATGAGGATGAAAGAAATAGGGTCCCGTCTAGTAATAGAGGAAAACCTGTAGAAATAGGGTCACGTCTAGTAATAGAGGATAGTGTAGAAATAGGGTCCCGTCTAGTAATAGAGGATAGTGTAGAAATAGGGTCCCGTCTAGTAATAGAGGATAGTGTAGAAATGGTGATCGTTTAGACGACACGCTAATTCCCATATATACATTTCCTTTACTATCATGTGATCTACTTATTCAAAATGGGATCGCCTATGTTTCTTCTCTGGTGATCTGTGTTCAAACTCAAGTGTCGGCAGCGACACTTTATTCCTATATGACAGTAAGAATCAGTGGTTTAACATAAATCATATTTTGTATGAAATAACCTCCTTCTTAGGCTTTTCCTCTATGGTCACGTGGTCTACTTGAGTCAATAATAAGATCGCCTGTGTTTGCTCACTGGTGATCTATGTTCAAACTCAAGTGTCGGCAGTGACACTTTATTCCTATATAACAGTAAGAATCACTGGTTTAACATAAATCATATTTTGTATGAAATAACCTCCTACTTTGGCTTTTCCTCTATGGTCACGTGGTCTACTTGATTCAATAATGGGATCGGCTGTCTTTGCTCACTGTCGATCTATGTTCAAACTCAAGTGTCGGCAGCGACACTTTATTCCTATATAACAGTAAGAATCAGTGGTTTAACATAAATCATATTTTGTATGAAATAACCTCCTTACTTAGGCTTTTCTTCTATGGTCAGGTGGTCTACTTGATTCAATAATGGGATCGCCTGTGTTTGCTCACTGGCGATCTATGTTCAAACTCAAGTGTCGGCAGCGACACTTTGTTCCTATATGACAGTTCTAAAACTATTTAGAAATCGCATCTGACTGGATGCTCCAAATTGTTACCAGTCATGTCTTTGATTTTTATTATTATTTTTAAAGGAACTCATCTTCACTGCGAAGGAAAATGATAAAATACTCCACAAAAAAAAAAAAAAAAAAAATGCAACCGAAAAACAAATAAGTTTGATAACTTACAAAGATTAAACAAAAGGACACCTGGGAAGCATATGATACATAGGAGAAATATCGAACACATTAATGACAAAATGGAAATAATTTTGTGTCCCTGATGCGTTTCGTCATTTTGGGCGTCATCAGACTGGAGTAATGTTCTTGGTGATGTAATTATATATGCGTATGAAGAAGAGGGGGGAGATATAAAAGCGTAAACGTTGCTTAAAGGATGCTTTGAAAGGATACGCTGAAAGTGTTGGGAACTTGGAAATTTTGAACGTTTAAATTAAACACTTTCTTTATATATATCTAGGTTTATAGTCCAGGCAATTTCATCAAGTTTCTTTATGCTTTTTGTTTATGTTTTTCTTTTATCAAATATTATTATTAAATATCCAGCAATATTCCTGAGCAGGTTTCTGGGCATGTGTCGACTTGCCACCCAAGAAGACGAGTGTGTTAAGAGCTGAGTAGATCTCCATTATTTTTATTATCTTTATTTTATTTCCTTTGATTTCTGGTGTGTATACATTTCTTTCCGCGTCCTGGGTATGACGATAAACTACATCAGCGTCCTGGGTATGACGATAAACTACATCCGCGTCCTGGGTATGAAGATAAACTACGTCCAACAACAAGGCTTCAGATAATGTTTTCGGAAAACTAATGTTGCCAGCTATACGTTTTTTGGTAAAAAATAATTTTGCCAGCTATGTGTTTTTGAAACAACAATGTTGCCAGCTATTCGTTTTGGAAACAAAAATGTTGCCAGCTATGCGTTTTGGAAACAACAATGTTGCCAGCTATATGTTTTTCGGAAAGAATAATGTTGCCAGCTATACGCTTTTGAAAAAATAATGTTGCCAGCTATATGTTTAATAAACGAAATATTTAATATATGTATATGTATATGTTCATGTATGTCTATATATATGTGTTTATGTATTTATATGCGTATATATATATATATATATATATATATATATATATATATATATATATATATATATATATATTAATTTGGCATTAAATGACCCACAGTGGTTGATATGCCATAAAACCCAACCAACCTACATTTCTTTCCGGGTCTCGTCCAGAGACCTAATGTTAGAAATGACATCATGACATTTTCCACTGAGCAGTTAAAGTAAAAAAAAAACGAAACAACAACACATATATTTTACATAGATAAAACTATTCGTAAGGTGTGGGCTGTACTCGTGAGAACAATTTTTTTATCACTTTAAGGCATGGGCTTCCAGGAATCCCTTCAATGTGTCTACTGGAATATTTCCCAATCATTCCGAGGGGTCGAACTACAACAGTTGATGTTCCCATGCTGATGTTCCCATGTGCCACATTTTCGAAATTTCGATTTCAGGCTCCTTGTATTTTGATAGCTTTTTGAAGATGCATTGCAGTCTACAGTGACTGCCATATCTATAAGAGGGCAATATTTTTGTTTGCAGTCTATAATAACAATGTCTGGGCGGTAAGCTTTGATTGTTCTGTTTGGATGTATTGTTTATTGTAAAATTGTTACAGGTCCTATCTCTATAAACGGGTATTATTATTATTATTATTATTATTATTATTATTATTATTATTATTATTATCAATGGTAATAATAATGAATAATCTTGTTCGTGCTATATCATTTACCAGGTAAATCTTTGCCATAACCAGCAAGCGCATCCCTTTACCCTATGAAAATATTTCAGACATTATATATTAAGGTTAAGCAGAAGGCATGACTGTTGGGACTTAATATAACTGGAGGGTGATTATATATATACTAGTGTACCCGTGCCGTCAAAAATCACAGCAATTGTTAGAAAGTTTTAATAGGAACGTGCAATGAAACCAAAGTCTTGAGATAATAAATTCGAGATTCGATAAAGAAGAGATAAAGATGTCAAAACTAAGATAGAGACCAATAAACTGTTTAATTAATATATTCCCTTTATAGTGTTAAAACTATAAATAGTATCTATGATTCAATGATTACTCCTGGTATTATATAAATTGCTTTTTGCTGAATATCTTTTCATGTTTAAAATTTTATATGTTTATTATAACAGTATAATGGCGATATCTCTCGGAAGAAAAAAGACTATTTCAAGATCAATTTGAAGCAAGACAACCGCTTAATAGGCAAAGGTAGCTGAACACCTCACATGAAAGGCTTGAACAAATAAGATTGCAATCAAAATATCTTAAGAGTAAATGAACTGATTAATTAGCGGTTCATTTTTGATCGGGAAGAAATTTGTTCGAAATAGTGATAATTGTTTTATTTCTATAGATTATTAAAACGAATAAGGGAAATCATCACTCATAAGTTTACAAATTAAGTTGATTTAACTCCCTTCTCACGACAGATGGGACAGGACAGAAAATATACAAATATGGGACAAGAGATATATAAATAAATATGCTGGAAATATAAATTCAGTAATACAGACTTATGCCCATACAAAATAATCCTAAGGAGCCAGGCAAAACTACCTAGGTTTCACCTAAACCGATCTTCAGTGTAAAGCCGGCTTTACCCAGAAGATCACTTTAGCTGAAACCTAGATAGGTTTGCCTGGCTCCTTAGGATTATTTTAGGTTATCGCTCTACTTAATGTTTTGAGCACATTACGTCGTTTTCTTTTTACTCGTTTTT
The DNA here is from genome assembly GCA_903632075.3 of Acanthosepion pharaonis. NCBI lineage: Eukaryota > Metazoa > Mollusca > Cephalopoda > Sepiida > Sepiidae > Acanthosepion > Acanthosepion pharaonis. The sequence continues at coordinate 1,233,336 of CAHIKZ030001392.1, forward strand.
TTTTTCTTTGGATTTGAAGCTAAAACGCTTGACGTTTGTTTTCGTCTTGTTTCAATGTTCTTGGTTCTTTCTGTTTTTATTTCCAATTTTTCCTCGGGTACCGATTTGTTCTACTGCAAGTTGATCTCTCCCAAGTTTCTCCAAACAAGTACCACCATATATATATATATATATATATATATATATATATATATCAATTCAGTGTGATTTTAACCTATTAAACTTATGATGCATTCTCCAGTAAATAAAGCAACGGGTGTTGATAAATCTTTCAATTAATTAACCTTACCTTTTGACTCTAGTCTAACACGGGTCTGTAATTATTTCTCACTGTGATGTTTGGCCTATTAAACTTCTAATGCATTCAATCGTAAATAAAGCGACGGGTGATGATAAGTAGTTCAATTAACTAACCTAGCCCAATCTAAATTAATTTGGTTATCGTACCACAGCCAGATGATTTAAGGATGTTGATACGTATCTCTGTCTCTTAATATGTATAGTTTTCATTCTCCTCTAGCTTTTTCTCATCCCATATACATATATATATATATATATATATATATATATATATATATATATATATATATTTATGTGGGGGGTGTAATAGTTATTGCCAGTAAAAGAAAAGAACTTCCTTGGCCTTAATTGTTTTGAAATTTATATGTGATAATGCCGATCTTGTTTATCATTGAAGTGAACGCCTGACTGAATTATATTTCAAATTGGCTGGAAGCTTTGGAACGAGAAGAAAGCCAAATTTACTTGCCTATCAAATAAAATATTTTTAAATCAACTTAAAAGCAAAACAAGCAAAAACAGAAAACATCAATTATTAAAAAGGTCACACTACGTCTTTGTGTCATAAGCTTTGATGTATAAAAAAAAAAGGTGACTCAAAAAAAAAAAAAGAAGAAAATATCATTTATGGCCGTCCGTATTTTCTTCCATTGAGTTCATATGACTGACTCTTTCTCAATTTTCTATTAAGCACGGCAAAACGGGTAAGAGGGACATCTTGGGCGAAGTAGGGATTGACGTGGAAATTGTTTCGATGGCACGATGGTGTTGCTTCGTTAGAACATACTTTTCAGTAGCGTCGAGCCTGGTCACTACACAGATGGGTTACTGCTTGGTAATACCAGGGGTTCTCAGCTTCGATGTGTGGGCGGTAGGAATTATGACTAGGCTACGTGGAAACTGTGAATGCTGTAACCTAGGTAGGGTTATGAAGGAGGAATAACAAAAACGAAGGTCTGAATTGAAATGGCAATCTTTATAACATCAACAAAATACAATACTCGCCAGCGACATGAAGTAGGTAAACCACTGCTAATGGGGGACTATTTAGACAGCATATTACACCACTCAAAATAGTGTCCAACATATTAACGAGGATTGGGACATATCCATTAGTGTTCATAAGTTCGATATAATACATAGTAAAATCCCCTTTCAATGCATTTTCATAGTAAAATCACTTTCAATGCTTTTTTCATAAAAAATCTAATGCATTTTCCACTTTCCAATTTTCATAATAAAATCACTTTCCAATACATTTCATAATAAAAATTTTGCAATTTTCATAATAAAATCATGCATTTTTTCTTTAATGCATTTTCATAGTAAAATCGATACATTTTCATAATAAATCCTTTCAATGCATTTTCATAATAAAATCCCCTTTCCAATGCATTTTCATAAAAATCACTTTTGCATTTTCAATAAAATCCTTTCATTTTCATAATAAAAAAATCTCTTTCCAATACATTTTCATAATAAAATCACTTTCCATTGCATTTTCATAGTAAAATCACATTTTTCCAAACATTTTCATAATAAAATCCCTTTCCAATGCATTTTCATAATAAAATCCCATAATTTTTCAATGCATTTTCATAATAAAATCACTTTCCAATACATTTTCATAATAAAATCACTTTCCAATGCATTTTCATAGTAAAATCCTTTAAAATCACTTTCCAATTTTTTCATTTTCTTAATAAAATCCCTTTCCAATGCATTTTTTCATAATAAAATCACTTTCCAATGCATTTTCATAATAAAATCACTTTCCAATGCATTTTCATAATAAAATCACTTTCCAAAATGCATTTTCATAATAAAATCACTTTTCAATGCATTTTCATAGTAAATCCCTTTCACATTTTCAATACATTTCATTTAATAAAATCCCTTTCCAATGCATTTTCATAATAAAATCAATACATTTCCTTTCCAATGCATTTTCATAATAAAATCACTTTTCAATACATTTTCATAATAAAATCCCTTTCCAATCATTTTTTCATAATAAAAATCCCTTTCCAATGCATTTTCATTTTCCATAATAAAAATACTTTCCAATTTTCATTAAAATCACTTTCCAATACATTTTCATAATAAAATCCCTTTCCAATGCATTTTCATAATAAAATCACTTTCCAATAAAAATTTTCATACATAAAAAAAATCCTTTTCAATGCATTTTCATAATCAAAATTTTCATAGTAAAATCCTTTCAATGCATTTTCATAAAATAATTTTCCATAATAAAATCCCAATTTCAATGCATTTTCATAATAAAATCACTTTCCAATACATTTTCATAGTAAAATCCTTTCCAATGCTTTTTTTCATAATAAAATCATAGTAAAATCCTTTCCAATACATTTTCATAATAAAATCCCATTTTCATAATAAAAATCACTTTCAATACATTTTCATAATAAAATCATTTTCATTTTTTAAATATAATAAAAAACTTTCCAATGCATTTTCATAGTAAAATAATAAAATCACTTTCCAATGCATTTTTTTAAAATCCCTTTCAAATTTTCATAAAAATCCTTTCCAATGCATTTTCATAGTAAAATTTTCATAGTAAAATGCAATAAAATCTTTCCAATGCATTTTCATAATAAAACCCTTTCCAATGCATTTTTCAAAATAAAATGCATTTCAATAAAATCCATTTTCATTAATAATAAAATCCTTTCCAATGCATTTTTCCTTTAGTAAAATCCTTTCCAATGCAATAGAAAATCACTTTCAATGCATTTTCTTAAAACTTTCAATGCATAATAATAAAATCCCTTTCAATGCATTTTCATAATAAAAAAATGAATTTTCATAATAAAATGTATTTTCATAATAAAATCACTTTCCAATGCATTTAAAATCACTTTCAATGCATTTTCATAATAAAAATCCCTTTCCAAAATTTCCAATTCCTTTCCAATGCATTTTCATAAAAATCACTTTTTTGCATTTCATAGTAAAAAACAATTTTTCACTATTTCCAAATGCATTTTCATAATAAAATCACTTTCCAATGCATTTTCATAAAAAATCACTTTCCAATGCATAATTTTCATAGTAAAAAAATCAATGCACTTTCAAATAGATTTTTCATAATAAAATCTTTCTGACATTTAATTAAAATCACTTTCCAATGCATTTTCATAATAAAATCACTTTCAATGCATTTCCTTTCAATATTAAAAAAACATTCAATGCATTTTCATAATAAAAAATCTAATATCTGTTTCAATCCACTTTCCAATGCATTTTCATAATAAAAAAAAATCTTTTCAATGCATTTTATTCATGTCATTTTTAAAAATTTCTTTCAATGCATTTTCATAATAAAATCCCTTTCAATGCATTTTCTTAATTAAATACATTTTCATAGTAAAATTCATTTTCAATGCATTTCGAGGGGTTCTGGTTAGACTGAATGAGGAATAACCAAAACGGAGGTTGGAAATAAAATGGTAATCTTTATAACATCAACAAAATACAATACTCAGCAGTGGCGTGAAGTAGGGAAACAACTGCTCGTGGTGGACTACTTAGACAGAATATTACCCCCTACTTACAATAGTGTCCAATGTATTTATGGCGATTGGAACATTGTGTTCATATATAACAGAATTTCTTTATCAGAAGAGGCAACATGGCACACCATAATCCGAAAATCTCACAAAACCGAAACACTTCCGGCACCTAAGAATTTTGGATAAAGGTTTCACAACCTGTATTTCTTTTCAATATCAAGCCGAAATTAGACTATTAAAAAAACACTTCACATAAACAAATTCTTTTCCACGTTTAATGTATACAATATTACAAATAAATTAATCATTTTTCTTTCATAAAGCGAGTTTAATTTGTGTATATCAGACTCATCTGCATAGACGTCTTATGAAAATATGGCGACTGATTAATTTTAATCAATATAGGAAATGCGATTATCGATAAGAACGGTGCAATGATTACTATAACTAGAAACTAAGAAGTATAGACAGAAACGTAAGTCAAGAATAAGTCTTCTCAGATTTATTCAACCTTTCCAGTAGAGCTATCCTAAGGAGACTGGAGACCCTACCGGGATTTTTTATTATCAGTTGCCGTAATCGTAATTGTAATAATCCGTGCTAATAGGAATATATACTTGAAAAACAAGGTGGATAAAATAAGTTAAGGTTTATTGTAAAAAACCAGTACAATACGAATAAAGGTAACAGTTATGCACAAGGTCATCGCAAGTCAATCCAGTAATGAGTACGACTATTGGAAGATCGGTAGTTCTCGAAGTACTCAACAGATGCCAGCTAGTCAATATTTACTAGCCTCTCCCCCCTACACCGACGATGGTAGATGTGGCACAAGGCCGAGTTTAACGTGGGTCATCCGAGCCCGTAGGCTCGGCCAAAAATTCCCCGTAAAAAGCCTATAAGCAGGTTCGGGTCGGTCTATCTACCCGAACGAGACTCTACCCTTCGAGATAGTCTCGTCCAGATTCCTCTCTGTCCGAAGATGCAGAGTTTTGAAAAGGATGGAAAAGGCGACGCCGAGATCCAAATACGTGTTGCGGGATACTTGAATGTTTGGGTAGAAATAAGTCCCTAACACTTGGAATCAACACTTTGGATAGGGATATGCGTACATTGCATAGTAAATATCTATGGTATTATTTATCCAGTAAAGAATAAGTAATTACATATGTACCAAGGAAAAAGATAGTGGAAGTAACTATAAGAATGAGATTGCATGTCTGTGTGTGATAGACACGTTTGTCTATTTCCGTTTGTAGGAAAGTTCAAAAGTTAACAGAGATCAAAGGAAGCGAACGCGCCTCAGCGGTAGCTTTTCTTATCGAAACCGACTATATCTGGAAGTAAGAATTAAAAATAACTAAAAAGAGAAAGGTTTAAAAGATCATATGCTTTCTTATAGGCTTACGCAGCGTCCCCTAACGGGCGTTTTTGGCAAAGCCAATTTGAATAACCCAGACAGGCAGTGGGCTAGCGGTAGAAGCATTCCAAATGGTAAGCAAGGTGCTGAGTAGCAGACAAGTTTCATTAGAACGAAGAATAGCGTTTTGGGTTTCTAGGTGATATTTATCCTTTTATATGTCAGGGAATGCTGGGCAATCTCAACTGTGATGACGTGAAAACCGGAGGCAGCAGGAATGGGATTCTACAGTAGGATAATAAGAATTCCATTGACGGAGAAAGTAAGCAACAAAGAAGTCTTTAAATAAAACGGCAACGGAATGAATCAGGAGTGCTGAAATTCCTGACGCATACCGGATAGGTTTTTTTTTTAATCTCTCAGTTGCGTTCCTGTCTTCAAGCAGAGTACGACACATTTGTGGCTCTATCCGCGGACAGAGACACGGTTGAGAAAAATAAATACTACGAGTTGTCTGGTCCCCGGGGGACAGCTCCCTGAGGCTGCACTTCCAATTACACTAAAAAAGAGAATCGCTGGTTATACCGAGTCCAGCTCAACCGACGGTTGTGGGGGCTGGATAATTTTTGTCCTTGGCCTCGAGTGCACGCGCTCGGGTTCCCCACGTTAAACCAGCCCTTGTGTCACATCCCGCCTCTGTGGGGAGCCCAGGTTAAATAATAGTTATACTGAGAATAAGGAAAAGACAAACGAAATACGTAGGGCATACGAGGTAGGAAGGCTTGGGATAGTTAAGCCTGACAGGGAACACTGAGGGTAAGAGAAACAGTGGAGGCAGCGGGCCACTTACCTGACCAGCTTGTCTGAATGGATAAGGAACGGGAGCGGGTGCCTAAGCAAAGAGAGAAAAAAATTCTTTTAAAGGCCAATCGAAGTAGGACGTTGTGAGGAGCCACGAACGCCTGAAGTGACGCAGCACAGTGAAGAAAATGATAATGTCCTTTGATTGTGTATATAAGTTTAACCTTTTATTAAAATGCGTATGTGTATACACAGACAAAAATTGTGTGCAGTTCAAATGTGTTAGCAGACAAGTCAGAAAATTATTATTACCGTATATACCCATGTATAAGTCTACTTAATAGACAGGTTGTTTCAAACGTGTGTTACATTATGACACTGTGTATCTTAATAACTACTGAGGTAATCAAAACACAATTTTTATTTCTTCAAAGCTAATATTTCAGAGCTTTTATACGGATTTTTACAGGTGTTCGACGTGAGCGTTGCAGATTACACGACACACATCCAAACGATATTCCAATTCTTGCCAAACACGCCCAAGCGTGGAGTTGTCGATGGTTGCCAAGGCTTCCTTTATTCGCGTCTTCAGATCATCCACGTCTGAAGACCTAGGTGGCTATCGCAGGGACACGCGATCAGTCTGTCCTGAACGTTCGATCCATCTGCCAGGGAGAGATGTGTTCAGACACTGTCTAACTTTAAGACGCCATCTTGGCCATGCCACATCCTGTTGGAAAATGAAGTCTGCAAATTCCCTTGTCAAGCAAATTTTTCTATCAACTAGTTTTGCAGCATGGCAAAGTACTCTTCACATTTGTCTGTTCCTTCTTCCAAGAAGAATTGTCGAGTAACACTTTTCTTTGTCACAGAACACGTTTATCTCAGGAGAATAGGGTTCCCAGTTCCTCATATGCATACTTGTTAACTTTGCCCCTTACGTGGAAGTTTGTCTCATCGCTAAAAATAAGCCGGTCATCAAATCCGTCTTCTTCCGGTATCTCCATCAGCATCTGACTATATTTCTCACATAAATTATTATATACACTATTGTCAGACTATTGTCCTCATGCTAGGCCGCAGAAATCTCCTGAGCTGACCAAGCATAGAAATGAATACAATATGGGAACCAGTAATAAGGAGTGCCAGAGAAAAGCGATGATAACAACAAAAATTGCAATATGAGCTCTGGTAAAAAAGATGCAACGATAACAGCAAAAATTGCAATATGAGCACTGGTAAAAATTAGTTCCTGAAGACATTAGGTTTATAATACCCAGACATTTAAACACAGATGTCCTCAACGACACATGGCACAGTGGATAAAGATGACAGGACCCAAAGAGTGTGAGTTCAATACCTGGTTACGGCGGTGGAGAACATGGAGAGGGGGATAACCAAGATATACCTGATAAGTGACATCCATTAGACATGGCACGAGCTTAAACAGTCTAACCCAGAGAGCGAAATAAAGGGTTCAGTTCGACATTCCAACCACCTGAAAAAGGCCGGAGCATACAATTTATTTTGTTTGTTTTTAATAAATATGGCAAAGATGAGGATGATAGTCCGAACAATGTAAATAATTATAAATTTTATATATCAAGAATAATATTTGAAAAAATTTATGACAAATATATATATATATATATATATATATATATATATATATATATGAAAAAAATATACAGAAAAAAATAAACAAAATCTTAATATGCTATTATGCTGTAATATAAAGTCAACGTCGGACGTTTCGGTCTATTTTAGACCATCATCAGGACATATTCATAAAACATAATTAACATTAGAACATATAAAATTCATCATGAAAAGACGATGGACATAAGAGCACAACTAATCCAAACATTATGTTTAATGAAAATGTCCTAGAGTTTCGTCCTTTAGAACATCATTCGACTAACGTGATGTTTACGTTGATGCAATTACACATGTACATGAAGGAGAGGGGTACAGACAAGCCAATTTTATTTAGTTTATTTTTGTTTATATTCCATCGTTTTCCTTTTTAAATATGCTGAAGTATGCCGGGGCGTATAAGGGCCGAAACGTTATGATAAATAGGGCAACAAAGGTGAGAATAATAGTCCGAATAATGTAAATAGTGTATCTCTAATATTTCTGTGCAAAATTCATGGCGAGGGTTAATTAAATTAAAATTAAATTAACAGAAGAAAACTTGACAGATTTAGCTTTTAAATGGTACCAGTTCAATTATGCTACCATTTGCAGTTCATTATATAAGAGTTCTTACTATGTGACATAGACTTTTGAAATACCCTGTATAATGTTTTGTAATGACAACGAATACTCGTCACTTTCGTAATGCTCGTTGTAGTAGAGACTTTATAATCGCAGATACAACTATGATACCCCGTTGAACAATGCTGGTGTCAAACGCTTGCGAATATCACTCGCACATAGTACTTGCTCGATAATACTCGCTCGAATAGTAATCTGTATAGTGATCCGAATAGAGGAATAGTATAGTAAATAGAGTAGAGAATAGCGGTCCATATAGTAATAGAAGACAGAACAGAAATGGTCATCCGTATAGCATAAAGGATAGGCTAGAAATGGCGATCATTTAGACGTCACCCGACTTCATATTGATGCGTTTCCTCTATGGTCACGTGGTCTTCATAATTCAATAATGGGATCGCCTGTGTTTGCACACTGGCGATCTATGTGCAAATTTAAGTGTCGACCGCTACACTTCATTCCTATATAACAGTAAGAATCAGTGCTTTAACATAAATCATATTTTGTATGAAATAACCTCCTATTTAGGCTTTTCCTCTATGGTCATGTGGTCTACTTGATTTAATAATGGGATTGCCTGTGTTTGCTCACTGGCGATCTATGTTCAAACTCAAGTGTCAGCAGCGACACTTTATTCCTATATAACCTAATGCTACCCCTGAATTATTTTTGACAAACCTAATTTTTTTTTCATATAGCTCATGTATACAGTGAGCCCCTGATTCTGAGAAATAATAGTAGGTCAGTATAAGTCAAACCTTTTGAGCAAAGTCACACGTAGGAGCAAATAAAAATATCACAGCACACTTAGCAATATTTTTGAAGAGTGTACATTTGAATGTTAGGAAATAAAACCATAGATTTGAAGAAAAATATACACGCAGATATGAACTTAGTTTATTTCAATATTTCTTATGAACTATTTGTAAAGGTTATTTAGTGTGGAATTTGTGCCTTGGTGTTGTTTCACGTTTTCTTCGGTGATTAGTCGAACGTGCGATAAGCAAAGCCTCATTTCTTCTTCAATACAACGTCCTTTCTCGCTTCTTTTTTTATGTTATTTAGGGTTGAGAAGCCTAATTTACATAGAAAAGAATTAGAAAACTGCCATGAAACCATTTTAGACAAGGTGGGAATAAATGTTTAATACTTATTCAAACACTAAAACTGTATAATTACTACTTCCAAACACAATTTTTTATACGTTATTTATATAGACACAAATATTTAAGAAAATGTCCTGCTTAT
>CAHIKZ030001393.1:0-55000 GCA_903632075.3 Acanthosepion pharaonis
ACAGTCTTGAAACTTCTGGCAGACCTGCCAACATTCAATTCTCTGTTTATATAAACTTGCAAACAAAACTTTCTAACTACCGGACATGTGGCACTTGTTCCCGAAAGTTTTATTTCATTTATATTAAGGGAGACAACTCTCCCCTAACGAATCAGTGACTCTTCACGAAAAAAGGGTAGTATCAGACAACAATATGGCTGCTGGACAATACACCATCTGTAGACAATGAATTGCTTATCCAATCCAATCGCGCTGTATCCTGGTCAGTGCGAATAAAAACGAATATTGTTATGTTTTAAAATATATTTAACTGTGTCTTGTTAGATTTTATTGTTCCTAATATTTTGGGTTACAACAAAATTTTGGCGACGAAGAAGATAAACAAAAACTCACAAAAATGGCGATATGACCAGACATACTGAAAGAGATACTGAATCAACAACAAAAACAGTTCCAAATGTCACAACAGCAGCTGTTGATTATAACTCAACAGTTCTGTCAACAATTCAATCACCAATCAATTTTAAAAGAAGGAAAGAATTTTGTTGCGGATGTGTGTGATGTGTGTTGGAGAGGAATAGAACGTTTGAATTATCAGAAGGTTTAAAATTGTGTGTGTTCAATAATCTTCCATCAACAACAATTAATACAAGAATGAGAATAAAGATTCATAAACGTATTGTTTCTAAACGTAACAATTGAATTTATTAATATTTGATATACATGCATGTGAACTGAAAAGTTAGACAGAGTTGTGTCTCTTAGATTAGGTAAATATTTGTATTCGAGCTCATAAAGTGAAAGTAATTATTAAACTGTAGTTTAGAAGCAAAAAGTATGGTGATCACTTACATGTGCCACACCTCCGCTTTCTTTAATGTCATTGGTTCATAAATATATGATACTTACCATCGCAAGTAATTCGAATTTTTCTCTAAAATCACGGATTGGTCCATTTCTTGACCAATCGCGTATTTTAGTATCTTTTCTATATTTTTAGCGCCAAGCTCTCTGGAGCCTATCCGTAGCTGTATAAATCCTCTCGCTGTTAGCCAACAGCCAGTAGCAGTTCAATTCTTGGAAAATAAGGCACGGCGCTATATTGACATTTTTAATTCTTAATTATTACTGATTCGAGTAATCATACTAATTCTTATTGATATCACTCATGAACATTACATCTTTCTACACTGATAAAACACTGTGGAACTATTCTTTATTTAGCTAAGACTTCAATTGAACTTTGTAGTTAAATAACATTCAATATTGTACTCAACATTTATTAGCTAAACTTACCCTTTTTATTACGGAAAGCAACTTTAAGGGAAGCAACTTTCTTTATACTTATTGTTGAAATCTGTATACCATTGTTAATACAATATTTTATTAATGTTCACTGAGCTTGATTATTTTTCTCTCGTGTTTATTGTGCATTATTCATGTGGGGTGTTGTTTTACAAGAACACAGCCTTCCTTCTTTATTATATTCACGGTGACCCTAGCCAACAATACTTACAGCACCACAACAAAAGTTTCTTTAGCATGTTTGGAATTGTGTATTGTACAAGTTGGTAAAAGTTCAGAAGAGATTTCAGAGTTCGTACTTGCGTGAATGTTGGTAATGGTCTTTAACGTCTGACTGCATTAGTTAAGACGGGAGTTCTTGAAGATTACATCTTGGCAAATGAGACGCGAGCGAGAGATGAAAAGAAGAGAAACTCGAGTGAGTTTACATGTGTTCTGTTTATATATCATCGTGAATCACGTGACTGGCTCAGATGGAAAACGCGGTAAAACAGATTTGTCGCGTGCAGGCGGTTTGATTGGTCGAAACTGACCAATCCACGAGCTAGATTGAAGGTGATTGACCAATGAATTTTTGTTATATATTTGTAAGATTGTAATGGTGAAAATTATAACAGGAATAGTGCATTTCCTAACGGGGGGTAACTAGCTTGTTGTGGAAGACTCCACAATTTGAACACAAATTCTGTGGATAACATCGCTAACAACATAACGGAATTCCATTACGACAAGGAAAGCGGAAAAATTTTTACTTCGTAGTACAAAAGGTGGATAGACATCTTCCAAAACGAATTTTCACAGAAAGATGAACATTGGAAAATCCGTCTACTAATTCGGAAACTGGGAATCCAGGAACACGACCGTTACACAAACTACATTCTACCAAAGCAGCCAACGGATTTCACATTTACGGAAACAGTAGAACTGCTAAAAGAAATCTTTGGGGGAAAAAACAGTCACCGTTTAATACCAGGTTTGTCTCAAACGAGAAAAAAAATGACGAAGACGATTATGTGACGTTCGCTGGTATCGAAAATCGGGAATGTAAAAAACTTAAACTAAATTCCCTCACAGAGGAGCAGTTTAAATGTTTAATTTTTATCGCAGGACAGACGTTTGAATCACATAGTGATATTCGGACCAGACTACTTTCCAAATTGGAACACGATAAAGACATTTACAATTCTGAATGCAACAATCTTTTAAGCATTAAAAGAGCCACCATGTTAGTGCAAAAAAAAAAAACACCCCATTGTTAACAGAAAACGTCAAGGCGACAAAAGAAAAGAAGCCTCCATCAACTTGTTAGTTTTGTGGTGACTGGCATTACGCACGTTTCTGCCCGTTTAAGAAACATGAGTGCAATGTTTGCCGCCAGATTGGACATAAAGAAAATTTTTGTCACGCAAATTTAAAAAAAAGTGCTGAAAGTCCAATCCACATGAAATTCGATAAAAAAAAAAAACGAAAAAGAAAGAAAAAAAACGAAAAAGAAAGTCGACGCGAACAAACTCGGTGTTTGCAACATTCAAGGCGGATTATAAAAGCAACCAAAAATATATTGTTGTTTCTGTGAACAACAAAACAGTTCATTTCCAGTTTGATACAGCGTCAGGTATTACGTTAATTTCCCAGCCATCTTGGAAACTACTTGGAGAGCCATGTTTGTCTGCAACAGATCACATAGCGAGAAGCACCTCTGAGGACAAAATTCATTTAACTGGTGAATTAACTTATAATGTTACATTTCAAGCTACCTTATTTTCGAGTGTATGCTATCTTGCTGAAAATTCTGAATTGAATTGGTCTTAACTGGATTGAACAGCTTAACATTTTTGAAATTCCTCTTAAGTCTGTGTTCAATACATTTAGTCTTACGTCTGTTTCGGACATTGAAAAACATTTTACGGACGAACTTAAAAATAAGTTCAGTGACATTTTTCAAGAGGGTAAATTAAGTTACTGAGAAGGCACGGTGGAGTAATGGATAGCGGCTTGGATTGAGGAATCGTAGAGCCGAGTTCGAATTCCAGTCGAATCCATTACATTCACTTACGTGCTAATAACCTTGGGAAAGGTGTGAATCCTCTTCTTCTCCCCTCCAGATATGGGTAAATAGCAGGACAGACTGGGTTCTATAGCCTTGGATGGCAACTGGTCTAGGAGAAGGAAAACTCTGAATTCAAAACCTGCGGAGACCTGGGTCTGGAGTCTATCTGAGCCTTGGTTGGCAATCCATAATGGTGTCACGATAAAAACAGCCTTGATAGCCCTAGCGAAGCATCAAGAATTCAGCTATTTAACAAGATTATGAACTACACCAATCAAAGTATTAGCTATGACAGATAAGGAATACTGGAAAGGTGTAGTGAGTTCAATCTCGGCTGAGGCCGCAAAAGATGAGAAGACCGTATTAAAAGTAAGGCAATTTTGAAATTAAAAGAGATCTCTAAACCAATTTTTAGACCAAAACTACCTATGCCGCATGTAATATGGTTGAAAATGAACTTCAACGTCTTCAGCAAGAAGGTGTAATAGAGCCTACATATTATTCTCAATGGTCAGATCCTATTGTGGCAGTAGTAAAAAGAAGCAAATGGCAAAGTCCGGATATGTGCTGACTACTCAACTGGTCTAAATAATTCTTTAGATAGACATCAATATCCACTGCTAGTTCCAGAGGATCTTTTTACTAAATTAAATGGTGGAATTTTCTTCGCAAAAATTGATCTTTCCGATGCTCTTCTCCAACTGGAAGTTGAAAAGGAGTGTAAGGAGCTCCTTGCTATCAATACCCACAAGGGTTTGTTCATATTTAACTGCCTTTGTTCGGAGTCAAACCAACACCAGCTATATTCCAGCAAACAATGGACGCCATGCTGATCGGATTGGCAGGAGTTGCAGCATTTATTGGTGTACATTATCGTTGTATCTCTATCCCAAGATGAATTTTTGCAACGTTTATTTTCTGTTTTCAGCCGAATCCAACAATATGGATTCCATCTTAAAGCTGAAAAGTGTGAATTTTTCCGGGACAAAATCAAACACCCTGATTTTATATTTTCAGTCGCTTTGGAATCCCACGGATATTAGTTTCTGATAACGGCACTGCATTCACTTCAGCTACATTTTCAAATTTCTGTGCACTTAATGGCATCCAACATATTAAAAACACCACCTTTTCATCCACAATCAAATGGACAGGTGAAGCATTTTGTAGATACTTTTAAGAGGTCACTCATAAAAACAAAAAACAAAGGGGTGGGAATCACACAAGAAATATTAGAAATATTCCTCAGTAGTTACAGACCTACAAATCCAAACACACCTAATGGTAACTCACCAGCAGAAGCACTGATAAATCGTAAATTTTGTTTGCATATGGATGTCAGCCATCCTACGCTAAAACATTACCAAAAAACGAAAATAGCGATGGAGAAACAATTTAACCAACATCAAAGATAAACAAAAACTCACAAAAATGGCGAAACGGATATTGAATCAACAGTTCCAAATGTCACAGCAGCAGTTGTTGACTATGATAACTCAACAGTTCTATCAACAATTCTATCACCAACTGGAAATTTTAAAAGAAGGAAAGAATTTGAAAACAAATTCTGTGGATAACATCGCTAACAACATAACGGAATTCCATTACGACAATGAAAGTGGAAAAACATTTGCTTCATGGTACAAAAGATGGATAGACATTTTCCAAAACGAATTTTCACAGAAAGACGAACATTGGAAAATCCGTCTACTAATTCGGAAACTTGGAATTCAGGAACACGGCCGATACTCAAAATCCAAACACACCTAATGGTAACTAACCAGCAGAACATTGATAAATCATAAAGTTCGTTTGCATATGGATGTCATCTATCCTACTCCAAAACATTACCAAAATAGAAACATATGGATGGAGGAACAATTTAACCAACATCATGGAGCAGTAAAACACACATATGTACCAGGACAGTCCGTTTCTTGTTAAAGACTTCCGCAATGGCAAAGAAAAATGAATTTAAGGACGCATTCTACGTCGTTCTGGAAATGTTAGATATGTAGATATAGAATCTACAGTTTGGGTTCGACATGCAAACTAATTACGGTCCTCTCACCATCCAGAGACCAAATCAAATTTCACCTTACTGCTAGATATACTATTGGACACCTTCGAACAGCTTCCACAATGTTCCCAAGATATACCAAAGGATAATCCTGGGACTCCACCTAAACGTGTCCTTAGGAAATCGTATAGACTTCGGAGAAAAACCTATCAACTGCAAATAAATTCCCGAAACAAGTCATACGAACAAAAGGCTAAAAAGAGGCGGCGTTAGGGGAGACAACTCTCTCCCAACGAATCATTGACGCTTGACGGAAAAAGGAGTAGTATCAAGCAACAACATGGCTGCTGGACAATACACCATCTGTAGACAGCGAGTTGTTTATCCAACCCAATCCTGCTGTATCCTGGTCACTGAGAATAAAATCGAATATTGTTGTGTTTTAAAATATACATGTGTTTTATTATATTTTGTTGTTCCTAATATTTTGAGTTACAACAATTTATTTCATACGGTTTTGATCAGTGTGTAGCTGTTTTGAAGATCTTACTTGGCAGATTTTTTTTCTGGTCATAAAAATTACTAGCGAATCATTTAGGACTCATTTGATCCCATGTGTGTTCTAATGATATCCTGGTTCTGCTGTGTCATTCAAAAACAGTTTAGAAGGGTGTTTTGGATTTGAGAATAGTATTTCATGATTAGACAGTGAAAATTTCAGATCAAAATTAAATAACAACATAACATTTATTTTTCCACTGATGTATGTATATGGTGTCACAAAAAATTTATCAGTTTTGCAATCCATGACTTACTAAATATTTGCCCTTTGTTAGGTACATATTAGGTGTGGCTGATTTAAAATAATGGCTGGAATGAACCAATGCTTTGAAAGATTACCTCTCTAGCAGTACATGTCTAGAGATATCTTCTAGTATTCTTATTTTATTACTACTCAGTTCTTTCTTTCTATGGAGTCTGCCCAGTTTGCTCTACCCAGTCCAAGGATTGAACTCAGAGTAGAACAATATACGTCTGTAAATTAAATAAAGAATTCATTTTGAAATTGCCCAAAAGTTAACCAACCTCACAAGCATCATTTTTTCTTACAATGATTTTCACTCCGTATAAGGCCACTCAAGATAGAAAAGTTGCAGAGTAAGTGGCATAGTTTATGCAGATATGTGAGGAAGATAACAATTAACCCTAGACTTGAACAGGTTAAGATTGTAGCGACCAGGGAAGCATCCTCTTGGGAGTTGGCACCTGAAGAAAGCTGGAGAGTTCAATGGCCAAAATGTAGCTCAAGACAATAATCTAAGTGTAAATAATGTCAATATCATGTTATGATTGTTCAAATAGGTTTCATGTGTTTCCTCCTTGTGATGGTGGAGGGGATGGCATGGTCTATTGACCCTGAGAACTCCTGGTAGGTCCATCCTTGGTAGCAAAGTCAAAGACAAGGACTCAGCACAACCAAACCCCAAAGAACCCAACAATGGAACAAGCGGATGATGGTTACAACAGATCTCAACATATGAACCAGCGGACGAAGCGAGGTGCACATAAAGAGACATGCTGCAGAAGACACCACTCGGCGGCAGTTAACCCTAGACTCGAACAGCTTAAGATTGTAGCGACTGGGGAAGCATCCTCTTGGGAGTTGGCTTCTGAAGAAGGCTGGAGTGTGCAATGGCGAAATTTAGATCAAGACAATAATTTAAATGTAAATAATATTAACTAACCAGACCCAGAGAAATTCTGTGACTGTCATACTAGCTTTACAGTTTAAGCGGGGTAAATTGTAAGCATTAAATACCCATGAACATATACTACATATGTCCTCCTACAAATCTATTGTAGACTCCACTGGAGAATGTCTGATCACAGCTCTCAATATCACTAGATGTTACTGTTGTGATTTTCATAGAAATTCAGACTTTCACTCACAAGTCTTGGGTCAACCCGTGGCATGGCTTTCAGGCACTTTCCAAAGGTGCCGTACGCTAGGAACGTTATTGAACGCTCCAGTTCAATAACATCAGGAAGTCTCCTTCCTGACAAATTGACCATGATGAGATTTGAACCTAGGTCTTATATATGTAGCTGACAAGGTACTGCGATTAAGCTTTTTATTTAACTTTTCTTGGGTTTGTACAAGTAATTTCTTTTTTGGACACAAAGTTTGTAAAAACTGCCAAAAAGTTCTGCATTTCTGAGTGATCTTGGCTATACTTTTAGCCATTATCAAGGATGATTTTATTTTTACTTTTAACTGAATGTATGCGTCGTGTTATGTATATATCTGGAATTATAGGAATGTTTTTATTTCCCCAGACAAGGTCAGCAAATTGTGGCCACGTTCATAGTTGAGTGTTGGCTTTTTCTTTTTTTATTATTAGGGCTTCCATTATTTTTTTTAATCTTTTTTGCATGTTGATAAGGTTATTATACTTGTACTTTCTACTAGTGTGCTTTGGTTGGAGTCTAGTAGGTTTTTGTGTGCGTTTAAATGAATTGTAATGGAACTATGGTCAGATAAGTGTAACATAAGTTATCTGGATAGGCATGTAGTAGTGTGACCGATATAATAGTTTATGAGTTTGGTTTGATCAGGAACACAGTTTGAACTCTTAAATAATATTGGTTCTTTGTAACCTCATTCACATGTAAAAAAAAGATTTAAAATAATGGAAGCCCTAATAATAAAAGCGAAAAAGTCAACACTCAATAACATTAAGTATGAACACGGCCACAATGTGCTGACCGTATTTGGAAAATAAAACATTCCTATAACTCTAGATACATACATAACACATCCCATAAATTAAGTAAAAAATAAAATCATCCTTGATAATGACTAAAAGTATAGCTGGAAGCGCTCAAGCATTTTTCACATTTTTACACACTTTAATTAAATATAAATTAACCGCATTTATTCTACTTAAGAATAATTTTTCATGCAACAATGGCCAGGTGGGTCTTCTAGAAGAGTGTACAACAAAAACTTACTTTTTGTTATATACTGCACTTATGAACCCTAATGGGTATGTCCCAATCCTCATAAATACGTTGGACACTATTGTAAGTTGGGGTGGGGGTAATATGCTGTCTGATTAGTCCACCACTAACAGTGGTTTACCTACTTCATGCCACTGGTGAGTATTGTATTTTGTTGATGATATAAAGATTACCATTTCATTTCCAACCTCCGTTTTGGTAATTCCTTATTCAGTAACCGTTTTTAGGTTACAACAATTATATAATAATAATATATAATATTGTGGAAACAGACCTTAGATGTGGAGATGAAGTAAGCTCTGGAGCAAAGGCCAGTAAAAAAAGAAAATACTTTTGATACAGATGATTATATAATAATAATATATAATATTGTGGAAACAGACCTTAGATGTGGAAATGAAGTCATCTGTGGAGTAAAGGTCAGTAAAAAAAGAAAATACTTTTGATATAATAATAATAATATATAATATTGTTGAAAGAGATGTGGAGATGAAGTAAGCTTTGGAGTAAAGGTCAGTAAAAAAAAAAAAGAAAATACTTTTGATACAGATGATTATTGTTATATACTTTCCCTATGAACACTAATGGGTATGTCCCAATCCTCATAAATACGTTGGACACTATTGTAAGTGGGGGTAATATGCTAAGTAGTCCACCACAAGCAGTGGTTTACCTACTTCAGGCCACTGGTGAGTATTGTATTTTGTTGATGTTATAAAGATTACCAATTCATTTCCAGTCTCCATTTCGGTTATTCGTCATTCAGTAACCTTTTCTCGGTTACCATACTTTTCTATAGTAAAGAACTTACACTTTATTTGGGCATAGAATGGAGGGGTAAAGATTGATAAAACAAAGGATAAGATTTCTTTATTCAAAATTCCATTGGTTATACAAGGTTTCCTTATTTACAAATAAAGGACAAAGTTTCTTTACTCCAAAAAATTTGGGTTGAAGAAGGGATAAAGCTTTCTTCAAATTTTCCGGGTTAAACAAGGAACAAGGTTTTCTTATTTCAAATCACTTGAACACTTTTGATCACATTATAAGGCAATGAAGAAGATGCTGAATTCTCTTCTTTTTTTAAAAAAATTAAGCAATGTTCAATTTATATCCATTCCATGGCCAAAACTACATTAGCATAGATACTTAGTTATGTCTTTCTTTTAGTAATATTTTACTGAAAAAGGAAAAAAATATCCTTTGATCATGCCATCCATAACCCTATTTCGCCAGGCAACATTACTGATTTCATTAAGTACTATAATTTTTAGTATTTAGTATTGTTAAAGTCGTTGCTAACATTTTTTTTGTCAAGATTTACAATGTTTTGTTCGGAAAAATATGTTAAAAAACCTATATTGCAGTTTAATAATTTCTTTAATTTTATAGGACTTCATGGTAAACAATATATTTTAAGAAAATTTCTTTTTTTTTTTTTTTAACAGCAAAGAATAAATTCTTAGGATTTCTTACTCTTGAGCATGCAACATACAATTGGCCATGTGTAAATATCTCTTTCTGGAGCCAAATTGTAATTTTTTGAAGCATTTGGCCTTGTGATTTAATTATATTTTTTACAAATGCAGGGTGAACTGGAAACTGGATTCTTGTATATATAAAAACCTAAATAGTATGCAAAAAATAAGATTGCATTTTTATTAAATAAGTATTTGTTATTTTAATTATTAAATTGTTTTTAAAATAGTGGGAGTATTTTATATGTTAAATAATAAAACTTAATTTTTCCCCAAAAATTAATGAAAATTTATTGTACCCTAGTAAAACCAACTGCACTTTGTAACCCCTTACTTGTTTGCACTTCTCTCCCAAATTTGCTTCTGATTGGTCAATGTATGGCTATTTTAGAGGGTATCATAGACAGAATGACAGAAGTTATAGGATCTTATTTATAGATAGAGTGAATTAGAGGTGTTTACCTAATCTAACCACTTACAATCAAGCAATATTTTAATTAGATTAGGAATGGTTGACCTATCTTCAAAAACGTTTAACTCCAAATTACATTTAAGAAATACATACTAATCTTTTAAAAATAAAGATCATCTACTCTGCTTAAGAGGATCATGATTTTTCTCCAGCATGTGTTAGTATATGTCTTCTCAAACTTGAATTAACTGAAAATTTAGTTCCACAGATATCACAGTGATAGGGTTTTTCTCCTGTGTGTGTTAACATATGACGCCTTAAACTCAAATCAAGTGAAAACTTGGAACTACAAATTTCACAATGATAGGGTTTTTCTCCTGTGTGAGTGCGCATATGTGTCCTCAAATTTGAATTCTGTGAAAATCTGGCTTTACAGGTATCACATTGGAAAGGTTTTTCACCGGTGTGTGTTCGTGTGTGTTTTCTCAAATTTGAAATTCCGGCAAATTTTGACTTACAAATATTACAGTGGAAAGGTTTTTCACCAGTGTGTGTTCGCATGTGCCTTTTAAGATGTGAATTTAATGAAAAGTTTGAACCACAGATATCACAGCTAAATGGTTTTTCACCAGTATGGGTTTGCACATGTCTCTTGAGACTTGAGCTTCGTGAAAATTCTGATCCGCAAAATTCACAGTGGAATGGTTTTTCACCAATGTGTGATTCCAAATGTCTTTTAAGGCTTTGACTTAGAGAAAATTTTGAACCACAAATCTCACAGTGGTATGGCTTTTCACCAGTGTGTGTCTGCAAGTGACGCTTAAGGTGGAAATTGCCAGCAAATTTTGCCCCACAAATCTCACAGTGGAAGGGTTTCTCACCAGTATGTGTTTGCATATGTCGCTTAAGAAGCGATCTTTTTGCAAATAATAACCGGCAAACTTCACAGTGGAACCTTTTCTCACTGCTGTGTAAGCTTCGGTGGTATTCAAGGTTGGAATGATCTGAAAAGTTCCACTGACATATTTCGCAGTAAAAAAGTTTTTTGTCCAGGTTTGTCTGAGAAGGGTTCTTCACCAGAGTTTTCAGACATATTAAAATCACAAGGGTTATTTTGAGAATTCGATTCATTTTTCATTTCCATGTTCAGAACAATGAAACTTGGCTATTGGAGTTCTTGTAAGCTTTGTCCTTTATTTGTTTTAAAAGCATAAAATGTACAGACAATTAGATACAAAGCTTTTGGAAACATAACTTTGGCTTCAGCAGTGAAAAACCTTTACAAATAATGTTTACAGTATCGGCAGATTGATTACAGGTTTAAATAAAACATACTGCAATATTTCTTGTCGCTCCTTTTGTTTGTGATCTATCAGTCTATATATATATATAAGTTTATATCTATGCCAACTGAAAGCTGCAGTAATTGCTAATTCCAATTATTATCATATGTTGAGATACTCTTGGTTTAAGTCTTCAGTTTTTGTTCACTCTGAAAATAAACAAAAATAAAGTGCAAGACTTTTCATACAAGATTAACAAGCATTACAATAAACATTCTATACAAATCTGTTGTGATTCATGTCAGCGATTGGCCTCTGTTAAGAGTTATACATAGGTACATCAATCAACACTTATTTTACATGACAAATATCTTCAAGAAAATATTTTTTCTTTGTCAATGCACTCAATTCAAAAGCACAGCCAGGTCTCATCGCATTACTGTCGAAACTGACAGATGTAACACTCACTTCTATTCTAATGATTTCTTCTTATGCACTTCTTGCCTGTGGAACTCTTTCTTGGCAACTATGAACTCCAAAAGCTAAAGTGCAGCATCAATTGCTCTTGCTGTATCCTTGAAACTTGTTGTTTTATTATCCTCTTGCCTCAAAGTTTGTTTCACTCTCAAAAAAAAAAAACCTTCAGTCTCTGGGGCTTTATCACATTGCTTGGTGGCAGCGAAATGATTAAAAAAGAAATTTTATAAATAAACTTTTTCAGGATTTAAATCTAAAAAATAGTTCTGCCCAGACATATGCAGATCGGTGTTTTTTCAGGGAGGTTATGTAAGACGAGGGATATATATATATATATATATATATATATATATATATATATATATATATATGTATTATTTTAGGATATTAAAACAAAAATATGTTAAAAATTGATACACAATGGCAGTTTCAACACCACAAATATGTCTCCTTGGGCGATGGTAAACTACTGCGAGTGAACGATTAATTTCAAAAGTAGAATACTTCCTCTTTTTTCAAGAAAAAAAAAAACAGAATTGTGGTCTTTACCGTGATTAACCATTCAAATGTGACCAAGACTAAATTTAGACTCACCAAAACATTTTTTAATTCAGGTCATGACACACAGTTGTCAGTATATAAATCCTTGACATAATCAGTAGATGAAGTGCAGTGCACTTTATATGACATAGTATTCTATTTGTAAGATTCATTTTGATTTAATATCACTTTGTATTGATGTTTAGTTAGTATTATTAACATCTTGCATTGATTAGTTAGTATTATTAATATCTTATATGGATTATCTTTACTTAATAGTTGCATAAAATGCTTGCCAAAGTAGTTTTGTATTTATTATCTGGGTTTTTTCAAATGATTATTTATCAGTTTCTTAAAGGTTTTTTTTTATTTATCAACTACAAAATCTTATGTAGGGATGTGAATATTAACTAGTTAGCATTTAGTTAAATTACCTTCCTACTTCTTTCAATTTTAACTTATGGGCACATGGCTGAGTGGTTAATATATATATATATATATATATATACAAATGTAAAAGAACAAAGAATCAAATTTCAACATTCAAAACATTAATTTAAAATAGGTCTCAATACAAAAGTAGAGCAATAAATATATATTTATTATACACTGTTACATTAGAACATGTAAATATCCACTACAAAATTGTACATGTTGTTTCAACATTAAAATCAAACTTTTCTTCAGATTGCTAACAATGATGGTACTAAACAATTTTATTCAAAATTACAATTAATGAAACACTACTTCAATTTCTGTTTTTGGAAAATTTTCCATAAAAGGTAAAAAGGAAAGAAGATAAGAAATCAATAAAAAAAGAAAAAAAAAAAAAAAGAAAAAGAAAGTCAAGAGAAATCGTAGTAAATTAACCCTAACCCTACCAAGAGAAAAGACAAAAAAAGAAAGGCAAGAGAAATAGAGAAGTATATTCAAAATTAACCAGATTTATAAGTGGAAAGTCAAGATGTTGATACGAATTAAAGCAATCAAATTTGCACGGAAACGTGGTGTGAATGGATACACTGTATCAGACATATCACATTTACAATTCTATGATATTTGTATATGAAGTCATATATTCAAACAAAATTATTCACAGAATGTAAAAAAGGAGACATTAAGACGCAATACAATATTTAACAAAACCTATTTTACAATATAAATTAGAAGACAAAATAAATTTAAAACTTTTATATTATTATATTAATTATCAAGTATTATTTAAAAAAGCCAGAAAAAGTAATTAATGAAAATGTCAAAAATAGGAAAAGGTACAAAATTTCAGAATGCATACGCAATGAGGGTTGAACATTTAATCAGCTGAGACGACATGTTAACCTTTTGAGCCTTGACCACTGCTTTACTGGTGGTAGAGAAAAATGACGTAATATCCAGTCACCTGTTGAACAGTGGTAGAGAAAATGACTAAAAGCCCAACCACCAGTTGAATGGTGGGTAAACACTTATAACTATTTTTATATCTACTGTGAAACATAACATAGCAATTATTTGCAAATTTTGACTCAGGAGCTCAAGCAGAAGAGTTAAAATTGTTCAGGAATAGAGGGCTTAAAGGGTTAATATAATACGATGTTTTAATTTAATATGACGTGTTAATCTGTCTATATTTCTGAGATGAGGTATTACGTACAGTATTTACATTAGTCGGATTATTGTCCTCATCTTTGTCGCCATATTTATTACAACGTTTCGGCCATTGTACGCTGCGGCCTTCTTCAGGTGGTTGGAATGTCAAACTGAACCCTTTATTTCGATCACAGGGGTAGATGGTTCTAGTTTTACGTGCCATGTTTGATGGATGTCAGTTATCAGTTATCTCCTGCTAATTTTCCCTCTGAAAGTTCTCCACTGCCTTAACCAGGTATTGAACTCACTCTCTTTGGGTCTTGTCACTGGATCTAACCAACGCCTTTATCCACTATGCCATGTGTCCTCAAGGTGTTGGTAATATCCAGTGACAGACCCAAAGAAGGTGAGTTCAATACCTGGTTACGGCAGTGGAGAACTCAGAGGGAAAATTAACAGGATATAACTGATAACTGACATCCATCAAACATGGCACGTGGAACTAGAACAGTATCCAAAGTGATCGAAAATAAAGGGTTCAGTTAAAATTCCAACCACCTGAGAATTCTCTCTCTTTCTCTTCAAACGTTGTGACAAATATGGTGACAAAGATGAGGACAATAGTCCGACTAATGTAAATACAATGACGTGTTAATATGAATCAGCTGAGACAACATGATGAAGGGATTCAATTTTCTGAAAAAATATTTGGAATAAATGGATTTATTTGTTTCTTTATGGCTTATCAAACCTTTGCAGGTTATTTAAATCAATGTTTTTAGACTGTAATTTTTTTTTCTTTTTTTGGTGGTAATAATGGCTTAGTGATACAGGTGTTACTAATTATCCCATAGCTTGAAGAGGTACATTCATACCTAATCTGAATTTGATAAACAAAATATTATAATATGGTTATAAGAGATCAATTTTATATTACAATCAAATATAAACCGATCCCTCACTTTATAGTCACTGTGATTTTTATACATTTATACTCCAGAGAGTGTAAACAAATCTAAAAGACATGCCTGTGTAGCGAATCAGTATTTCATTGATTGATTTGTTTTCTACGGCTTATCAACCATTTGCAGGTTATTTAAAGCCAGAAAATATTTTGTGGGAGATAATAATGATTTACTGATACAAGTCCTATGAATTAACATGAATAATGGTTTATCCATTGGTTCCTGTTTAGGATTGGGTTTCTGGTTCCTTCTAAAGTCTTTTTCATTCTCTTTCACTCCCAGTAGCCCCTTGCATCTTAGTGGCATTATCACCTTGCTTGGGTTGAATAGAGGAATAGAGGTTTATCCCTTGTTTCCTGTTTAGGATTGGGTTTCTGGTTCCTTCTAAAGTCTTTCATTCTCTTTCACTCCCAGTAGCCTCTTGTGTCTTAGTGGCATTATCACTTTGCTTAGGGTAAATAGAGTAGAGGTTTATCCCTTGTTTCCTGTTTAGGATTAGGTTTCTGGTTCCTTCTAAAGACTTCTGGTTCTCTTTCACGCTCACTTGCAGCTTAGTGGCATTATCACCTTGTTTGGATTGAAAAACCTATCAGATATTTATTTATCTCCCCTGTATTACCGTTTTCATAAGTAAATTTAATTATAATTTGCAATTATTATTTATTTTATTCTATTTATTATATATATTTTGATTATTATATTTATTGGAAGTTATATATATATTGTTTATTATTATTTCTTTCAAATTTTCCCAAAGTTACTGTGTTTTTCTATATTGGTATTTATTTGTTTTTGTACACCTGACCTGGCTATCATTTGTCTTATTTTTACTTTCTGTTTTTGTTTACTTAAATATATATATATATATATGCCAACTTTGCATTTTCTACTCTCATTCATTTTGTATCAATCGATAGTTTATGTGTTGGTTCTGTCAAAAAGGTAGTATAAATTATTTTATTCTATGTTAAATAATGATTTCATCTCCGAATATATTAGTCTTAAATTCCGATATATATTCTCATTGTTTTTTTGCTTCTGCTCTTTGTTTCTAAAATAAACAAACTTATTTATCTACTATTTCGTAATTTATCTTGCTTTCTAGTTTTTTTTGTTTACCTAACTTTTTACGTACTAAAAAAAAACAAAAAAAAACCTTTTTTTTTGAGCTTCTAAAACACGTAATGTATATAATGTATATAGAGTGTATTGTAGTGGAGGAGGAACCTGAATGTTGTTGGGAGTTCCCTCTTCTGGTAAGGTCACTCATGGAGATAAGGATTCAAGGAAGGGACATGACTAATCACAATCCGACCCCCAGCTGATAGGCAATCAAGGTGGCATTCTATGTACAAGAACAAGTTGGCAGCCCGATGCAAGTTGCAAGCATGAACCTGCCTGTCAAGACCTGGTTTGCCACAGCAGATGGTTTCAGCTGAAGTGTGTGTGCCCATGGAGTGGCAACACGTGAACCACCTCAAACAATTTGCAGCCAAGGTTTTCATGCTCAAAGACTTTTCTTCTGATCACATCTAGAACCAAAAGTCAATATACAAAAAAAAAAAAAAATTTTTTCGATATTTTTGTTTGTTTATTTATGTACTATTTTGTAATTTGTCTAGCTTTTAGTTCTTAGTTGGTTTGGTTTGTTTTACGGCATATCAACCCCAATGGGTCATTTAATGCCGACAACTTTTTTTTTTCCTGGTAATATTTTTGTTTTGTCAAAAATCTATTTCTGTTAATATTTTTTTCTTTTTTTTGCTATTCAAAACGGAAAAAAGGTTCTGTTGTATTATTTAATTTGTTTTTGTTATAAATAAAACTACACTTACCAAAAAAAATAAAAATAAAAATTACATTTCTTTTACGGTAGTGCGGAGTGATTTTCTGCAAGGAAAGTCTGTAAAAGAAGTAAATAGGCCAAATTTTCTGATTACGCTTGCGTAAATACTACGCAGTAAATTTGTTATCATGATGGCAGTAATGGGGGATGAATGACCAACAAAAAGTCCGATTTTTTTCTTGTCGATAACTCCAAAATTATGAAGGTTTCTTCATAATTTAATTGTTAATTCGAGTTCAGCATGTACATTTGCACAGAATTATGACGATTTTGGAAAAATTTTAAGGGATGTTAGCGCTCGGGAAACAAAACCAAAATTTACCGAAAAAGTAGTTCAGTTGAAATAAATTATATTACAATCTAATAAAAGCTATTTTTCGTTGTATTTCTGAAGCGTATCTTTTCAATTTTTAAACCTTATGAGAAGGAGAATCTAAGGGAGGTAAATAAGTTTTTAGTTAAACGAAATTGTTTGAAACGCTGAACTTAACGAAGCCCAAATGATTGTTAAAGAAGCATTATTACAAAATAAATGTCATGGTGTTTGAAACGCATTAAAAAAAAAAAAATTTTTAAATATGTCTATAAGTTACTTTTTTTTGTCTTTCTGTAGCTTAGAACAATTTTATTTCAGAAAAAGGATTCTCTTTGCAATCATATTTTTCTTTTACTAAGACTTTGAATTTATCTAAAGAAAACGAAAATAAAAATGAAAGAACCTTTTTTTTCCAATCTGTCTCCACTTGATAAAAAAAAAAAAGACTAAAGTAAACAATAAATTTACTAAAGTTTAAAGTAAAATAAAGTAAACAGATAAAAGCAATTAGCTTTACAACTCACCTTTTTTGTTTTCTTTTGCTTTGAAAAATATAATTCAACTCTAATTAAAAAAAAAAAAAAAAAAAAGTAACGAAATTTAAAGTCCGGGTTGATGAATGACAATAATGATTATTATTCACGATTTTGTAGCCGCAGCCAAATCAGTAGGTATTAAAATTCCAACAAGTTCAGCCTCAAATGATATAGTTCGAAAAAGCGTTTCAAAACAGAATGAAACAAAAAAGTAAACATATTTTGTGTTACACGGAACTTCTTACAACTGGTTATCTAGAGAAAAAAAAACACGTGCGGAAATCGCCGGTGTAAAGGAAAAATTGTTCCTTTGCAAAAAAGCTTATCATCTTTTAAACCTTATTCTAACTGGAGGTGAAAGTATTGCTGTTTGAATTATCTCCCTTGTACCTGGAAGCGCGTTCTGTCGCCTCGAGAGGATTGTTAAAAAATAAACACTTGTCAATTGTTATTTCCGGTATTTTAATCTGGAAATGGCCTAGTTTCGCATTTGAACAAATCTAAACTTCCATTTTAACACAAAGCATGGCTTACCAGACTCAATGAGTGCTGTGCCTCCCATCAATTTAGACTGCGATTACCAGTAGCCAGGGAGCTTGTATCAACCCAAACATGCTTCGTACTAGGTAGGCCATGCTCTGCATTACTACACAACATTTTGTAAATGGCCGCATCAACATTCAACGAAGCTTTTATCGGAGAGATTTTCCTTGATTCAGAGTCAGACTACTACTCTGATGATGATTTTGAAGGCTTTATTCAGACACATATTGACGGTGAAGTGGTCGGAGAATCACACTAGTGACAGGGAGGAAAGCTATGATGACCACGAGGTGCCAAGCAGCTTCTATCATCCATGGTTGACTAATTTTACGGAAGCTACTTAGCCCCAAGGATGTACCTGATAGCATTTCCAATGGTGAATTATTTCATCTATTTATAAACGACGAAATGACTTTATTTGTCAACGACTGAAATAAATATGTTAGTCAGTGAAGTAAAGGAGAGGAATAAATGCTGGCTTATACTTGTATGTAAACATGAAAGGGCATCACTTTTGACGAAATGTAGGCCTTCTTAGCCATTTTACTTCTTATTGGACTCACGAAGCGGTCATCATTCGAATTATACTGGTTGACTGATGAAATTATTCAAATGCTAGGCTTCAGATTTATCATGCCACGAGACATGTTTTTGAGGATTTTGTCATTTTTCGATCTTTCAGTTAAGTCAGATACAAAACCTAGGAACCACCTTAAACAGGAGATAGAGTATTCAAGATATGGCCACTTTCAGAAAGACTTGTGCCACTTTGGTATAAATACTTTTATCCTGGAAAGGATCCTTCAGTAGATGAAAGTATGATTCCTTTCAATGGCAGGACCCGTTTATTGATGCCCACAAAACCAACCAAATGGAGACTGAAAGCCTGGGGACTAGTCGACACAAAGACCAGAAATGTATAATTAGCAGCTGTGTAGAATGTTGATTAGAACGTCGGGTTGACCAATTATAGAATGTATTGCTTCTTGAGTATTGTGGTCACCAATGTTGAATGGGTTAAATAGATAATGTGGCTGTGTGTTGAGAAAGTAATAAACATTCATACATAATATTTAAAACATCAGGGAAAAAACAATGAGAACCAATTTTGTTTAACGAAGAAATATATTGTGGAATCTCCCACAACACAACCAGCCTTACCTCTTTGTAGGAAATGCACTCTTCCTATCTGGTAAGCCAAATTCTACTTTCAGACAATATAACAAGTATTCATTGGTCAATCACCTCCAATCTGGCTTGCTGATTGGTCAGTTCCGACCAATCAAACCGCCTGCACGCGACCAATCTGTTTTCCCGCTCATATGCTGGGAGCCACTCAGCCATTATAAAAACCGAACACGTGTGAACCTTTCGGGTAGTAGTTACCAAGTGCCAAGATGTAACCTTCACCGACTCCCGTCTTAGTCATTGCTGACCAGACGTTAAAGACAATTACCAACTTTAGAAAATCAGACCTCCACACCTAGAGAGATGCCCATCAACTCCACGCCAGTCAAAACTCTGACTTTGCCGCGCAAAAATATTCTTTGACTCAACAATCCACAAACACACTCTATCTCTCTCTAGAACATTTCTCAAACTTCACTTACTATACTTTCAAAGTGATATTTCTCACTACATAACAAGTATCAGTAACTAACAATCTATTTTTCTCAAGCAGATAAAGGTACGCAACTTTGAACAACTTTGAATATTTGTATAAATTGTATATAAATTGATGTTATTGTTATGCATTCAACTTTTGTCTTGTTTTCAACTTTATTTGCATGATTTGTTCCAAGTATTTGTTCTAAATAATTGTTGTGGACGAATGTTGTAGAACACGGCCTCGAAATTCCTTCTCATCAATTTAAACACAATCACCAGTCCGCAACATATGTATATTAAATTCAACAATAATACAAAGTAGTTGCAATATGAGTGAAAAAGGGAGAAAAAAGTAGCTTCCCCTTGACTGTAAGGAAATGTCTTAAAGAAGATTTGTCTGAGTAAAATGTTCAGAGTTCAGTGTTGAAAATAGAATATTTCTTTCAGAAAATTGTTCAGTTGTTGCAACTTACAGAGTTGATTTAACTTGGTGTGTCCACTGAGATCTAGTGGTGTATCAAATAAAGTTCTGTATTGTGTATGTACGTGAGGAGTGAGTACGATGAAATACACGAGCGAGTAAATGAGAACTATTGTCTCTGGGCACACTCGACTGTGGTCCTGGAACTACTACTAACTGTTTTTTTGGAATGCATCCAATATTTATACTACCTAGGGTGGATCCCAGCAGAGACGCTGGATATATTTTTGAATATACATGAAAAATATCCGGAAAATGCTCCAATCAGCGATTTTGTAGCAACGCTTGTTTTTGAACAAAGTGTAGGAACAAATTTACTATGTTGGAATGCGATAGATAAATTGTCCTGTTATTTTTTTAGTATGTATTTATTGACCAATTAGAATTGGAGAAAATGTAGGCGTGGCACTACAGCTGTATTTGAAACAGCTCATGCACCAAGAACAGGTGGTGCTGCCCACAAAGTTATTTCCTCCTTGTCGGAGAATATACAAAACAGGTGACATGTAATTTACATGGACAATTTTTTTTCATCCCTTGCATTTTTTCACCACCTAGCACAACACAGAACAGGTGAATTATATGTGAACCGAAAAGGCTTCCCGAATGAGATAAAAGCAACGAATTCTTGGGCAGGCAAGATAAGATCATCACGCACAGAGAGGGACACGTTTTATATATTTCCTGGTATGGCGAAAGACCTGAAAAGTTGATGCCAACAGACCACACTGCCAAGACCTTCAGATGAAATGTGGCAGACTCAGATTGTGGTGTTTGTTCAAACCAAGACAAAAAATACTACCAGGCCTACTTTGTGTGCAGAAAGTACGATGCGACACTCTTCCTATACCTCTGCTTCCAGAGGTTCCACAGTCTGATAGACTACAAGGTAGACTGCGCCCCAGAAATCCACAAGGAGCAATAAAAGTGTCATATAAGAAGAAAATGAGTAACTACGGACACCAAGGGTCAAGCGTGACACTCTGGACTTATATGTTTTCTGCAAGGTGTATAAATAGTGGTGTCAGTCTACTGACTGCAGTGACTATTGAGTGGAACTATCCAGTCAAATTAGTGTGAATTATTGTGCGTCGATGATTTGGGTTTTGATTTAGGATTTACCGGACGTTAAACCGAGTCGCGCTACTAACAAGTTATTCACTGAAATGGTTAATTATCTTGGGTTGACTTTTACTTTGTTCTTCTTAAGTATTTATCTGCGGTTGTAATTAAATACTGTTTTATCTTAACATTGAAATCTTGAGTTATGCTTAATTATTAACGGCCAACGTACGCCACAAAAATAGTATGTTAAATTGTTAATGTATTCGTTTTTTTTTATTTTGTCATTCAATTTTTTTGTGTTTTCAATGTCAAAACATACATGCAAAACGTAATGCATTACATCAAAATGTTATTCATTCATTCTTTTATTGGTCTACAAAAAATCAAGTCCATACACGCAAAACAAAAAAAAAAGTTAGAACAATTTTGAAACAGTAGGTCCTCATGTTTTTTGTGCCCGCAAAAAAATACAGTGACCCATAACTGGAGGGAGAAGAAGAGGATTCATACCTTTCCCAAGGTATTTCACGTAAGTGAATGTAATGGATTCGACTGGAATTCGAACTCGGCTCTCCGATTCTTCAATCTAAGTCGCTATCCATTACTCCAACGTGCCTATATATATGTCATTCACAGACAGTATAGTTTTGTTGTATCACAGCTCCTCAGTGCGACTAGACATTCGAAAACCTCAAGCCAGGATCGAAGCCCGACCAATTTGGTGTCATTCTGAGTTTCTACCCTTAAGCCATCATATATATATATATATATATATATATATATATATATATATATATATATATATATATATATATAATTATTTATTTAAAAATATGATTCCAACACGCTACATAAGAGTTCTCATGTTTCAAAACAAGAGCTGAAAACTTCAATATAATTATTTGAATTAAAGTACTAAGCTCTGTTCCATCTTCAAGCGAAATGTTTTTGGAATAACTTATTTCTGAAATTTACGTGTTTTATAAGCATATTCATTATTGAAATCAAAATTTCTATGGTAACGGCTAGAGCAATTGTTTAAAGAAAAAGGGACGTAAGGTTTTAATAATTTGTATCAATATCTCAGTTACATTCGTCAAATTGCTGGTAAATACCAGAGCGACGTGCTCCCCCTCTCATCTTCACCTGGCCGACTCTCGTGGAAAATAAACCTTCACATCTCAAGTGTTAATAAAAGCAAAAGCATGTCAGATTTATAAAGATTTCCTATTTGTCCCTTATCCTATCATTCTCTTGCATTCCTATCTATATTTGATCTTAATTTATATATATATATATATATATATATATATATATATATATATATATATATATATATATATAAACAGATGCAAACTATGCCTGGAAGAAAAAATTAAAATAATTAAGTACAAAAATACAAGCCAGTTATTGAACCAGAGAAATGAAATTATACTTAAATGTCATCATAAAAATAAGTTTATATAGTCTTAAAAATAGACATTTATTTTGCATCAAACACTGAAAAATATATATTAGGTTTGTAACTATGTAAGTTTATATATATGTATGTATATATGTATGTGTGTATTGTATATGTGTGTATCTATCTATTACTTTTATTACTATTATTATTACTTTAAATATATTATATATATATATATATTTTATTACTATTAAATGATGATGATGTTTAAATGAATAACAACATAGATTGCATTTCTGTGATTTTTTTATTACTGGTTGCGCAGTTAAAGTTTTATCCATAAAATTTTCCTCTACCTTCCCTTACTGCAACATTCTCAAAAAAATCTAAAGTAAGATCTGTAATGTAATCGGTACTGAATTAGCTTCTTGACTTCAGCCGCTTTCTCACAGATGTGATGTGGCTTCCCTCTGTCTTTTCTACAAATATTTTCATGGCTACTGCACTGATGAACATTTTTTCCCCGGTGCCCTGACTACATGAATTTAAGTGTAATACTAGATTGGCATCTAGGTCCCAACTTTTTACTGTTGAAATAGTTAAATGTAACCGCCCTTCTAACAGTTTCTTTCCTCGCACTTCTCCATATTGGAAGTCCATTCCTCTCACTTGCTTCCCTGATAACTACAATCATCAAAAACCTAAATGAAACATCAGTCACCATGTTTTGTTGTGTTGATACCTGTTTTTTTTCCTTTCTTCAATCCCCCCTACACCCACTCTTTTCTCTCATTTTTACTCTCCATAACCCCCCCCCCTGTGTGATAATGGCACTTCTGACTTGCTTGGGGTGAAATGCTTTAAAAAACACCAAAACATTGAATATGAAATAATACTGTAATGACAAAAGTATCTAATAGAATTACGGTACTGAAAATAGTATCTACCACAATCAAAGGTAAAGCTCTCCCTACCAACAGCTAAAATAATAAAAAAAAAGTGCTCAATACAATATATATATATATATATAAGGCAGGATGTGTGTGTGTGTGTGTGTGTGTGTGTGTGTGTGTGTGTGTGTGTGTGTGTGTGTGTGTGTGTAACGAATGCACGGCCGCATTTCCAAACAAATTTGCACCAAAATTTACATGCACTGGCTCCAAGTTAGCGGTAAAGGCCAAGACTGTCTTTGCATTTCCCAACTCCCATCGATAGTGGAAATAATCGATTTTTTCATGCTTCTACGGCAGTTTTCATGTAGTTTGAGGCCATTTTCTACTGGCCAGAGTGAGAGCCTATAGCTGGTTGCCATGAATAGGCAGGAAGATTCTATTGGCCAGCATGAGAGCCAACAGCTGACTGACACAAATCTTAACTAGCATGCTAGCATGCAAAAAAATCGATAGCTGCATTCGTCACAAGTGGGAAAAATTTAAATCTGTATGGCACTTTACTCCAATTGTCTCATTTGCTTGCTTAAACTCAACGTTGATTCTGATTCCGTAGAACTGGGTTGGGTGTGAAAAAGTATTTGTTGTTAACATTCTTTTTTCATTCGGTTCTTCCAGTTACGAGTCCTTTTTTTTTAAAAGCTGATCGTTTTGTGTTCATTTTGTTTAGTTCTTTTTTCGTAACAGATTTAATGTTTAGTATAGAGCTTAGAAAAAATTGGCAGTGTGAGATAGGCAAGAAGTAAGGCATGTAGCAACATCAGCATGGCAAAGGGCATTCCTTTAAAGGCAAGGAAGGGCAAAAATATTTTAAGTCAAGTGAACCGATCGCTCCTCTGTGGCCAAATTGGTCAAAGGCACGTCAAGCTAAATGACGATTCCGTATAGGATACAGGTTCGAATCCTGGCGGAGGACGAATATTTTCTGTGAAAATTTCTCAGACATTCAGGCCGGTAAATGTTGTTTAATACTGTTTATTATAAACCGAGCATTTACTTAAATAATTGTGTCTATAAAAAGAATGTATAAACATAAAAATGTCTTAAAATTAATTGTTTTTGTCTATTTCATAATATATATATATATATATATATATATATATATATATATATATATATATATATATATATATATTGTGGGCTTATATTTTATATCATATAGAATCAATTTATACAAAGAATTATTAGCAATGTTAATATGATTAGTCCACCTGTTTACTTCGCTAACAAGGCTTAATGAGACATTAACTTATTATCAATTCCTTAAATAATAAGATCCTTATATTTGAGTTGTTGTCAGATGGAAGACACCTGCCAAGTACTTTCAACAATTTCAAATTGTCATCTTCAGGGTGCAATATTTTCCCATACATAAGCAAACACTAAGACGAAATATGTGTAGACTGAGAGATTTTTTTTTTTAAATATTCTATTTATTGACAGTTAAATATATTGTTTCTCTATGATATAAAATATAAGCTGCACACTCTAATCTATTTACAAAATCAGATCTGCAGCACATAATCAGAATCTTAAATTCTGTGGAAAACTACTAAGACATTATACTCTTCTAATTTGATTACACTTAAGTCCATGTCACTTTAACAGATAAATCCATATAACAAGACAATTTTATGGATTTATCACTAGATTGATTTGAAAAGGAACTCTAGTGTCATGGTATTGCATGCTCCAAAACATATATTGCTAGATCAAATACAACTGAATAGTAAGTCAAACCCCACACTTTTGGCCTTGAGCCACATCTAAGCTATGCTTAAAGTCATTTTGTAGGCACTTCAACATGGTATAATAGCAAGTTTGCCTTGCTAAAACAATTATAACTGAGTATTGAGTTCAATCTTCACTGGGTGTTCCATTCTTTCAGCTTTGTGCCACATATAAGCTATATGTAGAAAAATCACCATACTCCATTCTTGTTTTACTTGTAAAATTGAGGATACCCATGAAACAGCTTTTGCTAAAATGGAGACTAATTCATTTGATAAAGGTGTTAATTCCTAAAAAATCTACGTTAACTGAAAGAAACTTTCAAATATACAGCTAGTAAGCTTTACTTAACACTAGCATGGCTGAGGTGTCGTTTTCGACACATTCAAATTTTCAACAAATTACTATGGAATCACTAGTTTTGGTTCGATGCTGAGGCTTATGGACAATTATTGAATTTTAGCAATGATGCTTAACAGACTTAATTCTTTAAAAAATATTCAGTGGAATAGCTGATATTTGAGGTTTTATTTTGAATGGCCGAGGTGTCGTTTTTGACACCTAGGCTATTTATAGGGTAAATGCATTGAAAAAATTTCTCACAAGTAGTAATAATACTTGTGTTTATGTCCCCCTATCTATCTATTTATTTTATCATAATTTATATATATATATATATATATATATATATATATATATATATATATATATATATATATATATATATATATAATCACTTTCTTTCAGTATGAGGTATACTAATATTTGTGGATTTTTTTTTAGACTTGTTATTCCTGACTTGAATATTGAATATATTAAAGATGGCTGCTTCACGGCGTAATGTAAATAAAGATGTCAAAGGAGCTGGCCATCCTAGTGTTAGATATAGGGATATCAATTTTTTGAAGCTGGATTTTTTATTTTAATTTTTGATAAATTGAAAATTCCTTTTGTCATATTAACTTTTGTATAATATGACCCAGTGTTTCTGAAGCCAAAAAACGGAATAAATTACATCCTTGAATATAATACAACACTGAAGTACAGCTATTCCTATTTTTTGAAAAGTACCATATTATCCATTAAAATCTCAATGTCATATAATTCACTGAAATACTTAATTTTTCACAATATTAAATAGAAAGGAACTGAATGTTTAGTCATTGTGAGTTTCTTCTAATTTCTATTTCAGAATTTTCAGGGAAAGGTCTAACTAGATATGGTTTAGTAATATCTTTGAAGCTGTTAATCATACTTTTCTGTTTGATATGACTTTTATACTTCTATATATTAATAAACTATATTTTGATGTCAACAAACACTTGTTGTCACTTTCGTAATACTCATTGTACTAGAGACTTTGTAATTGCAGATTAAACAATACTGGTGTCAGACGCCTTCGAATAACATTCGCACTAATAGTAATTGCTCGAAAATACTTTCTTAAAAAGTAACCAACAAATATTGATCTGAACAGTAATCCGTATAGTGATCCCTTAGATGTGTTTTAACGTGATATATACATTTCCTTTACCATCATGTGATCTACTTATTTCAAAATGGGATCACCTGTGTTTTTTTCTCTGGTGATCTGTGTTCAAACTTCCAGTGTTGGCAGCGACATTTTATTCCTATATAACACTATAAAAATAAAAAAAAAAGTATTGTCTTTTATTGAAAATGAAGAAAGAAAACTTTTATATAAAAAGTAAAAAGAAAAATGTAAACAAACTTTATCTTTGTAAGGGAAACTGTTTTAATTTTAAACATTATGTTGATTTTCAAATATTGCCAACATATCAAATACCTTTTGTAAACCATTGTTATCAACACCTGCCTATTTTGTATTTTATTATCTATTGTGTTGAATGAATTTGCAATTTTGCCGTTTCAAATAATATGAACATGTGCCCATAGTAACTTTACTGGGTGCATCTCTGTCGGTTGCGGTGCTATTTACAGTTGACCATGTCATCTAGTGGATTGCATTGTGATTACCAGCAAGAAAAGAGAAAAAATTATTTATTTTCTTCCATTTTTACTGAGCTGTGGTGTTCTTTTAGTCCACAGACTGGGTGAATAATGTCTTCATAGGAATAGATGACTCCCTGGGTGGAATTATCTTCAATAATAAAGATTTATTTAAAAATAAAAAAATGAAACAATGAAAATTGTCTGGTGTAAATTACATTACTTCAACACAGGTGGCATTATGGGTAGTAAAAAGAAGAAGGGGTTGGCACTTGCTTTTTTTCTTCAATTCCATCGTCTACTGCTAGGGAATTTATGGAATGAAATTACTTTTCAGTTGTGCTTGTCATGACAAGTTGTCACATAAACAGAACTGTCTGCACATTCCGGCGACTTCTTATTTATAGAGAATACCCTTCCTGTGTCCTCCATGATCAGAGGTGACGAAAGAGGTCCAGGGCCAGATTAATTCCTTTGTCTATCCCCAGAATTGTATATGAATATGAAAATTGGAAAACTTTTACTTTGGATTCCCAGTTTCAAATCCTCACAGTTCCAGTTTAGGAATTTAAAAATTTATTCTCATTTAAAAAAGCTGATTTTCACTTCTTTCCAAAAAATGATGTTATTTTCAAGTTAACATCACCCTCTCTTTTCCTCCTCTGCTCTCATCTTATACATTTTTTTTAATCCTATAGCCTCTTTGCTAAGACGATTACATTGTCACAGCAAGAGGTTCAAAATGAGTAAAATTTTTCTGAAAATGTGTAATATGACTTTTTTTTTCTTTTTAATTTTTGTTCAAAATGAATTTGTATTACACACAAGAAAATTAGGTTTTATTATAAAATGCCCTTTTAACTTTTCAAGTATGAGTTTTATAAAACAAAAAAAAAATGATTAAATTCCCCTTTGATTTAACACTTTATTCAAAATTAACTCACATACATTTTCATAAATATAAAATCAAAAAAATAATATTTTGGGTATTTATCTTGCACAGATGTCTTCTCAAATTTGAATTACTTTAAAAGTTTGATGCACAAATATCACAAGGAAATGTTTTTTCTCTGTAATGTGTCTTTGCATATGCCTATGCAGACTTGAATTTTAGGTAAATTTTGCTCCACAAATCTCACAAGGGAATGGCTTTTCTCAAGTGTGTGTTCACAGATGTTTCTCAAGGTCTGAAACTGCAGAAAACTGTGAATCACAAATTTCTGACCACTATTAATTTGCAGATGCTTTCTAAAGTTTGAGCTGTCTGAAAATTTTGCTCATTAAAATCTCACAGTGGAAGGTTTTTTCACCAGTATGTGTCCTCAAGTGTATTTTTAAACTTGCATGAGATGAAATTTTGAATCACAAACATAAGTGAATGGTTTTTCCCCAGTATGTTTTTTTTTTTAGAGTTTCACTTTATGAAAAATTTGTCCAACAATTTTCACAGTGAAATTTTTTTTCCTCTGTGTGTTCTCATGTGAATCTTCAATTTTGAATTTTTTTGAAAATTCGAACCACATATACCACACTGGAACGGTTTTTCACCAGTATGTTTTTGAATATGTATCACTAAACTTGAATTTTGTGAAAACTTTGCTCCACAAGTCTCACAGGAAAGGGTTTATCTCCAGTGTGAGTTTTCTGTTGCATAGAAGAATTCAAAAGAAATTCTTTCATGCATAAAAGAATGGAAACAACTTTAGACTCAAAATCTTGGTTTCTTCAAACACTTTTCTCTCTCTCTTTTTTTTTGAGAAACATTTAATTCCTCTAATTCTTTAGTAACATTTTCAAAGTCATATATGGTCATCTGCATTTTTTATCTGGTTTCTGTATGTTCTTTGATGTTGAAAAGAAAGAAGAATTGATTGCACAGCCATGATTTCCATTTCTATTCTGTTCTCTGGCCAATCCTGCAAGAACAAATATTAACAATTTATTTTTGACAATTCAAGTATATATATTATAATGTTTCATTCTCCGTTTTAGGGATTTATGTTAAAGTGACAAATCAAAAAGGTCTTTGTTAAAAGAGTAATTCAAAATGCTTGAAATTGAAGAATAAAGAAATTTCCAGTTGAATTTAGAAACATAAGTGTTGGGTCAGCATCCACACTTACAATGATCTGATTTTTGTATGGTTATTACAAAAGCAGAAAAGGAAATCATATCAACAGTGAAAGAAGAAAAAGGAAGAATAGTATGGGGTCTGCAACCACACCATGATAATAATGATCTGATTTTTTTGTATGTGTATCACAAAAAGCTAAAAAGAAATACTGTCAACATTGAAAGAAGAAATTAAAAAAGAATTATTTTTGGGGTCTGTATCCACACTCATCATGATAATAATGATCTGATTTGTATATGTTTATTATAAAACCTGAAAAAGAAAAGAAATATTATCAATATTGGAAAAAGAAAAGAAATGAAAAAATTATTAGTAGCATGGGATCAGCATCCACACTCACCATAATGAAAAATGATCTGAGTTTTGTATGTTTAATACATAATTAGAAAAGGAAACCATATCATCATTGAAAGAAGAAAAGACTATTAATGTGGGGTCTGCATTTACACTCACTGTGATAATAATGATCATATGTTT
This sequence comes from Acanthosepion pharaonis, assembly GCA_903632075.3. Lineage (NCBI taxonomy): Eukaryota > Metazoa > Mollusca > Cephalopoda > Sepiida > Sepiidae > Acanthosepion > Acanthosepion pharaonis. The sequence goes on from CAHIKZ030001393.1 coordinate 30,202, forward strand.
GTTACAAAAGCTGAAAAGGAAATCATATCAGTAGGAAAGAAATGAAAAAGATTATTAATATTTCAGGGTCTGCATCTGCAACTACTGATAATAATGATCTATTTTTTAATTTTTTACAAAAGTTGAAGAGGAAATTATATCAACACTGAAGCAGCTGTATACAACTGACATTTTCGACATTTCTGAATGACTTGGATACCATGCATGACAGCAATATGAGAGTTTAGATCAGATAAGGCTATTTAAGAACATGACTTGAGTATTTAAATTAATGCTCTAGTTTTATCTTTGCTTTCAATTGGATGAAGCTACACAAAAGTGGTACTTATTCTATGTTCTATTTCCCCTATACTAAATTGATCCATACACCAAGGTGTTTTAAATATGTAGTATTTATTAATTGCACATTCTGAATTTTATGATGGATACGAAAACATGCCATCACTGATTCAATCCAGATCAAGTTTCTATTTTGAAAGTTTATCCTACTTCTTGGAACATTGCTTAGAGATTGTTGATATATTTTTGTTTAAGATTATTCTTATCTTAACTACAATACCTATGTCATCATGGGCACTGACAGCACATTGCAGATCCTCTTCATATCGACAGTTGGACTCTAAAGTCTCAGTCCCCCTCACATGGTCCTATGCCAGGAAGGATGATTTGCAGCTAACATTTTCCCAAGTCTTGCAGGTTGATGTAAGCCTGTGTCAGGGATGTCTTCAATGATTCTAAAAAAAACCATTTTGGGACTCTACATAGCCTCTTGTTACTGGTGAGCTCTCCAAGCAAGACAATATGTGGGAGTCAAGTGAGATGCATTCAGGACATGTGTTCAGCCCAGTAGAGGTAATGTTGAATTTCTGCACATCAAGAAGGTTGACGTGATGTAAAGTTTTGAGTAATCTGTGAACTTTGAGGAATAACTTTTCTTTCAATGCAATTTTTAAGGAAATTTTTCTGCTTTTACAGGAATGTGCAGATACTAATAGGTGTTTGTATCTATTCTCTTTCTTTTTATATATATATATATATATATATATATATATATATATATATATATATATATATCCTGGTATATTTATCCCCATAATAAAAATGGTGGACTCAGGATGTAAGCCTGAGTAATAAAATTAAAAAGTAAAGACAAAACTATATATAAAAATGAATGGCAAGTAAGTATTAACAAAACAAAAGTATACATAGATAGTAAAAGAGTGTTGTGTGTGACAAAACAATGAATATGAAAGAAGAAAACATTTAAATTAGTGAAAGTGTTTGTGTAGGTGTAACAAGCATGTGTGAGAGACATATGTGTGTATATGCATGTGTGAAAAAGTTCAATAGTCAACAGAGGACTAAGGGAAGCAAATGCGCCTGAGCAGCAGTGTTCTTAACTATGTGCGACCTACCTCTGTCCTATAGGTGAAATAGGAAAAAGAGAATAACACAGAATGTCACTATTTATAAGCTTGGCGGCATTTTTTTAGGACAGTAAGTGAGGTAACTCCAGATACTAATGTAATAAAACCTAAATTAAATTTAGATAAAAAAAAAATAATCAAAAATATATTAAAATCTAATACTGGAGTGTTCCTGCATGCTTTTGTAATTTGTGAAAAATTTTTTTAATCATATGCTTCCTTTCATGGGGTGTATTTTATATATATATATTTTAAATAAAAACAGACCACTTTAAGGTTCCATGTAATGAATTATTTCACCTTTTAAAGGGCTACGGATCATCAGACTTTACTTCCAAACAAAAAATGAAAAGAAAATTTACACATTTTTGATCGGGCTATATTAAACATATGTAAATTGAGGAAGTGAGGGAGAGAGAGAAGACATGAGTGAGTTAGCAGATACTGACACATCCCACCTCACTCCCTCACTTCATTAATTTACATATGTTTAATACGGAACAAAAAAAAAATGTGTAAATTTTTCTTTTCATTTTTGTTTTGAAGTAAAGTTGATGATTTTCAGTCCTTTAAAAAAGGGCTGTGGTGAAATAATTTATTACATGGAACCTTAAAGTGGGGGTTTTTTATTTAAATTATTTGCTCTGGATTTACATTGAGCTCTCTGGATTTTATCCTCCTTAGGTCTACCCATACGGATTACCTAGTTTTTCATAAACTAATATATATATATATATATATATATATATATATAGAGAGAGAGAGAGGGGTATTATAAAATCTGTATTATCCTCTTTCCACATTCCAGTGGCATATTTCAAGCTGAAACTAAGAGCTTTCAGTTGTGTATCTGATAGTTTGAAATTGAATCTGTTTGTAATGAGATCTTTTTTGCTGACTTTAGACCATTTACTTTTAGAAATAAACTTTTAGTTTATTTTTTAAACTGCAGATGTGTTTATACCTCATGTAATATAGAGATTTTCATAGTTTTCTCCATTTGTAATTAGTTAAGATGTTGTGGTGATGAAGATCATTTCTTATTTTGTTAGCTTTATTTATTTTAATTAAGTCTTGTTCTTACAACTCACAAGCAGGGATTTCAGGAATTTGTGCACATCAAGAGGAAATATATGATGTGATATTTTGCCTAATAACTTTTTCTTCAATGCAATTTTTAAGGGAGTTTTTAAAGTTTTTACAAGAATGTGCAGATACTAATAGTTGTTTGTATCTCCTTATTAAGTATATATATATATATATATATATATATATATATATATATATATATATATATATATAAAGAAAAATATACAGAAAAACAAACAAAAATCCTAATATGCAATTATGCTGTTTTAATAAATTTTAGATTAAAATAAAATTCTTTTCATTTTTCATTCAAAATACTCTATTTTAGGAATACGTTTTCACAACATTGCCCATGTGACGCCGACGTGATCATATTGAAATGGAACGCTGATCTTGAAAAAATTTCAGTTATCTCTTTTGATTAGTCTTACTCTTATGTCCATCGTCTTTTCATGTTGAATTGAATATAGTCTAATGTTAATTATGTTTTATGAATATGTCCTGAAGATGGTCGAAACGTCCGACGTTGACATTATATTAACATTAAAACAGCATAATTGCATATTAGGATTTTTGTTTGTTTTTCCGTATATTTTTCTTCATATTGTCGCATCTATATCCATATATTTGCTTACATATATATATATATATATGCATGTATATTTCACACAATAATCTAGCATATAAATGAATGGACATGACAGCTAGTGCAGTGTTGAGCACTTTTTTCCAGGGTGCCATTTTTCAATACTCCTTAAGGAGTTACTTTTCTTTGTGTGTTAAAATATATATGATCTGCTACACAGTCATTATGAACCTGGTATTGTCAAAAAAATCTTTCATTATGCTTTTTTATGAAAGTCTAATTGCTCTTGTGTTATTGAGCACTTTTTTATGGCATACTTATAAATCCATTCTGCTGTTTTGGAAGATTTGTTTTCTCAAATAGAGGTGATTTTTATTCTATTCTCCACCATATGATTATTTCCCCCCTTAGTGATTTTAGTTTGTAAGTACATTATATATATTTGTCAACTACCCTTATCATAACATTTTGGGCTAGCCAAGGGGGTATAAATGTGCATACAATTGAAAGATCAGTACCAGCCACTTGATGACTGCATGTGATTGTGTGCACAAAACTGGCAGTAGTAGTCGATCATGTGTTCACTGGATTATTGTATGAAATATATAAATGCTCTGCTATTGTTGTATTGAGCTCTTTTTTCTGTTGTGCCATTCTAATATAATTCTTCAGGAATTTCTTGTGTGTTTTTATATATATATATATATATATATATATGCATTCAAAACATTATACTTTCATGAACGTTTTTTCCAATTCATTAATGTATAACTCTGTTGGGATCATTTCCCCAAATTTATCTCAGGTCTGATCAAAAAGCATCAAGACTTGTTACGGTAATGGATTTAAAGTATGCAGAGCAAAGCCACTTGGCACAAATTGACCTTAAACTCTGTCGTACATACACATTAAGTTATAACGTTTGAAATCACTTCCATTGTTTATAGCTGTGCTCAGAAGGAAAGTGTGTAGAGTGTGGTTGTCCTACCACTCTAGAAAGGTTCCATTAGCAAAGGACAACTTTCCCCAGGTCCAACAACCAACATATTTCCCAGATCTTTCAGCTTGTGACTTTTTCCTTTTCAAAAACCTAATCCCTCTTAAAATAATCAAGATTTCAAAACATCGAGGAAATCCAAGGGTACAAAACGAGGCAGATAAAGTCTGTGGCTTCAGAAGGGGGACTTTGAAGGAGATTAAATACCGAATTGATATGTGTTATAGTTTTCTTTTTATGGTACTAGTCTCAATAGTTTTTGATCAGACCTTGTATATAATTTCTTTTAAATGTGTTTGATTGAATAATATCAACAAGTTCTGTCTATCCAATTTTTTAATAACTTTATAAAATTTCCGAATTGTTTTATATAATCATCAAATTTACCAAATTTTTATTTTTTTGTTTCCCCCCATCCCACCAAATACTTTTGAATGTTGCTCTATTCAAATTGTGTTATGTGTATATAATGTAATTGTTTTTGGTCAATTCTGGCACTTTCTGAAACCAATTTCAAATCACTCAAGGTGATGCCATTTATATAACAGTCAAACTGAATTCAGAAAAATGAAATAAAAAAAAACAATTAAAACACATAAAAATTCAGTTCTAAGTTATATGGTTTTTGGGTAATTTGCTTTTTAAGCCCCATGCTAAGTATCTAATAAAAATTTCATAAATAGTTATATTTAGGTGTAAATTTACATACTTAATTAGAAAATAATAAAAAAATTTTTAATAAAATCTACCATTTAGAAGTGATGGACAATAAAAGTTTGGACTTATTCATGTTACGGCAGCCATTATTAGCATTGTTTGCATACATTCGCTGCTGATTAGATTTGTGCGGAAGATTACCTTGTTAACGGCCTTTTTACAGTTCTTACTTGACTCAATGACTGAGCAACTGAGGACTCAATGCATGCGCAATAATCAAGACTATTCCGTGCCAAATATATCCAAACAACGCCAGTAATGGCTGCCGCGACGCAAATGAGTTCGAACTTTTATTGTTGATAACTCCAAAACGGTAGATTTTTATCAAAATTTTTTGAAATTTTAAAAATAGAAACATGTAATTTACAACAAAAATTCTTTTTTGAAAATTTTATTAGATTTATCTTCCTGTGAAATTCTTTCTTTTCTTTTTTTATAGCCTAATTTTTTTTTTTTAATTTTAAAATTAATTGCCTAAGCTAAGACGAAATTTTTCCTTTTACTTCTGACTATTTCACTTCCCAAATCTAAAGAGAGCTCAGAATATTTTACAAATAAAAAACAATGTATTTCAAAAAGGATATAAATCTCTGCAAAATTCTGAGTTTTCATTTGAAAAACATTAAACAGTAAATGCCCGATTTTTTAAATATTTGAGCCGATAGAGATTAATCATTTTTATCAGCTTTAAATGTAAGCAAAATTTAAAATGTTCCAAATAAATGAAAACGTTTTAGAACTTACCTAAATCCATTTAACTTTTTTTCTTTTCGCAATGTAACGACAAATTAACCTTTGTTCCACAATGAAGAAAGGCAAATAAAGTCAATGACTAAAAACCTCATACAGAATGAAAAGTCGTTAACGGAAGTAAGCGGTGTAAAATGATATCCGTTCCCTATCAATTCTTGCACATAGAAAATATTTTTGCAAGAATGCAGCTATTATTTTTATATACTTATTGTTTATTGGAATGAAAAAAAAACATTAACTGCAAATTAGTTTGAATTTTATAAAATAGTAAATAATAAGGATTTTCTTATAGTTGGTTCACATATTTTAATAATTTTTGTAAATGTTTATAAATTTATGAATAAAGAATAGTTTTCATATTTTTATTTTTTTTATAGATTTGTAAATCATGAATGAATATTATTACATTCATTTTATTATGGTTGTATTAGTTTTTAGAATGCTGCATATATAAAATTGTTTTTATAAATGAACAATCTAATATATAAATATTGTTTAATATTTTCAAAAAAAAAAAAAAAATTGTATAAAGTCATTTTCATCATATGTTTAGGTTTTATTACAATTCTAATCATCACTTTTTAAAACAATCATTACCAAGGAGTGAAGGTAGTTAAAATAATAAGTATCAAGAGAAATACTGTCTTTTTGGCACTCTGTTTTTTTGGGTTTTTTTTTTTTTTGCAAGCATGAAAGTCCAAGATCTTTTGTCCTTAGGCACTGTCATGTCATTTGATCCCTTAATGAAGTATTTTATCATTAATTTTAAGATGAATATCATTTACATATAATTGCAAACCATTTTGCAATGTCATCTTAAAACTTGCCAGTTCAAAGAATCTAAATCCTCCTATGTGTGAAATCAATGAAAATATGCCCCTCCACTCCATACATCTCTAACAAACTTTCATAAGAAAGTATCCATATTATAAAATACAAATTCTATTGTAACCTAATTATGTACAATAATGGATTATATGCAATATAGGTGAGCAATTCAATTAGAAAAATTGAAAATACAATGTATCTAAATACAAATTAGAGACATGTCTTAATAGATCATTTAGCACACTGCATCATTTATAAATATGACTTCCTGTATATGGAATCACATCAAAATATAGTGTTTTATCAGTCAAGATTGTTTTATGTGTTGCCATAGAAGGATATGGCTACACAAATTTAAATTTGGCAGGACTAACATTTTGCTTGGTGAAAATCGTCACCTACAATGTTTTGCAGCAATTTGAGATTTGGATGAAAAAAAGAGCCCAGAATAATGTGAAAATCTATGAAAACTTTTCATTCTTTAATAATCATTTGTGCTTAGTTTAATTTGTAATGTATATAAATGTAGGTAGAAAAAAAAACAAGCGTTCATAAGATAACAAGGGTCACAAAACACTGCCTAGGTCCTCCAATTAAGTCGTACTCTACTAGTTGGGGTTTCAAGAATATACATATATTTACACTTATATATAATATATATATACGAAAAACTATAATGTTTCATGAAAACACTATAATAGAAACTTTTTTTATATTGCAAGCTCATAACATCTATACATATGTATGTATTTGTAGAGCTGTATTATATATATATGTATATATATATATATATATATATATATATATATATATATATATATATGAATGTGTGTGTGTGTGTGTGTGTGTGAAAATATATAGAAAATAAAAAAAGAACTGGTTAGGTAAATAATCCAAATTCCCTTAGTATTTTAGTTATTATTTTTAAAAAATAGTATCGATACAGAAGATGGAACATGTTTTTACTTCAACTCAGTTTAATTCAAATAATTATATTGAAGTTTTCGGCTCTTGTTTTTTTAAAACAAAAACCTCTTATGTCACAAAATTGGAATCATATTTTTAAATAAATAATTATATATATATATATATATATATATATATATATATATATATAAATATTTATTTAAAATTATAAATATAAATATGTTATAATTTTAAATAAATATTTATATCTGCTATACTCTGTATTTGAGCACTCTTTTAAGAATAGTAATTGTTGGTTATTGGAATTTATTCCGTATAACCAATCATATACAGATGTGCATGTATATATATATATATATATATATATATATATATATATATATATATATATGTAATTATATATATGTTTTTTATTGTGTTCGTATTTGTGTGTGTGTGTGTGTGTGTGTGTGTGTGTGTAAAAATTCAGATATAAATAAATGTAAAATGACTTAATCAATGCAAAATAAAATAATAATAAGGTGAAACTTGAAGGAGGAATTTACGATATCACCTGTAATGATTGCCACTAGGAATACATCGGAGAAACCTCAAGGAATTTAAATAAAAGCTTATATGAACACAAGAAGTCTTTTATAAAATAAAAAACTTAATGCATTAGTTGCTCACTGTAATGAATCTGTCCATAATTTAGTTTTAAAAATGCTACTTTAATTAAAAGAGAAAGCAATTTGCTATAAAAAAATGTATGGAAAGTGCTTTAATCATTACAGTAAATTTACGGCCAGGTTCTTATAACATTCCAACTTCCTTGACAAATTTTCTATTATCCCAACGTGGGATATTTAATAACAAAAGTGATAAAAGTATGAACAAAAAGAGGCTAAATGAAATTGACTAGACAATATACAGTGTAACCCGGATATAAGATACCCGGATATAAGAGAAACCCGGATATAAGAGAGATTTTCTCTGGTCCCAAATTAGAGCCTGTGTTAATGAATATAAATTAGACTAAACCCGAATATAAGAGAAACCCGGATATAAGAGACTTCTTCTCCGGTCCCGACAACTCTCTTATATCCGGGTTACACTGTACTCAAAACAAATTTAAAAATTTTAAAAAATTTAAATAAAAAAAATTTTTTTTTCCCCCTCCTTCATGTGGATATGTAATCCCATCTCAACGTAGACATTACATTAATCCAATGAAGTTCTATGGGATGAAACACATCACACAAAATCTTTTTCCACTGTGTGTGTGTGTGTATATATATATATATATATATATATATATATATATGAAGAAAGAAATAGTTTTAAGGTGTGCTATATTTATGGTATAAAGTGCTCAGTATCAGAGATAGAGCATATGTAAATATAAATATAGAAGTGAACATTGAAGTCAACAATCAGAGGCACCAGGCTGTTTCATGCTGGACGCAATTATCAGGCGGCGAATGCTGGATATATATATGTATATATATATATATATGTATATATATATATATATATATATATATATATATATATATATATATTTAAGATTTGTGTATTTAGGCAGCAATCCTTCTTTCATGCACATTTCATTGAATACGACAGACAAGGTGCTTTGATTTAGTCTTTTATATAAATTTTCATGAAATCTAATCATTTTTTTCTTTTCAGATGATAAATTATATAAAAACTGTCTGATTGTTCTTTTTATCCGAACACTTTTGGATACACATTTAGCCATAAAAAAAAGGTTGAAACATATTAAATATTAACAAGAAATAGTTTGTTGCATGTATGTATTTATATAATGTTTTTATTTTCAAAACACGTCAAAGCATGTTGTAGTATGGCCTATATAATTAATTATGAATTTTGATTGATCACGAATCCAATTCCTTAATGGGCATTTAAATTCGTAAATAATATTTGCCCTATTTAATTTTGTTCTAAGAGGTGAATTATTATTTTTAACTATAAGGTTATAGGTTTTAAATTTTTGTAATAAAGAATTAATCTGATTTTTTTACTACTGACAACGGGTGTTGTGCATTTTTTTATAATGGTCTTAATTCTACTCCCATCTTGTTTATAATTTTCATTCATTTGATTTTTATAATAAATATTAATGCCATTGTTTATGTTTTTATTCTCGTCATTGCTATTAGCTACCTATATAATATAAATATTTTCATGGTAATTGATCTACTGAGCTTCTTTCTTTAATACTGAAATAATGAAGAATAGACAAACATGAGTGGAGCAGCAATGTTGACCGGTGAGACCTAAGGTGTGAACGCTTCATTCTCTTCCGCTTTAGTAGCCTTCAATTTGGATTGGAGGAAGAAGTGAGAGCAGAGGTAAATTATAAAAATCCCTTCACCTCATACTCATTGATTTTTTTTGGCCGACAATGAAAGAATTTGTTATTGTTGTTCCTGTCTGTTATTACTATGGTTACCTGACCCTAGCATAGAGGGTCGCAAAGGAAGGACGTTTTCTTTTGGAACCCAGTCATTCACCAACTATCTCCACACAGGTCTTTTCAGTCAAATTCATTTTCGACCATACCTCGTTTTTATGAATTTAAGTGCAGTACTAGATTCTCAGTTAGGTCTCATCATTTTACAGTTAAAATTACGAGATATTACCGTAAGTTCTATGTTAACAGTTTCTTCTCTCACACCTGTTGATCTCACTGACTTGATTTGCAGTCAATTTTGATCTTCAAAAATTGAAATGCAATGTCAGTTGTTATCTATTGTCTTAATTCCTATTCTTTTATTGCTCTCTCTCCTTAATAATGTTTTTTCTTTTCCTCATATTCTTTCACACTCAGTAACCCCCTTGCATCTTAGTGACTTTATTACCTTGCTTGGGGTGAAATGATTGAAACAAATAAATAAATAAATAAAAATACACATTGTCATTCCATCACTGGTCATACTAATAGGGACTGTTTAAATTAGCATTTACCAACTTTTTCTCAACCAACGCCCCCTTTGGGCACAAACTTTTTGTCAATGCCCCCTGTCAAATTAAATTTCAAATATTATAATGAATTCATCTTTCATAGCAAGATAACACTTAGGTATTAGTGCAAAAATAATGTTAATACCATTTTCATTTCTATTAGAAATGCCAATGATTAAAATCCTAAAAGAAAAATTTTATTTGATAGCTTATCTCAATGTTTTCTATGCGATGGTTGACTTTTGTGCTTACTGGCTAAGGTTCTTACTCTAGGTTCATTTGATAGCTTATCAATGTTTTCAATGCGATGATTGACTTTGTTGCTTACTGGCTAAGGTTCTTACTCTAGGTTCATTTGATAGCTTATCTCAATGTTTTCAATGCGATGATTGACTTTGGTGCTTACTGGCTAAGGCTCTTACTCTAGGTTCATTTGATAGCTTATCTCAATGTTTTCAATGCGATGATTGACTTTGGTGCTTACTGGCTAAGGCTCTTACTCTAGGTTCATTTGATAGCTTATCAATGTTTTCAATGCGATGATTGACTTTGGTGCTTACCGGCTAAGGCTCTTACTCTAGGTTCATTTGATAGCTAATCTCAATGTTTTCAATGAGATGGCTGACATTGATGCTTACTGGCTAAGGTTCTTACTCTAGGTTCATTTGATAGCTTATCTCAATGTTTTCAATGTGATGATTGACTTTGATGCTTAATGGCTAAAGTTCTTACTCTAGATTCCATACTTCTTGGAAGTAATGGTAAATCACCTTGTTTTGTAATTTGCAGGTGGTTTCTTTGTTTAGTAAGAAGCTCTGTAACTGCATTGAAACCACATTCAGCCATAAAGGAAGTTGAAAAAGCAATGAAGAAAAGTTTGATATCTTTCTGCAACACTTTCAGAAATTTCCTTTTGTCGCCAATATTGAATAATTTTTGATAATCTGAAAAAAATGGTTACATGCCCACCGCCACCTGAGTATGTTCACCGTCCCCCAAATGAAATAAAAAAAAAAAACTCCCAGTGCCCTCTTTCAATATAACAGAGCCCACAAGTTGGTGTTATCATCCACTTTGGGAAACAGTGGTGTCCTTTTGGGAGAATTGTTTTTTTCTGGTTTCATTGACCAAAAACACCATTTAATATTAAATATCTATTCAATTTTTTTAATATTTTTAATTTAATCCAGTATATTTCTAAATAGTGTTAAAAATTTAATATTGTTTTTAAATGGTCAAAATTTTTTTAAAAATTAAAAAAATATATATGTTAATGTCGATTATCTCCCTTGTTCCTTTTGCAGCCGACAAAGAAATTCGGAGGAGGAGGGTAGATAACGTGTCCGGAGTTTGCATTCTTCACGTGATTCAACATATATGCTTGTTTTCTCTTTATTCTCTTCTGCAAGATTTTTATGGAGCCTTTTTTTTATATAATTTTTTTGCACACGGACAATGGTGAGTACACTGTCATAAGGTAATTCATTTATTTATTTATTTACAATCATTCTTTCTTCTTTTAAGACATTTTTCAGCGCACCCACGTCGCTACCGAATTTGGCACAAGGGCAAGAATTAAAGCGTGTTTCACGGCAATACGGTAGAAAAATTGCACGTCCCCTCAGCACTTCCCCTTCTCAAACGCCGGGCAATAAACCCAGCCCACCTCCTTAAGGAAAGGGAAGCACACCATCGCTCCACCAACACCCCCACTCCACCCCACCCCGCCTCTCCACGGGGATCTTGGACTTTATTTTTTTTTTTTTTACATACCCGTTATGTGCCAGGAAGAGTAAGAAGACAAGAGTCGATCGTCATTATTCAGTTTGTGACCAAATTTTGACTAAATCATTTTATTTTATTTTTATTAAATTTATTTTTATGTTCAGTTTGCCGAGGCACGAACTTTTTACCAACCTTCTCACTCCAGCAATCTGTATTTTTTTTTTCTTTTAGAGAACCGTTGACGAGGATTGAACTTATTCTGTCAGGTTTGCAAGAACAAAACAAAAAACGCTAATCACAAATATTTATTATTTATAAGTAATAAATTTATAAATATTTATTTTATTTTATTTATTTATTTTGTACGATTTCGACGCATAGCAATTCCTTATCGCAGAAAAATAGAATAAAATGTCTGATGGTATTTCTAGTTTTAAAGCATTTATTACCGTAAATGGCTATCCATATATTTTTTATCGCTTAACCCGGCGACTGGAATGAACTGATACGTGATTTTGTTTTCAACATTTTTATATTCGTATGTCATTGAGAACATGCTTATTTATTTATTTATTTTCATTCAATCTTTTAAAGTTCTTGTGTTATCAAATTGTATCATTTGTTTATTTATTTATTTTAACAAGTGGTTAATGTTTCTAATAAAAAAAAAAAGAAAAAACGAAAAAATGCAATGCATGTATGGAAAATCAAATGAACAATAAATTTATTTTTCTTCGGGTTGTTATATATTGGATTGGATATGATTCGTCTTCTTTTTAAATGTAACGAGGTTTTTCCGCAACACTTTGTTTTGTTTTTTCTTTCTGCCTTCCTTTTCTTCTTTAATTTATTTTCTCTTTAAATCTATTCTCTGTTTTTTTTTTTTTGTTTTTGTTTTTTTTCCGTTGTGTACTTTTTTATTTGGGGGTAAAGTTTTTAACCTTTTGGGGTAAAGTTTAACCTTTGTGCATGCAAAAAAAATGGTATGTCAAAGAGAGGTTTTTCTTGGCTTCGGCTGGGTAATTTCAAAATAATATCAGCTCAAGAGGGAGTTAGCCCTCAGGCAGTACCTCTCCTTTGGGAGTGAACTGGGGCCATTACGGCACACCTGAGACATGTCGAGGGGGCTTGAGCAATTTTCTTAGTATTGCCGTGACACTTTGTGTCACTACCTCAACAATGATTATTGCTTTTAAAAAGCGATGATTAGGATTGGAATAAAATCTAAACATATGATCATAAAAGTGAATTTATACATTTTCTTTGTTCTTGAGAATTTACAACAAAAATATTTAGATTGTTTATTTTCTTAAATTAAAATAAAATTCTTAAGTAATTTAAATATTTACAAGATTAATATGTGAACCAACTACAATTCAATATTTATCATTTATCAATTTATAAAGAAATAAATATGAAAACAATATTTTTTATTCATAAATTTATTAAAAAAATGACTAAATTATAAAAATATGTGAACCAACTATAATGAAATCTTACCATTTTATAAAGCTTGAATTGATTGGCAAATGAGCCGGTGTTTGGCTAACAATTCCAACAAACATAATTCATCAGCTTCACCAATTGTTTTTTTTTAATCAAGTTGCTTAGTATCTATTATTATTCATTTAAGATTTTTTCATCAGTCAGCACTTGACTGACAATAAATAACACAAAAATTTTGAAATGGTGTCATAACATCAAAGATCTTTTTTTTTTGAGGGTGCTGAATCTAAAAATAAAGTAACCTTACTTTTTCTTGGTTAGCTATCGTTTTTGTTGTATAGAAGTGCCTCATTTTGGAAAAAAAACCCGTTGTTTTCTGTTTATTGATCGATGGCAATATTTCTCAAAATAAAATCAAAGAAACCCTCATTTAAACTAACAAATATTGGTCTGCTTATTAAGAAATACTATTTTTGCAATAACAATCAGACCATAAGTCTTTAAAAATAACATGATTCAATATACCAAGACCAACAAGTATTTTCATCAAATCATTTAACAGCAGAAATAAAATATTCATGTACAGAAAACTATGGTAGAATTTTCTCTTTTTTGATTGTCTGTCATGTTCAATGTTATTTAAGTCCCTTTTGATACTCCAACGGCATCATGTACAGTGGGATAGGTGCGTTACCATTCAATTGGGTTGTCTTTAGTTGGAGTTTTTTTTTTCTAACTGGGAAAACAAAATGCTCTCAATGTTCTTGGTTTCCTTCCGTAGTGAAGGCATAAAAACGATGGGATAAATTTATGAATATTATTAAACAGAAAATTTTAAGGATTTATTTATTTATTTTTATTTTTTTATTTTATTCTATTTTATTTATTTATTTGATATCACCTTAATTATCAGGTTTAAAGTGTATCTCTATAAAAGGCAGGATGTGTGTGTGTGTGTGTGTGTGTGTGTGTGTGTGTGTGTGTGTGTGTGTGTGTAACGAATGCACGGCCGCAATTTTCGACGGATTTGCACCAAAATTTACATGCACATGCTCCAAGTTAGCAGGAAAGCCAAGACCGACTTTGCATTTCCAAACTCCCATTGATAGTGGAAATAATCGATTTTTTCATGCTTCTACGTCAGTTTTCATGTGGTTTGCGGCCATTTCCTACTGGCCAGAGTGAGAGCCTATAGCTGGCTGCCATGAATAGGCAGGAAGATTCTATTGGCCAGCGTCAGAGCCAACAGCTGATTGACACGAATGTTAACTAGCATGCTAGCATGCAAAAAAAAAAAAATCGACAGCTGCATTCGTCACAAGTGGGAAAAATTTAAATCTGCATGGCACTATACTGCAATTGGCTCATTCGCTTGCTTAAACTCAACATTGATCGTTTTGTGTTCATTTTGTTTAGTTCTTTTTTCGTAACAGATTTAATGTTTAGTATAGAGCTTAGAAAAAATTCGCAGTGTGAGATAGGCAAGAAGTAAGGCATGTAGCAATATCAGCACGGCAAAGGGCACTCCTTTAAAGGCAAGGAAGGGCAAAAATATTTTAAGTCAAGTGATTGCGATTGCTGTATGAGTCGTACGATTTTTGAATCAAGCACGGGCAACGCCGGTCTATGCTGCTAGTTATTGATAAAGTTTATCAGTTAATTTGAATTTTGGCGATAATTTGGAAAAATTCGGTATTTCTATTTTAAAATCTTTTACTCAAAAACACTTTTTTCTTATAAAAAAAGTTTATTTCAGGTGGCTAACATAAATTTCTAGGCCTAGCTGAAAATTGATGGGTTTCTACGACCTTTATTAACTAAATTTTGCGATCAGCCAAGATCATAAATTTGTTTTTTTTCCAAAAATGAGCAATTTCAGTACAGCAAAAATGATAGCTAACCATGAAAAACTAAGGTCATTTTCTGAATCAGCGCCATCAAATTGGCTAAAAAAAAAACTTTTTTTTTTCTTGATACCATAAATCGTGTTGACCAGTGTAAAAACTGTAAATCTATCAGCAGGTATATTTATCCGGTCTCCCTAGTATCGGCACGCTCTCTCCTTCCGTCAACGGTTGCCTCGAACCTTTTCTCTTTCTCTTTCCTTCGTCGTCGTTGCTCCCCTTTGAGCAATGACCCAACACTTTCAACGTTAAGGCACATTCAAAGTGGTTTGACGATTGGCATTTGCCGTCGGTCAAAGGTCGCGTAAAAGTTCAAAGGTCCCCGCCAAAAAGTATCCACATGCAAGAGACGACCAGCGGGCATCGAGTCGCGAAGACGTATTTTCCGTCTCTCCCTCTTCACCATACGCTTCAAACACCTAGACTTGACTATAAAAAGTCTATTACCTTTCACCATCCTTATATCGATCTTTGCTCAACTTTCCGACCTTCCTACATACGACAAGATTCTCTTTCCAAAAGAAAAAAAGGAACAAGCATTCGTCATGAACCCTCAGTATCAAGCGGACCTTACTTCCTGTCCAAGCAATAAGTCAGGAATCTACGAGTCTTCATACGTGGTATTTGTATCTTCTGGATCTCTCCCTTTGGTCTTGTTGGGATCGCTCTGAATTGAGTGTGAAATCAGAAGGTTTTAGTGTGATGAGTTTGAAAGCATGTTCTTCACATGAATCACGACAAATAAAAGCATAGACGTATAAGTCGAATAAAACTCAATGCAAAATGAACAAGAAACAACGGCGGATGTGCATTCAACTAGAAACTATCGAACATTTATATACAATTTTTACAAATAGAGAAAAAAAAAGGTTGCGTATTGATGTTATGCAAGTTGACGAAGTTTGCATTAAGGATATTAAATGAATTAAAGTTCAGCAATGTCCAATTGTTGAGAAAATGTTCACATTGTAATACCAAGGGAAAATTTATCGAGAAGTAAATTTGAAAATAATGTATGCGAGATTTAAGTTGAATTTGTTAACCTTGTTCTGACAGAGTTGTTCACCCTGGACTGTATTTTCTCTTGTCTTATGCTAACATTACAATTTCTGTTTCGTAGTGTAATTAACACTTTTTAAGAAAGCTGTAATGGGCTTTAGAGAGATAGAAAGATGTTGGTAATTGAGTCAGGAGTTGACGCGCGAAAAGTTCTCAAGTCAAAATGTCGCCGGGTAGATCTGTGTGGAATCTCTCTGAAGGCGAATTACTGACGATATTCAGTCACCCCCCCCCACGAGGGCGTCATGTGGCACAAGGCCTTTTTAACGTGGGCTCTCCGAGCCCGTGAGCTCGGCCAAAAATATGCCCATTGAACCCGTATAAACAGGTTCAGGGTCGGTTTACCTCCCCGAAAGAGAATCCGCCCTTCAGCGTAGCTTCGTTCAGGTTCCTCCCCGCCCGAAGGCAGAGAGTTCAACCGATCAACCGGTCAACTGACTCAACTGACTCTAAGGCGAATTACTGACTGGTGAATTGGACTGAAATTCGTCCTTTTATTTGTTTTGGGAAACCAAAGTAGGCTCCCAGGAGTCTGGCGGGAAAAACAGATTTTTGACCATGGATACACATTCTAGGGTCGTCTCGACCAATAACAAGTCGAGTTTCACAATGTGTGGTGTTGATTGGTCAAAGCTAATTCTTATAAAAGAGTCTATTTTTAACGGGGGTGAGTAGACAAACATGGACGATTCTATAGTCTATACTTCATTCTATGTGACGAAAGTTTTCTTGCAACTCATAAATTCGGTGATTCTATTTTGAATTCGTGTCGGAGTCTCCTAACCGGCCAGGTTAATTCTGTTTCTAAGTTTTCTTTGGTTTTTCTTCTTTTACCAAAAGAAAACATTCATAGACAAAGTTACCTCCCTTGTACCGTTTATTCAAAAAAAGAAAAAAGAATGGTGATTCTTACAATTAATCTTTTCCACGTTTTTGGCTACTTCCTCTTCAAGAACATTTGGCGTCAACCATTACTATTTTTGGCGTACAACAACGTTCGAACATCAACCTCACATTGCACAGATCTGCTGGACCACTATCCAGAAACCAGGAACTCGATACTTCATTCTTTCCTTTTCTCCATTCTCGTCAATTCTTTGTTAAAATAAACTTATATTTTTTTATGCCTCTCATACCTCATTCATGTTTGTCCATTCTCTACCGTTGCTAACCTTGTCATGAACCATTGATATTCTAAAGGAATATCAAATACGCTTATATGTTGGAGCCTGGTGGTCTGACACAAGGCCATACATAAGAAAACCTCACTAGGCGACCAGGATTCCCTATACTACAAAGGCTGGATGTGACACAAAGTCGTTTTTAACATTGGAGGTGCTACTGCAAGGATTTCTTGGCATTTTTAGAAAAGTGAGCAATGATTTAAAATTTTTCTTTGCATTAATTTTAATCGTATTACTTTCTAGAATGTTGTAAATATAAAATGATTCTTGTAAATAAACAGTCTGATAAATAAATAATGTATAATATTTTGGTTGTTAATTCTCAAGAACAACAAAAAAAAAATGTTTAAATTCACTTTCATTGTATGTTCAGGTTTTATTACAATCCTAAACATTGCTATTTAAAACAATAAACATTACCAAAGAGTACAGATAGTTAAAATAATAGAAGTGTTAAAGGAAAAATAATCCTTTTGGCACTTCGTTTTTTGTGGGCACGAAGCTCAAAATTTACCAAAACATGTAACGAGCATGCGCGGAAGCGTCCTCGAACTGCGTGTGTGTTGTCGCCGGGCACACATTGGAGTACCATAATGGACTCGACCAAAAACTACAAGAAGACGCGCGAGTCGTTTGGCGTCTTTTCTTGGGCGACAAAAGCCGTTGCGGTCGGTCGTCCGTCGGCAGCAGTTGTGGGTGACGTTTTTCTCGTTTGCTGTCGTAAAGTGTTCGTTCGGAAGAGAAGGCGTTCGTTTTTGTGTCGCAAGAAGTTGTTTTTTTTTTCGTTTTTCACACAAAACATATATAATTTTTTTCAATTTTGTTACCCAACATTGTTTTGATATGCATAATTTATGTATCATATTCTCCCTTTGAGAGTATATGATAATAACATAGTGGAGTTATATTCTTATATATGGAAAAAAGGTTTTAGGGTTTGTTTTTTGTTTTTGTTTTTTAATGCTTAAATCCCTGAAGCTGTCCACGGTCATTCACTGGTGAATTCCGAAAACCTTCTCCCAGCAACTGTTAATGACTTTTGCCTGTGAAAGCCAAATTCTGTTTGCCTGTCAGACAAGCCAGACTTCTTAAATAGCCACATATTGGCATCAATTTGAATCTGGATTTGAACATTATAACTTATTTTACTTATTGGTTAAAAATTCACAAAATGTATTACTTTAGAACATGCCTGCTTACAAAGTTTATTTAGGCAGTTCCTGAGACCTTCAGACGTGAGCCTCATTTTTACAAATTTGAAAAACAAATTTTGCACATGTATCTTTTTTCATAAACCATCAGTCTTCATTTTGGTGGTAATTTTACAACATCAATTTGGGCCACAAATATACAAAGTATTACACACCAAATTTTATTTTAGCCATTTTTTTACTGTCTGGTTCTGTTATGGCATTTTTTTTTATTTAAAAAATACTGGTTAGTAACATTTGTCTTTTGAGAAATGATTTTTAAACACTCACTTCAAAAGAAAGTATAATAAACAAACCTGGTCTATTGTATTATTGTTTTTATTTACCCTTTCATTATTTTTATATAATTTTGCATTTCTTTTTTTATTATATAATGTTTTGTAGATAACTTTATAATTTTAATTTTGTAAAAAATTTTTCATTTTTAAAAAAAATAAATTTATATGCCTCCAAAACTAAACTTCTCTCCATTAATCATCTGAGAGATCCCTCTCTGCCTTCCGTCAGCATGGCTGATGCTATCCACCAGGAAAGTGACTTGTTCCACCTTCTCATGGTAATGATCTCAGCTGACATGAACTGGAAAGACTATATTGAATCCATCGCTAGGTCAGCTGCTAAGAAAGTTTGTTCACTATGTCGGGCAAGATAATTTTTCTCTCCAGAATCTATTTTACGTATCTATAAGTCTACCATTCGTCCATGCTCAGAATATTGCTGCCACATATGGTCCAGTGCTCCCTGATATTTACCTTGAGCTCCTTGATAAGATCTAAAGAAGAATCTGTAATGTTATTGGTCCTAATCTGGTAGGTCAACTCCAGTGACTTTCCCACCACTGTAAGGTTGCCTCTCTGTCTTTTCTATACTTTTGCGGCAATTGTTCAAATGAGCTCTTCACTATGGTACCTAGAGGTTTTAATGTAAGTGCAACACTAGACTGTCATCAAGATCTCATCAATATATAGTTGTGCTGGCTAGATTTAGCTGTAAATTTTATGCTATCATTTTCTTCTCTCACACTTCTTGTTTGTGGAACTCCCTTCTGGCTCCATGCTTTCAAGCCACCTTTAATCTGCAAAAATTTAAATGCAATGTCAATCACTATCTACTGTTCACCAGATTGCTCTTTTCTCTTTCTGCTCATCATTAAGGTTTCCGTTCTTAACTCTTCCACACCCAGTAACCCCTTGTGTTTTAGTGGCATTTACTCTCTTGCTTGGGGTGATTGTGATTTTTTTTTTTTGAAAAAAAAAACCTTTGAAGTAAATGTCTATAAAAAATGAAAATGCTTTTGATACACCTTAATATATAATAATAATATCGTCTTTAGTGTAGTAAAATATTCCCCGGTTGCTTGTGTGTGTTTGTGTAGTTTTTCCTTTGGGTATGTGTCTTAAAGGGAGATTTCTCTGCCTGTTCCCAAGAGGAACAAGAGGGTCTGAAGTCAGGCTGCTAGGATAGGCCATGTGTCTTCTGTAGCAAAGTTTGAGAGAAGCCTTCCAAGATGGTCCTTCAAGGTAGTGGTCACTGAAAAGGAAAGGTGGAAAAGAGACTAGGCTCGGTCAGTACTTATATGATTTGTGGGACTACTGGTTGTACTCTGCTGATTACTTTAATTGCTGCTGAATCGAGCAAGGTATGAAGGCCCCATGTGCCACAATAGCCAATAAGTGAGATATTTATTATATCAGACGTGTCCATCAAATAAATTTTGGAGTAAAGGTCAGTAAAAAAGAAAATACTTTTGATACTTTCGGAATTTATTCCTCTAGGCTGTTCTACCTAATGAATTATAGCGTTGGTTTGTGAATGTGATGATATAGTAAATGTCAGTTCAATCCCTGGGCTGGACAGTGTCTACTTGAACTCAGTGGAAACAAGGTGAGCAATAACTGAGCAGTGCTAAGAATAAGAACTGGACAAGATATCCCTAGACATGGGCAGTGGAATGAGAACAGTCTACTCCTATAGATTAAAGAAAAGGTTCACTTCAAAATTCTCTGGAGTTTACCCAGATCAATATACACCTGATGAAGTCTGGAAGGCATAAGAGTCGAAATGTTCTGAAAGCAAAAAAGAGGCCAATAGTCCAAATGTAAATTGTGTTAACTTAGACTTATAGTGGGATGTTTATTAATAATGTAAGGTCATTTTTATGAACCAGTTTGTATCAAATAGTATAAGCTTGACTTATCTAACTAGTTGTACTCACCATACATAGAATAATCAGTTTCCTAACATATAACCTTTCTGTCTATTTGCTGTGATTGGTTTAAAACCTTTCCAAATATTTCTCACTATATTTCTGGTTTATTTTCAGGTTATAATAACAACCTCTTGCTGTTCTGTTGCTATTTCCATGGAAAATGTTTGGGAGGACTACATTCCTTAGTCTCACCAGTTCTAGCCTTCACAGTTAAGACCTGCCATGCTACACACATTGCAGCAAACCACCCTCCTTCCCTTTGTATTCCATTGGTGAGATATAAGTTCTACTCAAGCAAATTCTTCCCAAGGACCACTGCTTTATGGAACTGACTCCCAAGATGATGCTTTCCCGATCATTACACACTTAACCTGTTCAAGTCTAGGATTAATCACTATCTTCCTCACATATCTGCATAAACTGTGCTTTTTACCCTGTAACTCTCTACCTCGAGTGGCTCTCGGGACTTGTACAGAATGAATATCATTGTAAAAACAAAATGGACTTAAAAAAGCAACAGTTTATTTTATTCATACAGATTCATTTCAAGACGATTGGGATATTGGTTTCAATAATCAATTACCAATACTGAAAAAAATTCAACTGTTATAATTTCATATTCTGCATTCAATTGGTTCTTCACCTTGTGTGCATGCCAATCATATTTTGACAACATGGCATTGCATGTCCTACCTTTTGTTATTTTCCCTCATAGCCAGATATGGCTTCAACTGATGTTAACCTTGGCTGACAACTAGCCAGCCAAGGTTAAAGAGTACAGTCTGCATTGCTATTTTACCAATAACTGGGGAGAGAAAGAGATAGGTTCTTGTCTTCCCCAAGAGTGTTAGTGCATAGTGAACACAAAAAGTTTCAAGCAGAATTTGAACTTCTCATACTGGTTTCATTTTCTGTTCTGTTAACCATCACCCTGCCTGCACCTGTATACTTTGATATAAAAAAAAGATGTTAGTGAAGAAAGTGTGACAGAAGTTTTGTAAGATACCTCATTAAGAATAGTTCCATTCAATTTGCAGCTATGCATATATAGTTAATAGGTAAAAGAAAGGTCAACAGGCTTTTGAACTTTTCTTTATCTTTTAACAGTTGTTCCTCTATTTTTAGTATAGAGCATATTCTTTGCAAAAGTCTGCTTGCCTTTAAATCCATTAAACTACACTAATATATATATATATATATATATATGTGTGTGTGTGTGTGTGTGTGTGTAAGAAAAAATTTGATAAAGAGTTAATAAAATTTTGGTAAAGAAAGGTTTTCCTTTTAATATATATATATATATATATATATATATATATATATATATATATATATATATATATATATAGCCTGATAACCGTGTTCAAGCATGAAACAGACTGTCACCACTAGGTGTTGATCTTAGTGTCCATTTTATATTTTATACTTACATATGCTCTATCTCTGATATTGAGCCCTTTTATCCATAAATATAACATAACTTAAAACTATATATGTATATATATTTATATTTATATTTATATATATCGCATCATGGAAATGGCAGATATAAACATAGAAAATAAAAGTAGCAGTACAAATTGTTATGAAAATTCCAGAGAAATCCCAAAAACAAAGCCAGAATGGAACGATAATGGCAAAAGCATTTCTGGAAATTTTGCTGGAATGGATGTTAACAATCTTGAATGCCAGCCTAATGATGCTGACTTTTATTCATATGCAAGTTCGTGCTCAAAACCCTACACAGAAACGAATCCTGAACAAAATTCTTTTTATTGCGAGATGTGTAAATATAGTTTTACAGATAGTTCCAACCTTGAATATCATCTGACTATACACACCAGTCAAAAACCCTTTCACTGTGAGATTTGTAAGTTAGTATTTTCCAAAAGATCTCAGTTACAAAGGCACATGCGAACACACACTGGTGAAAAACCATTCCAATGTCAGGTTTGCGGTGCCAAATTTTCACTTAATTCAACCCTCAAAACGCACGTGCTAGTTCACACTGGTGAAAAACCTTTCCACTGTGATATTTGTGAAGCAAGATTTTCTCATAGTTCAAGTCTTAAAAAACACCTGCGAGCTCATTCTGGGGAAAAACCCTTCCACTGTGATATTTGTGGGTCCAGATTTACTGAAAATTTCAACCTCAAGAGACATATGCAAACACACTCTGGTGAAAAACCTTACAGCTGTGAAATTTGCGGATCAAACTTTTCATTGGGTTCACATCTTAAAAGGCACTTGCGTTCGCACACAGGGGAGAAACCCTTCCCTTGTGATATTTGTGGGACAAAATTTGCAGATAGATCCATTTTGAAGAAACATGTGCGAACACACACAGGAGAGAAACCCTACCAATGTGATGTTTGTGGAGCAAAATTTTCTGTTAATTCCAGACTGACTGAACATATGCGGACACACACTGGAGAAAAACCATTTCAGTGTGAGGTTTGTGGCTCAAAATTTTCTGCAACTTCAAATTTAAGAAAACACGTGAAAACACACTCTGCAGAAAAACCCATTTTAATGCAGGAGATTTTCTGCTAGTTAATGTCTTTTGAGTTTTAAATTTTGTGTAGAAGTCTCTGTCAGTTACGGTGCAAATACAATTTTTTTCCATATCTCTTTTTAATTACTTTTATATCTGATAATATCTATAGTTTTACTTAAAACATTCCATCCCCAAAGGAAATTACTACTGACTTGAATACAATCTTTCTTCCAGTTCAGATTTTTAATTAAGTGTACATAAATTTTGTAAATAAATAAGCTTTTATCAAACACTGTTTACATACTCAGAATTCTTCTTTGTATAGTTGCTGTTGTTAACAGAGTTTTGGCTTCAGCTCTTGTCAGTTGTAATCCATAAAAAAAAAATGGAAACTTCTTTTTATCAATTAAAAATCAACATGACTATAGTCTATTTCTCTCTAACAGGGTGATTCCAAATTACATCATGATTCATTTTCTATGGTTTACCAAACCTTTGCAGGTTATTTAAAGCCAGAAAATATTTTTAGATTGCAAGAATTGTTTGATTTACTGGTACAAGTCTTATTAATTAACCCATAGCTGGGGGAGAAGTGGATTCATGCCTTTCCTCAAAGGTATTTGCATGTAAGTGAATATAACATACCCAACAGAGACTGGAACTCAGCTCTCCAATTAACAATTCTAACCTGTTATACTACCCACATATCCAAGCTTACAGCACCTGATATTCTCAAAAGTCACCCATCTAAGTGCAGAACAGGCTTGGTGTTTCTCAACTTTGGGGATCATATGAGAACTGATGTTTCAATGTGATGGGACAGTAAACCCCATCCAGGGGTAGGGTAGCTTCACAACACCAACTTCGCTAGACAAAACCACATAGGGTGGAAATTCATGCTCGCCTGACCCCCGCTGATATATATGCTGCTTCCTCGTCAATGTTGTCAATTATTTGGATTTTAATAACACAAGAAACCTATGATCAAAAAATCTTTAAAAAATCTAGTATGGTATCCTAATTCAGGAAGGAGAAAATTTATTTCTGGAATAAAGAACATTTCTCCCCTGTATGTTGCCTGGTGCGGATGTTTTTTTTCCAGCTAAATAACATGATAACCCCTTATGCACAGATGGCACAGAGCTACTTCCATTTACTTCATGAGTCTCTTTGCCCACCAGATTTACACCCCATTTAACATGTATGAGATATAATGAAAACTGTAATAGACTAAGTTAAATACAGAACTTAGGTAAAATACAAGTTCTTTATT
>CAHIKZ030001393.1:60000-275000 GCA_903632075.3 Acanthosepion pharaonis
AAAATGAAATATGCCTTTTTACAATAAATATGATAATGAAGCATAAGGTCTTCAGAAAAGAAAACTAGATAAAGTGAAGAAAAGGAGAAAATACTTCTGCTTAGATTTCAAAGAATTGATACAATTTTTGAAGCAAAGTTTGTGGTAACAGCGAAGAACAGAACAATCACACCAACCAAAGACTTTTCTTTGATGTGGGGGTAATTTTGAAGTTCCTTTCAATTCTCATCTGGTGGTTGTCAAATTTCTTCTGGATTGTTTTTCTTTTTGGACCAGGGTGACCTGGGTTCCTGCAGCAGCTGTTAGTTAATTCTGAAAAGTAAATCCAAGGCCCCTTCCCCTTAAATAACTTACATGTAGGCTGCAAATAGGCTTCTTGGAATTTGGAGGGAAAGCTTTTTATTAGTTTGGGATGAAAAACAAATGTGCTTGCAAGCAACGTGTACAGACTCCCTCATGATCTTTGTTTTGTAAGCCAAGCCATAGTGATGATGTATGTATGTATCACGAACTTTTAGGAATACGTTATGAAAGCGTCGCCCATGTGACTACGGCGTGACCACGTTAAACGGAAAGCTGATCTTTTTAAAAATTTTCAGTTATCTGTTTTACTCTTGGATAAGACTTGTGTTTTTATGTCCATCGTTTTTCATCATATTGAACTGAATTTGTATTTTAATGAATTTTGTCTTGAAAATGGTTTATTAAAACCGAAACGTCTGACGTCGACAATTCTTTCATTTTAACTACATTTATGGATTTTTTGTTTGTTTTTCAAAATTTCTACATTCTGTCGGATTTTTATCCATTTACACTTATTTATATATACTGTCTACTGAAAACACAAACCTAAATTCGTTTTTTTACAACATGGAAGATTGCAGGCTTATCCGAAATACAGGAATTTTAAAATAATCATTTTTTTTTTTTAGGAATACGTTATAAAAGCGTCGTCCATGTATACGGCGTGACCACGTTAAACGGAAAGCTGATCTTTTAAAATTTTTCAGTTATCTGTTTTACTCTTGGATAAGACTTGTGTTTTTTATGTCCATCGTTTTCGTCATATTGAACTGAATTTGTATTTTAATGAATTTTGTCTTGAAAATGGTTTATTAAAACCGAAACGTCTGACGTCGACAATTCTTTCATTTTAACTACATTTATGGATTTTTGTTTGTTTTTCAAAATTTCTACATATATATATATATATATATATATATATATATATATATATATATATAGTATCATTATAATATATATATATATATATATATATATATATATATATATATATATATATATATTATATATATATATATATATATCATTATAAATATATATATATATATATATATATAGTATATTATAATATATATATATATATATATATATATATATTAGAATATATATATATATATATATAGATTATCATTATAATATATATATATATATATATATATATAACAGTATAATATATATATATATACAGTTAAACCCGGATAATAGATTTTAGCGCCGGGACTGGAGAAAGTCTCTTATATCGTGGGTTTGGTCTAATTATATACATTAACACAGGCTCTAATTTGGGACCAGAGAATTTTTCTCTTATATCTGGGTCTCTTATATATTTACACTGTATATATATTATTTTATTAATTATTATTATAATATATATATATATATATATATATATATATTATTAGTATTATTATTATGTTTAATTATTTACTTTTATGTGGTCAATTCATGGGTAGTTGTGTTATTCTGCCGCTTTTTGCAAGGAGAATTGTTGGAATCTTGTTGAAGTGACAGACAGTTTTAACTTGACACTAAGGCTTATAGTCATATCACTTGAAACCCCAGTTCTTACACAACCACTGACATTAACCCAGCATTAGTCACGGTGGGTGTCTTATTACCCCCAAATTTTTAAAGTACTCATAATTCCTAGTTGGCAATTTGCTTCATTTGCTCCCCACACCAGTTACTCTCCTGACTCTGTGAGGGCATGTAGCATGCGTTGCGGCACAGTTATAGCTCAGTTCTCTTCAGAGGCAACACCCTAGAGGGTTATCCATTCTTGGAAATCCAAAGCAACTAACACAGGTTTAAGCAATGTTGAACCAAGTCAGTACCTAAGATGGGTGACCATTTGTGAATGCCAGGTTCTATAAGCTTAGATGTGAAGGTGGTTTAATGGTTAATGGCTCAGAATTGGAGAGCCAAGTTCAAATTCCAGTCAGGTTCATTATATTCACTTAACATGCAAGTGCCCCTTGGAAAGGCATGAACCCACCTCTTCTTCTGTCAGCTATTTTTAGCCTCCCCCCACCTAATTCTTACAATACAAAAATATGTTTGGGCTTTAAATAACCTTAAAAGAAGTTAGATAAGCCATCAACTCAATCAATAACTTTCAAAAAATGACCTAAATCAAGTAGACTTGGGTGTCCTACAGCACAAAATTCCATCAATACCATTTTTTTGCCATATTTTGCCTCTGGCACTCAACTTTGAATAACACCAACAAAAAATGCCCAAGATATTTTTTTTTTCTCTTTTTAGTGTAAATTTCCAATTATTACAACAGCAAGATATTTAAAATGTAGCCAGTGCCTTTTGTCTGTTAAGTTAACCATTACTCACCTTTGGTATCAAATATCAATTTTCAACATAATTTTCCTTGTATTTATAAGAAAATCCTGATCTAGACCTCTATTTCTCTGTATTTTTGGGGCACTGAAAATCCTCCCAAAAGAAGTCTAAATTGGTTAAATGCAAAAAATTTAAAGAATTTTGGTTCTTCCATGCAGATCACAGATTCTAGACCTAAATCCCTATTTTTTAATTAGAAATGTGAAAGTTTTGTTTTAATCTGCAAATAACATTGATACAATTCCATAACTGAGCTGAAAATCATTTAGGCAGCTCAAAGACCATAAATGTCTGCTTGGCTCTATTGTGCAAGGCTACTATGAGACATAATGGAATCTTGATTACCCACCTTCAAAACAGTCTTTATACTGTCTTGTTTTTTTCTATATTCAAATAAACAAACCTGTCTCCAAATTCAAATTTTGAACACTACACTTGTTTGTAAGTTCAATGTCCAATGCAATGGATTATGTTGCTGTCGCTACGTATCATTCTGTAAGCAATGCATCATTGTCTCTTGTTAACTCAATGGCTTTCAACATCTATTTACCCAAGAACACATTCCCCAGTGGATAAAAGTGTTGGTTGAAGTAATCCAGTGATTTGACCAAAAAAGTTGTGAGTTCAATACCTGACCACTGCAGAGGTGAAAAAAAAAAACTTGGAGAGTTGAGTTACTAAAGGGAAATAACTGAAAGTGAGATATCCAGAAAAGGCATGGCATGTGGAACTAGAACAATTTAACCCAGGGGACACAATAAAGAGTTTGGTTTGAAATTTCAACATATATTGCCTGAAGAAGGCCAGAACGTTATTAATATGACAATAAAGATGAGGACAGCAGTTAAATAATGTAAATAGTAGAAATAGTCAAATGGTTTTTATTCATGGTTATTCTCTCTGTAGATTTCACAAGTGCAGGCTTTGTTGACATCTAAGGTTAACCTTTGTCTTCTTTAAAGATTTTTTCTTTCCCTAAATATCTGGTACATTTTTTTTTTTTTTTTTTTTTGAGGCCTTGTTAAATTTTACAGTTGTATGCTGCACTTTCTATAATTAAAAATTTGTCTCTAGCATCTCTTACCTACTTGGTAAACAGTAGCAATATAAATGGTTCAAACTGAGTGGCAAAATGTAAAGGAAATGACTAAAAGAGTGGTACTCTTGTATACTAATTACAGTTGCCAGCATAACTGAATTATTTCCTTGAAATCTCCCAGCATTTACTATGACACATCATTTTCAAAATAATTTTCTCGACAGTATGATTATTTTGTACATTTATAAATGTTACCAACAGAACGTTTATTTGAACCAACATGTTTGTTGGTGGGTTGTTTTTGTTTAGTGCCAAATCAAACACTCTGGGTTATTTAATGCTGAAATCTAAATATTTTGTGCATAATTTCATTTTATTTTTGTAGAAAATACTGGTTTTAGTGATACATGGTCTTACTAATTGACCCATAGCTGGGGAGAGAAAAGGTGGATTCATACCCTTTCCCCAAGGGTATTTGCACATAAGTGAATATAACAAATCCAAATTGAATTGGAACACTGCTCTCCAATTAACAATTCCGAGCCATTATCATTACACCACCTGCACATCCAAGCTCACAGAAACTGGTATTCCCAAGCAGTCACCCATCTCGGTACTGACCAGGCTTGACATTGCTTAACTTTGTTAATTGTATGGGGACCAGTGCTTCAATGTGATTTGAATATAAGCTTGGTGTGTTTGTTCTTTAAGTGGAAAAATTCTCATGACTGATCCTGATGGCAGCTCTATTTGGCATAAAAGTATATTATACCCAGAGTAAAGAAGTTGTAATTATCCATGTGCAGTCAGTGTAACGGTTATTAGCACAGAAAATGGAATTGGCGGGCAGAGTTCAAATAGTCTGTTGCATTCACTTTTGCACAAAAGCTCTTAGGAAAGGCATAAACCCATCTCTTTTCTCCTCGGCTATTAATTAAATAGTAGGGTACACTGGGTTGTACAGCCTTAGGTGGCTGCCAGGCTAAAAGAAGGACTGCTTTGAATTATTTCTTTCAGTCAACCCCCGCCCCGCCCCTATCACAGGGTTTATTTTGTACAGCACTCTTACTATTTTTAAAATCATTTTCTCCATAGCATGATTATTAATAATATTATTTACATTATTTACTGTGCCATGTGTCCTTCAGGACACATGATGCAGTGGATAAAGGCATTGGTTAGATCCAGTGACAGGACCCAAAGAGTGTGAGTTCAAGGCAGTGGAGAACTTTCAGAGGGAAATTAACAGGAAATAACTGATAAGTGACATCCATCAAACATGGCACGTAGAACTAGAACAGTCTACCCCAGTGAGCGAAATAAAGGGTTCAGTTCGACATTCCAACCACCTGAAGAAGGCGGATGTACCTGGCTGAAACGTTGTAATAAATATGGCGAAAAAGATGAGGACAATAGTCCGAATAATGTCAATAATGTACATAATGCCTCATCTCAGAAATATAGACAGATTATTAATAAGTTTAATAAATTTGCATATTTATTAAACTTATTTAAGTGCCTCCCAGGGGATTGAGACAGGTGAAATCTGGCAAACCTGGTTGCATCAGGTTATCGGATGCTTGGTCCATTTAGGTCTGCCTTGGTTTTGCCAACCTGACTGGTGTTAACCTTTTCCACCAGTTTGGTTTTAACAATTCCCAGTGGAACATTTATTTGAACCAGCATGATTTATTTGATAAGTTGAAAAATTCCCACTGGTCTGAGAATTCCAGATATCACTTGTTTTTGGTACAAACTAGTAAGACATAAGGATGTGCTAGAAACAAGTAAATTGACATGCTTCATTGGTGAAAGAAGACCCTATGAGGAAATATACAAATACATTTAACAAAATTCTTTTATATTAACCAAAAAGGTTGAAGTAACTTTTGTGTTAATAAATATATATTCAATAGTCTGTATGTTGTTGCTGCCGGAACCTGCTCACATTTGAGCATCGGGATTGTCATCTTCTCTCTCTATTCCCTTTCTCTGTCCTGGTGGTGGGGATGGCTGTGAATCAAAGAGTTTTTGACAAGGCCATTTCATTTTGGTGGACAATTCTGTGTGGTGGAGAAGCCCACACACTTGGCCAGAACTCTCCTGGGTATAACAATAAACTACATCCACACTGTCCTGGGTATGACGACAAACTACATTTGCCTCCTGGGTAAGACGATAAACTATGTCCAACAGCAAAGCCTCTCATCAGGAGGTTTTGAGGAGTGTAGAACCACCTCTTAATTGCTGGTGTTCCTGACCTGGGTTGGTAGCAGCTGTTGGGGTCCCACCTATGTGCAAATAGTTAACCCACAAACTGGGTTCAAAACACTAAGAAAGTGTAAAAATAGGTTTCAATACTAGCAATATATTTTTGTAAATAACTATTACCAGCAATACATTTTTGAAGAAAAACAACATTGCCAGCAATACATTTTTTTTTTATTATCAGCAATAAAAATCTTGTCGGCATTAAATAACCCATTGAGGTTGATATGCCATAAACAAACCAAACCAAATCAAATCAAACTTGGCCAGAAGTGCCTCCCAGGGGATTGAGACAGGTGAAATCTGGCAAACCTGATTGCATTGGGTTGTCGGATGCTTGGTCCATTTAGGTCTGCCTTGGTTTTGCCAACCTGACTGGTGTTAACCTTTTCCACCATTTTGGTTATTGACATCATGTAGATCTTTGCCTATTCTGCATTGAGGTTTGGGGTGGGGTTGGTTGCATTCAGTTTGATCCTTCCTCTTCAACTTTACCGCCATGGGTGGCCCTACAGGAGGTGGGACTTCAGACAGCTTCGTTCCTTGAAATGGTAGAGGGCTTACTTGTCCCAGTGATCCAAAGTCTGTATATAAATAGTGCAAATATATACTTTTTGTTTGAATTTTCCTTCAGCAACATCAGCACTAGAGACAAAGTAAACAGGGCTGAAAATTAACATTCTGCGGACAAGAGAACATTAATTTGGGAGTTCTATTTAGAATTTTGAGAAAAATGCCAGAATAATACCATATTTTTAATTAAAACTATTATACAGGATGCTGCCCACCAAAATTGTCATAATTTAAAATGTGAATATCTGAGTAACTTACATGTCCCAGACAAACGAAATTAAATAGGCTTCATGTTGATAAAAGATTTATTTATCAGAATTCGAACAAGATATTCAAAGGGATGTAGATTTTATAACCAACAAAAAACATTTTACATAGATAAAGCTCTTCATAATGTGTGAGCTGTACTTGTGAGTACATATTTTTGTATTTCTTTAAGGCATGGGCTACTAGGAATCGCTTCAATGAGTCTATCGGAAACTTTTCCAATCAACAATAGGACTACAACTGGAAGTGTCGATGTCCTCATGTGACACATTTTTTAGATTTCAACTTTAAGATCCTTGTACTTTTATAGTTGTTTTTGAAGATCTTCAAAGGGCAAACAAAATTAACCGACATTTATTTCTCAAAATTCAAACAAGATATTCAAAGGGATGTAGATTTTATAACCAATTTCACAAAGCTTCACAAATGTTCAATATGCAAACCACCTGTAATATGACACACCTCAAGTTGGTAGTCCAGCTCCTGTCAAACACGTTGTAGCATGTCTTGCGTAACATTTCCCAGTGCCTCAGTGATTCTCTGCTTACGTTCCTCTAGGAACGTAAGCAGAGAATACTGAACTGCTCCGTGATATCTGTCCTCCTTTACAGTAGCAAATGTTGGACAATCATTTCAAGGATGAAGAAGAGACTCCAGGCAACAGAGGTGTGGTTCTACAGAAGGATGCTAAGCATACCATGGACCAAACATGTGAGCAACGATGAGGTTTTGGAGAAGGAAACTTACACTTAACATAAGGGAGAGGTCCCTGAAATTTCTGGAACATGTAAATGAGAAAGGAGGGCTTGGAAAATTTGATACTCACAGGGCAGATAGAGGGAGATAAGGACAAGGGAAAGCAACGCGTGATATACTTAGCGGGTTTAAGCAAGTGGTTGGCAGAATAGGGTTCTGTGAGAAATAGTAAAAGACGAACTTATTGAGAGCTACAAGGGACAGGTGGAGAGCTATGATTGCCTACGTCCTGAAGGGACTGTAGCAAAAAAAAAAGAAGAATTGTAGGAAGAGGGAGATATAGATCTGTCTTTTCACATAGCCTCATAGAAAAAAAAAATATCACAAGTTGCTAAGTCAGGTGAATGTGTTGGCCATTTCAACAGTACAATGTCATTATCACTGGCACTCCTGAAGAGTGGGGATATATACCTGTCTTTTTACATAACTTCATAGAAAAAAAAAATCACAAGATGTCAAGTCAGGTGAGCATGGTAGCCATTTTAACAGCACAGTGTCATTATCACTGGCACTCCTGAAGAGTGGGGATATATACCTGTCTTTTTACATAACTTCATAGAAAAAAAAAATCACAAGATGTCAAGTCAGGTGAGCATGGTAGTCATTTTAACAGCACAGTGTCATTATCACTGGCACGCCTGATTCATCTTCCTGGTAGGTTCTCATTGAGGTAAGTCCACAGTGAGATACTGGAGAATGTTACACAAGACATGCTTCAGCATATTTTTTGTCAGGAGCTGGACTACTGAATTGATGAACAAATTCATAACTGAGTAAGCAGAAGCTTTTCTCACAGTAAGTTACCATTTCTTTCTGTGATAGACTGGTTGCCAACCAAGGCTATAGAATCTTGTCTGTCCTGCTATTCAACCCCTAGCTGGGGGGAGAAGAGAAGGATTCATCTTCCTAATGGTCATTTGCATGTAACTGATTGTAATGAACCCAGCTGGAATTTGAAGTCAGCTGTCTGATTTCTCATTCCAAACCATTATATATTACACTACGGCACGCATCTGCCATACTACTTGCATTAAAAACTAGTATACAATTAAAGATTGAATGGTAATAATAAAATTAACCTTTACCATGCTAATGTCTTTCTAGAGTTGTCTCCCCTGCCACTGCATTTTTTTTTCCTTGAGGGTGCAAAAATGTGAATGCCTACTGTTTTAAAATTGTTATAACTTTCTTTGTATTGTGCATATGGGTTTTAATTTTTGTACACTAATAAAAGAATGAATGACTAATATTTTGATGTAATGCATTACGTTTTGCATACATGTTTTGATGTTGAAAACAAAAGAAATTGAAACAAAATAAAAAACAAATCCATTAAAAAATGCATAAATAATTTAATGTACTTTAACTTTTATTACTCCTTGTGGAGTTCTGGGGTGCAATAAGAAGCAAAATCACTACGAAGATTTTCATTTTGTCAAAAAAAGTGATGTGCTTCCTCATATTTAGAATTCAAAATGGCATTGGAAGTTTTTCCTTGTTCCAAACCAGTAGTAGGCAATTTCCAGCTTAAAATCCTGGAAATAACAGTTGACAAGTGTTTATTTATAGCAACTGTCTCAAGGCAATAGAAATTGCCTATAGTAACAAAGGGAGAGAATTCTATGGGGACTATTGTTGCCTGCAGTGTGGTAAAGGTTAAATAACCATTTCCTTATAAGGAAACATTTGGGATTCCTTGGCTGAGCAGCTTGTGCTTTATCTTAAAACATTTTTTCAGGAAAACTGGTTTCTCAAATCCAGTAGCTGTTATTGTTCTTTCCAGTACTGATGAGGGTTTCCTTCTTAACCTTTTGTTTGAAGTAGTGTGGAATGTCAATGGATCAAAATAAACAGCTATTTCTTAAACATTTTATTGGTGTTTTCATGATAAAGTTAAAGATAACATTTTAATCTGGGGATGATTTAAGATTATTTTTTTTTTTTTTTTTTTTTTTGATACAGTTCCAGGATGATGGCAGAAAATGTTAGTCTGAAGCCCTGGTTACAAATCTCTTTATCATTGCATAGATATGAGTATTTGAATTGTAAAAGGTAACAGCAGTTTTACAAACTTATTTCTTTTTACTATTTTATTATTTCTCTCTTTTTGTTTGATGAAATTGGAATTTCCTGTCAGTTTGTGTATAAAAAAGATGTCAAAACCATTTCTGCTTTCAGATGTTTCTCTTGGAGAAAAGAGTAACGACAATTATGGGTATTCACAAAAAACAAGATAATCTCAGGCAAGAACCAAACTTCTTTTCTCCTGGAAGAACAGCGCTGTGCGTGTTGCAACCTTCACCATTCAATCTCCAAGAAACCTAGATTCATGCCAGGTTCTTCATTTTGCATCTTTGACAACCATCTTGGATTATTTTATTCATTTTTGTCAATCTTTTCACAGTGATATCACCCATGTTCATATTTCATGAGCTGCACAAGACCTTTTGTAAAATTGTGCTGAGAGATTTTAAACATTAAATTTAATTTAGTAAAATGAATTATTACATTTAAGACAGTGGTTCACAAAAGTATTCTTGCTGTTACTCCCTTGTCTCCCAGCCCACATCCCTAGAACATCCATATAAAAATGCTTGGCATCAGGTATACTGGAAATTTAGAACAGCAGCTAATCTAACACTGTAAGTGTACAGATGCATTTAACAAAAAAAACAACTAAATCAAGTAATCCAATTTATTTAGCTGGTTTGGGGAAATTTCCAGTTTTAATGGGATGGATCTGCTTTGCACATCAGGCTGGAAGGTACTAACATGTATTAGATCCGTGCAATCAGTACTTTTCAGTCTCTTTTTAAGCTTGGAAAGAAACTGGACAGCTGCACTGAACCCATGCTCTATTAAATATGATGTAAAAGTAAACGTTTTTAATGCCACCCCTTACTGCTGCCCATTTTTCAAACTGTCCCTTTTTTTTATTTATTTATTTATTTTTTTTTTTTTTTTTGCCATTCTTCTAGGGGTGATACCACCCACTTTGGGAACCCAACATTAAGAGGTCAAATATTAAATCACTTTATCTGAAATTACTATTTGTTGTGTATACATTTCATAATGTATCCCTTTACCGCCTTCATTATACCTGTGATTGTTTTATCTTTGGAGAGATTTCTGTTTTTACCTACAGTTTTACCATATTTGCTCTTCTAAATCCTTATTTGTAAAGAGCTTGAAATTTATTGAAACGCCCATGATTAATTTCTTTCTGTTATGCATGTTACATATGCTTACTACTGAACTGCTTAGTAGAGCATCAAGTACATTGACTTTGTTAAAAAAAAATAAGTATAAAAATACAATACTCTATGGACTTGCATTTTTATTTTCTAGGCACTGCAATTTCAAGAATACATACCAATTCTGATGAGCAAAATGTTTCAGTTATGGGCCATGCGTGATACATGCTTAGGCGATCATGTATCTTTTGATACATGACTGACAAGGCAGATTTTTTTTCTTTCTGCAGTAGACCAGTTGCCATCCAAGGCTATAGAACCTGGTCTGTCATAGCCATAGATGGGGGCAGAAGAAGAGGATTCATGCCTTTCCCAAGGGTATTAGCATGTAAGTGAATGTAATGGACTCAACTGGAATTTGAACTCTGCTCTCCAATTCCTCAATCTGAGCAAAATGTTTAGGAGGCGATAAAATTAAATATAATAATAAAAAAATAATCTACATCCTGTAGAGAAAATTTTGAGACTTATTTCAGAAAAAAAAATCTTTGATGACAGGAATTACATTTCTTACTATTGATAATATTTTCTTGAAATTGATGTGTAAAAATCATCAAAGTTAATTGACACCAAGAGACGAAACCTTCTCAATTTCTAATGATCATGTTTTAAGTGAAGCATTAAAGAGAATTTATATAAAAGATGAAAAGAATTGCTACAATTTTCAAACATTAAGTAAATTTTTTTTTTTAAAAGATGGAAACTGGAGACAAATCCGAATGTGAAGATAATGTTCATAAACTGTCCAAGAATTCTCGTCAAAGACATAAAATGAAAAAACATTCTAAAGAAAAACCTTTTTACTGTGAAGATTGTCAGTGTAACTTTTCTGATCACACAAACTTGGAATATCATCAGAGCATTCACAGGAGTCAAAAACCTTTCCACTGTGAAATTTGTAGATTACTCTTTTCAAAGAAATTGCAACTGCAAATGCATGTGCGTAAACATGTTCCAAAAATATATCAGTGTTTGGTTTGTTTGTCACTATTTTCAAGCAGTTGCAATTTAAAGAGACACACACAGATACATACCGGAGAAAAAGCATTCCATTGTGAGGCTTGTGGTGCTAAATTTTCCCGGAATTCTGATCTCAAGTTACACATCCGCAAACACACCAAGGAAAAACATTTTGCATGCAAGATATGCAAGTTGAAATTTTTTAAAAATTCTGATCTTAAGTCTCACGTGCAGACACATGCCACTCAAAAATCATTCAAATGTGAGGATTGTGGTGCAAGATTTTCTAAGAATGCCCATCTTAAAAGACATAAACGGAAACATACTGGGGAGAAACCTTTCCACTGTGAGACCTGTGGTTCAAATTTTGCAGAAAATTACCAGCTCAAACGACATATGCGGAAGCACACTGATGAAAAACACTTTAACTGTGATATCTGTGGATCAAAATTTCTTGAAAAATCATACCTCAAAAGACATATACAAAGACATACTACTGAAAAGCCATTCCATTGTGAGATCTGTGGCTCAAAATTTTCACAAAAAGCTTACCTTAAAAGCCACATGCAAATCCACACTGGCGAAAAACCTTACCAGTGTGAAATATGTGGAGCCAAATTTTTACGAAATGAACATCTCAAGGGTCACATGCGAACACACACTGGTGAAAAGTCTTTCAAGTGTAATCTTTGTGAATTCAAATTTTCAAATAGCTCAAATCTTAAAACTCACATGCGGACACACACTGGAGAGAAACCCTTCCACTGTGATGTTTGCAACTCAGACTTTTCTCATAATTCAAGCCTTAAGAAACATGCACTAACACATTTGCGGAAAAACCATCCACTCTGAAATGGCTGGAAAAAATTTGGGAAGTTATTCTCAGAAAAATGCTACATTTATCCATTAAAAAAAAATTTTTTTTCAGCATTAAAGGAAGAATTTCATTTGAAACTTTTAAAAAGCTTTGTAAAAAAAAAACAAAACATAAAAGACATTTTCTTTACAGAATACACTTAACATGACCCATTGTAGCCTGTTGTGCAAGGAAAAAATATTTGGGTGTTCAGAAAGTAATTGCATTTTACTAGAAAGGAAATAAAAACAAATGTAAATTAAATTTATTTAAATATTATTTAACAACTAATAATCACTTTTATCTTAAACAACTGCAGCCTGAAAAGAAGGAATTTTTTTAAAAAAACAATAGTTTGAAAACTGTTTTAACTTCATCTTTGCTATTAACAGCTGTCCCTCTTATGAAATGTTCTAGTGATCAAAATAAATGAGAAATCTGTCAGTGCTAAATGTGGTGTGCATAGAGAATACAGAAGAAACTCCCATCCTAACATTCTTATTTTGGATGGGGGATGTTGTTTTGCAGAGTGTGCTGGAGAATAATAACTTTTCTATTTACCAAAGCTGGACACTTCAATATTATTCTTTGCATAGCCAATTAAGTTGCCGACAATAAGCATGTACAGCGATGGTCCTTTCATGTTCTATAGAAAGCCTAGGACTTCTGTGGATGGTGTCCTGGTTTTGGTGTTAGTGCTAGCTTATAATTTTGTGATAACCACCATCTTTTTCCTTTTTTGTCAACATCCAAAACCCATTTTTCATTACCTGTAACAATGCAGTACAAAAATGAAAAGTTAGCATTCCTGGTTAAAAGACTGCTGCAGATGAAGCAATGCTGTGTTTAATTCTCTAGTGAAAACTTACCAAAAAGGGAATTCTTATAAATTTTCCTAATTAAACTCTCAAATGCACTATGACACACTGCCAGATAGAAGAGATGATAAACTAATTTTAGATGATCAGCTCCCTGTACCACTCCAGTAAGTACCTGACTCCTCATGCTATCTTCTACCTTTATAAGAGCCAGTCCCTTTATTAGGTGTACTCTTCTTGTACCATGTTTGACTCCCTTTTGACTTTAGAATCACCTCATTTGTTCTTGGCGTGGATTCAATAATGTTCTGGAATCACTCTTTTGAAATTTGGGCCCCTATCGTTATTATGGCATTCTGCAATGCTTCGAAATTGGTTGGCTTC
Source organism: Acanthosepion pharaonis (assembly GCA_903632075.3). Classification (NCBI taxonomy): domain Eukaryota; kingdom Metazoa; phylum Mollusca; class Cephalopoda; order Sepiida; family Sepiidae; genus Acanthosepion; species Acanthosepion pharaonis. The sequence continues at coordinate 73,834 of CAHIKZ030001393.1, forward strand.
ACATCAACAAATTGAATCTCACTTCCCACCATATCCCATAGATAAGATCTATGGGATTAGGAACCAGTGACTTTGGAGGCCACTTTAACATGGAAAACTTCATTCAGGAGTTGCTGGGTTTTTGTGGTATAGATTACATGTCAAATCAAGGAATGGTAATAAATGGACTGCTCTGAAGCAGATTTATATAACCCCGAATTATGAACAGATGTCCCCTTGAGGAGGCACCATTCTTTGAGAGGATATTGGGCCTTAAACTCATGTGGGATTCTTATATACAATCCATCACTAAAGATGCAGGTAAAAATAATCGGCTCCTTGTATCGCTCCAGTAAGTACCTAACTTCTTATGCTATCCTCTTATAAGAGCCAGATCAGACCGAAAATGGAGTACTGTTGCCATATTTGGGAAGGAGCTACTCGGACCTCACTTTCCAGTCTTGAGAGAGTTCAAAAGCATCTTTGAGTCCTTGTGGGAGAAGAATTATTTTCCATAGTCCAACCTCTCTCTCACACTACTACCATGGAAAGTGCTCAGATGAGCTGCATCTCTTGGTTCCACCTGGTCTGACCTACATGGCTAGGACCTGCCATGCCACTTACATAGTAGCACACCACCAACATTCTCTTTGTATTCCATCAGCAAGGACTGAAGTTCCACTTGAACAGCTTCTTCCCACAAACCACTGCCCTATAGAACAGATTCCCAAGAGGATGTTTCCCCGATCACTACAATCTTAACCTGTTCAAGTTTAGAGTCAGCCATTATCTTTCCCTTATATCCATATAAATTAATATAAAATACGCTTTAACATAACCCTCTATGTTGAGTGTCCCCCGGGCCTCATACAGGGTGAACCTTACTGTAAGAAAAAAGATGCAGTTTTCCTCTAGTTCAACTTTGCATTGCTTTATTTGGTTGACCCATAATTCATAGTGATGAAATACTTAATTACTTTCTGAGCACCCTAATGTAACCAACATTGCTTGTCTTGCATATGGTTCCTAGTTGCATAATACATTTTAGATGCATCAAGGTTGGTCTTCAGTGATTCACTGTCCTCATCACCGACTTTGGGTTTTTGCATCATATCAGCTCAAATAGCAACCTTAACCTGATATACAAAGATATTTTACAAGATGTTTTAACCTATTAATTTTGAATGACAAAAATTAATGATTGAAGAATAGTTGATTCCCAAGAATACAAAATTTGCAGCATAAGATTATATATCAAAATTTTTAAGAACCAGCCTCCTACACCTATGGAGGTTTTGGGTGCTAAGATCCCAGCAAAAACTAAAAATATCTGATACTTATTTATTTACAATTATCTTGTATTTATTGCCTATATCTTTTAAGGCTCTTGACCATCATTAACATCTTCACTTTGGTATTGTTATAGCATTGTTGTCCAGCTGTGCTCTCCTGTTTGGAATAGAGTGAGAGATTAACACTTTTACTGCTGCATTGTTTCCCGGCTGTGTTGGCCTGTTTGGAATAGGCTGGAAGATTTAACTTTCAATGAAGCCTGTTTGGAACTGGGAGATTAACACTTTCACTGCATTGTTTCCCAGCTGTGTTGGCCTGTTTGGAATAGGCTGGGAGATTAACACTTTCACTACTGCATTGTTTCCCGGCTGTGTTGGCCTGTTTGGAATAGGCTGGAAGATTTACACTATTACTGCTGCATTGTTTCCCAGCTGTGTTGGCCTGTTTGGAATAGGCTGGGAGCATTTACGCTGACGTGCCTTACCGATCTTAATATATGACGTCATTTGTTTACATTTGATACGCCAGAGCAGTTATGAATGTACGAGATTCATGGAAGATTGAAGTTTATAAGCAGTAAATTCGACCTTGCCTACCGATTTGCGTGAGCGTTAAATGACGGTTCATTATAGGATGCAGGTTCGAATCCTGTCAAAGGACGAATATTTTCTATGAAAATTCTCGGGCATTCAGGCGGTAAATGTTATTTAATACTGTTTATTATAAACAGAGCATTTACTTAAATACTTGTATCTATAAAATAGAACATTAAACATAAAAAATGTCTTTAATATATAATGTAAGTTATGTAAAATGTATAAGTACGTCCTAAAAATAGAGAGCAGGCTATATAAGTTTTATAATGATGCATAAGTATGTCTTAAAAATGTATATGCACATGAACAGTAGGCAATGTAAGCTTTGTAAAGAGGTGTGTCTTGAAAATGTTTATTATTTCTATAATAGGCAATGTAAGTTTTATACACCAGATATGTTAACATATCCAGTGTATAAAAGGGGGAGAATCTTCTCTGTGCTTTTGAAATATTTTTGTTGTCCTTTATGCAATGACAGTCTTGTTGACAGCTAAATTTGTAAATGTCTTCCAAAAATAAAACAGCCGTCCTAAGAAATAGGAATAAAAATAAAAATTTATGAATACTTTATTGGGAAATCTTTAAACTTTGTGCCCTTAAAAAATAACAGCATGTCAAAAAGGCAGTTTTTCCCTTGAGAATGCTGTTATTTTAACTACCTATATAATGAAAGTGAATTTATACATTTTTTTGTTCTTGAAAATTTACTAAAAAAATATTAAACACTATTTATTTGTCAGTATTTCTGAGATGAAGTATTATGTACATTATTTACATTATTCGGACTATTGGACACATGGCACAGTGGATAAAGGCGTTGGTTAGATCCAGTGGCAGGACCCAAAGAGTGTGAGTTCAATACCCGATTAAAGCAGTGGAGAACTTTCAGAGGGAAATTAATAGGAGATAACTGATAACTGACATCCATCAAACATGGCATGTGGAACTAGAACAGTCTACCCCGGTGAGCGAAATAAAGGGTTCAGTTCAACATTCCAACCACCTGAAGAAGGCCGGAGCGTACAATGGCTGAAACGTTGTAATAAATATGGCGACAAAGATGAGGTCAATAGTCTGAATAATAATGTAAATAATGTACTATTTATTAGATTGTTTATTTAAAAGAATAATTTTAGATTTACATTCTAATAGCTAATACAGTTAAAACTAATGCAATGCAATATTTATCATTTATAAAGAAATAAAAATTAGCCGTCTTACCGACCATTCCAATAATAATATAAATAGCGTAAATAAACAATTTAATAAATAAACAGTGTTTATTATTTTTTTTGTCAAATCTCAAGAACAAAGAAAATGTATAAATCTACTTTCATATGTTTAAATTCTAATCCTCACTTTTTAAAACAAACATTGACAAGGAATGAAGGTAGTTAAAATAATAGTCATGGAAAAAAAAAAACATCCCTTTGACACACGGCTTTTTTGCAGGCACAAAGATTAAAGATTTCCAATACTTTATTGAATCTTAAAAAAATTACTTAAATTTTATACTTTGTAATTGAAAATCATGTTTTCTTACAGGTGGTCTGTTTCCTTGTCAGCACAGTCTCAAAGAATTTTAATATAAATGCTCAAATATTTTGTGCTTTTTTTAATTGTCATTATCTTAGCATTTTGGATGAAATAGGCACATTGGAGTTTTTTGTTTTTAAGAAGTATTTTATATGCATATTTTCTGTTTATGTATATTTCTTCTTCAGTTAAATATTGTTGGGCTGCAGATTCTTAGTGCTCTTAAATAAAATCCTATAATTATTTCAGATTTTATTCTGCTGCAGTGGTGAAAATAATAGATTATGAGGTCATTCCTCTCACCACAGCAGTAGAATAAAATTTAGAATAATTATAGGTTTTTATTTAAGAGCACTAAGAGCCCTCAGCTTTCAATGTTTACCTAAAGGAGAAATATACATAGAAAAAATCTTTAAAAACCTCCAATATACTTATTATTTCATTTACAATGCTAAGAGAAAAGGATAATAAATCTACAACCACAAAAAAAGATGACATTTTTTTTTTACCAAACTTCAATTTTTTTTTTATTATGCAAAAAAAGAATTCCCATTTTATTGATGACAAAATCATGACAATTGAGTTGCAGGTACAAAAAGAAATTTTGGTCTTATTTTGTCAGGACACAAAACACTTATTGCCCAAATCAATTTTGTTGTGCAAAAATATAAACTGAATGTTATAGAGTAGTTTCACAGTGGAGGCTTGTATTTCACTAAGTCGGTCCTTAAAAAAAGTTCGACATACAAAACATTAGGAACTTGATATAATAGTTAATGACGCAGCAATCTAGTTGTGGTAGTTGATACTTTAATGTCCGACATCGACTGACTCGACCAACTCACTGAGCTCCCTGGCGACTGCTGCTGCTACTACTACTACTACTACTTATATGTGGGAGAGTCTATTAACAATAGAATAGGTATGTTCCAGTATAACACTGAACCAGCGATTAACCCGAAAATGGTGTAATTTCCATTCAAGTACAATGATTTTAAATTGTAATGTCTGATAACACAAGACTAACTTTTCTGTATGCAAAAAAAAAAAAAAAAAAAAAGAAAAAAATTTCTAAACTCTGTCAAGTTAACATTGGCCAAATCAAGGGTATGTGGTTTTGGGTGAGTCATCAAGCATTCAATCTTCACCCATGAGGGTGTAAGGGATTCTACCTCTCACCTTGTAGGTCAGGTATTTATATAACTTCCTGTTATTTGGCTGTTGTGTACTGGATTCAATTCCTGTTTATGCATTCACCAACAACCTTTGAAGTTTGATTCTGTACTTAGTGGCTTATGGCCATATCATATTGAAACATTGGTTCCCATACCATCACCGGAGTTAAGCAATGTTGAACCTACTCAGTACCTAGATGAGTGATTGCTTAGGAAGGCAGGTGCTGTAAGCTTCAATGTGCTGGTGTTGTAATGGATAATGGCTTGGAATTGTTAATCAGAGAGCCAAGTTCCAATTCCAGTTAGGTTCATTATATTCACCTATGTGCAAATACCCTTATTTTGCCAGAGCCACCAAGTTCACTGGATCCAAATCCAGAGCCTTCCCACTCCTGTTGAAAGAACCCCTCCCTGATGAACCATGTCTTCAGGAGTGTAGCCATATTCACCATGTTTTGCTAATTGCTGGTTGGTGAGGCTGTTTAAGCCATAATTAGAAGATTTTTTTTTTTTAAGCATTTCATCCCAAGAAAGACGGGAAGCCACTAGGACGCAAGGGGTTACAGAAAATTTGGTGCAAGATCAGATAGGAGTGATAGAAGAAAAGATGAGGAGAAGGGTAGTGGATAGATCAAGGCAACTGGAGATGTCGATTGACATTACATTTGAATAGCTGGAGATTATAGCTCTCAGGAAAACTGGAATAGGGAAGGGAGTTCCACAGGCGAGAGGTGCAAGACATGAAGCTATTGGAGTAGAAGAGATGGCTACATTGAGAAGTTTCGACAGTGAAGTGGGTGAGAGCTGGATGCCAGCCTTGTAGGGCGCTTGAACTCATGAGGTCTGGGAACCTTTTTGAATGCAGCTCCTTGGAGCAATTGCCATGAAAGTATTTGTAAACAGACAGAGAGAGGTGACGGCGCGTCTGTGAGAAAATGACTGTAGACGAGATGCCAGTCAGGGCCAAGAGCATAGCAAACTATCAAGAACTAAAAAGGCAAACAGAAGGGGCTCCAGACCATATATGGCAGCAATACTCCATGCAAGGGTATTGTTGATTTGTTGATCTGGAGGATCGATTGGGGAAAAAATTTCCTGGCATGGCACAGGGGAGCCAACTTTCCTTGCGGTGGACGAAGCAATTGACTCAATGTATTTGTTCCATCTCAGGTCATTGTCAATAATGAGACCGAGCAGCTGCAGAGAGTTGCTAAAGAGAATTGAGCATCAGACATTCTAATGGAGGGCAGGGAAGGATCTCTGTGGCGATTAATAGAGAACAGTTTTGTTTTAAAAAGCATTAAAATTGACCAGCCAATTCCTGCCCCAGTTCACAACTGATTGGAGGTCCTTTTTGAGATTTGAATTCAGAGTTGTTCTTCTCTTAGACCAGTTGCCACCAAAAGCTTTAGAACCATGTCCATCCTGTTATTTACCCGCAGCCTTTAGAAGACATTATATCAAATATTTTTTAATGAGTATATGAATTTAATGAACTGTACCAGAGACTTATGATTGAAAAGAAAATACCTAAATTGTAATATTTTTTGCAATAAAATGTGGAGATGGTGAAAAAATGTATATTCATATCACAGATGAAAATTTTTAAAATTTTAAAAAATGTTTAAGTAAATTTATTATGTTGAAAAAGCCATTTTCATTGGTTGGTTCTGGGTGCTCATTGAAAACAAAGTGAAGGCTGGTCAGGTGAATATTTAAAATTATCTTTACATTCATTCAAAATATAAACCACTTGTTTTTTTTCAGAGGCGTTAATTACCTGAAATTGAAAAAATATATATATATATCAAATTTGTGGAATTGATTTTTTTATTGGACTCTGTACCACTATTTTTAAAATTGGACTAAATTATAGAAATTTTTTTTTTTTTTTTGTGTCTGTAAAGAACCAATTTTCACACATGAACTAAACTGGAATTTCAACTAGTCTCTCTGATTCCTCAATCTGAGCCATTATCCATTACTCCACCATGTCTCCATTGTCATTATTATCTCAAAAAAATTCTTATAATCAAAAAATATTTCCTGGTTTTAAAAATAAAAAAAATGGTTCAAAATAATTATAAATCAACTCGATCAAATGTAGTTTGATAAAAAAAATGGGGGTAAAAGATGGAAAAAGTTTTTCAATTTTTTTGTTTGCACTGTTCAGCTGTAAACAAAGCTGCAGTGCATGAGAATGTGGCTCACCTCTATTCGTCATCACGCGCAGGAATTGAACCTCTGCACAACAACAATACATCATTTCCAATTGCACTCTCTGTTGATTATGTTGACCAAAAAAATTTCAAAGTGCACAAAATGCATTTCTGTTTGAACATCCATTTTTGTAATAGGCTTCAATAACTTTAACACATTGTTTGATTGTTAATCTTTTCATGGTTGAAATTGCCAAAGACTTAAGTTGTTAAATCTGAAAGAAAAAGAAAAAAACCATTAGACTCTTAAACTTAATTCACATCTAAAATCGGTCCAAGTTATTGGAACACCCTTTATATGTAGTTTGAATGAAGGAAAAAGAGAAACTGGAATATTGCTTACCTCATGATGGCAGTGGGGGAGAGAAGAAGCAGAAGCAGGCGGTGATTTATTTTGTAAAAAAAATATTGTGGAAAGAGATGAATTATGGGAAAGAAGAAAGGTTAAAAAGACAACAAAAAATAGGAGTCAAATTTTGAATTTTTTTTCTCATTTTTTTAAATTTAAAAAGGCTGTGATATTGGAAGAAGGAGATTTAAATTTAAAGGAAGGAGGAAGAGAGATCCTGGGAGAAATTTTTTTTTTTTCATTTGCAAACAAACTAAGGATTTATAAACATAAAGATGATAGACATTGCTAAAAGATTAATAATTAAAACATTGTGTGAACAGACAGCAAATTTTGCAAGAAATTTGAATCTATGTTGGGGTCTGCATGTGTGGGAATGATTATTTCTTACAGAATTTCTAGGATGAGGACTTCTCATTATTTACACTATCCTCATCTTTGTTATCATCATCATAATGTTTCGATCACTATGCCTTCTGGACTTCTTCAGGTGCTTGTCAATACAGGTAACCTTCAGGTACTGTCTATATTTCTGAGATGAGGTATTATGTACATTATTTACATTATTCAGACTGTTGTCCTCATCTTTGTTGCCATATTTATGAATATAATGTTTACCGTTGTATTCCATGCACTATGGCCTTCTTCAAGTGGTTGGAATGTCGAACTTAACCCTTTATTAAAATTTAAATAGACTGTTCTAGTTCCACGTGCCATGTTTAATGGATGTCAGTTATCAGTTAATTTTCTCTGAAAATTCAATTTGCCTTAACCGTCAATTGAACTCACTACTCTTTGGGTCCTGTCACTGGATCTAACCAACGCCTTTATCCACTTGACATGTGTGTTTGAGGACATCTTGAGATTATAAATGAAATGTCTTCAGCAACCTTTTTTGAAAGTAAATTTGTAAAGAAAATTTATTTGGAAATTATTTTGTGACGGGCTTTGTTTTTTTACATCTGGTTCTTCTTCTTGAGTTTGCATATGTTAATTTTTGTAAATCAGCCAAGATATGTTTTATTTTATTTTATAACACCGGTCATTGTTGACATAACAAGTCTTCCTGGCATGGCAGGGTCCTTGAGCCATGTAATGATATAATAACAATCCAAGAAAATATTATTTCAGCATTCATAGGTATTATTCATTTATATCAGAAAAATATAATGAATATAATAAGAATTGCATCATCTTTTTTTTATTTTGTAAACAATTCAATATTGCAATATAAATTAAAAAAAGTATTAAATCATCTAGCAATACCTTCTGATGCAGATATAAACATAGGTATATATCTTCTAAATAAATAAATGGCAAATTTTGTATGGAACTCCTCTAACTCTGTCCACACTTGCTCTACATAGAGATATACCTTTTGGAATCAGGATGATACCGGGATTGAAAATCTATCCTTGATCTGGTGCTTGAACATCCATCATTGTGATTTGGGTCCCGATGAGGAGAGAAATATTCAAATTTTAAAATAACTGAAAAAAATTAGTGATTTTAAAAGTTTTTAATTTATATTGAGTTTAAAGTAATGTAAAAACTTTCTGAATTTAAAAATTTTTGTTTTAAGTTCAGTTTAAAATACCTCCAAAACTTTGTGAATTGAGGAAATTAGTTTTATTTTTTAGAATGCCAAGGAATCGGTGTTAAAGTGAGAAGTTCCACAGAGTTTGTGATTTGAAGAACTCTATTATCAACTTGAATTGGAATTTTTGACCAGAATTGAACTTATAGTGAATCAAGTTAATTTGAGACATTTTTGAAGTTCCATTTTAGTGAATAGGAAAAGGAATTAAAAAGTTATTTCTTCAGAATTATCATTGTTGTTTTCTAAGCTGGACCAGATGTTACTTTAGTTTTGAGCTGGAGAACCAATTACCCCTCCACAGGATCTAGCTTAAAAGTTCACATGGAGTACAGCTTTTAAGCTAGTAAGTAATAAAATTAAAAATTATAATATATAAAGTAGGTTAAAATTTTTTTTATTTTAAACCCCGAGGAATAAGTACGTTAAAAGTATTTTGCTCTTCATCATATCGCATTTGTTAGCTGCATAGCAATGACTTTTAACATGAGTGAGTAACTGAAAAATATAACCACAATAGATATAAAACTAAAATGATAATGTTGAAAAGAAAATCAAGTCTGATATCCAGGCAATCTCCTGTGGTGTGAAATGTGACTACTAGCACCTGTATGCATACCATACTTTGGGTAGCACTGCACAAGATGACATGAATTCTGGTAAAGGCAATTATTGTGGCCTTGTTAGGGCCAGAAATAGACACAAAGAGAGGTATTGCATTAAACAAATATATTGACAGAAACAGTAATACAAACATATACAAACGAGAGTGTTACAGCAAGAATGTTCCATCCAACTGTCAGAGCTGACTGCTGGAAACTTCACTCTCCAAAAAGCAATACCTGCTCCTATTTATAGCTGGGAGAGTCTGTGTGTGGGTAAATTACCATAACAGCAATGAACCTGTGAAATTGACTGCACTGAATGCAAGCCACCTTCACTGAAACCTAGACAGGTGTGTTTTATTTGGTGACCAGCATGGGTTATACCTGGCGACTACAGCCAGAACTCTAGTTATATCACCCACTGAATTATATAAAAAAAAAAAAAAAAACATGAATGCATAAAATTGAAATTACTGCTCATGTATAGTAGCACTTTCCGCCAAGGGTCAGCTGACGGCAAAGTTTTCCAATTGAAGATTTTACTAACCTCTAACTTTTTATTGATAGACTGCATGGCTTAAATAATGGACTATTCCATTTTGATCACGGGGAAAGGCAGAAAAGACATATCAGAGATGCTACTTGATTTCAATGAGAAAATGCAAGAGGTGATGCCCTGCTACTACCTCATAAATAATGGACTGTTCCATTTTCATTGCATGAAAAGGGAATAGCAGTGATGCTACTTGGTTTCAGTGAGAAAATGAAAGGAAGATAGAAGTGTTTGACATCTCCTGCCACTACTTCATAAATAATGGACTATTCCATTTCAGTTGTGTGGAAAGAGGAGAAAAGACATATTAGAGATGCTACTTGGTTTCAGTAAGAAAATGAAAAGGGAAGATAAAAGTGATGACACTTATGTGTTTAACGTGTTTAACTGAAATTGAAAAAATTGTTAATTTCAAATCTTCATTTGTACCTCCTTCTTTAAATAACGACCAACATTCATAATTATAGCGATTTTTCTAAGCACAGCTTAGATGTGGCACAAGGCCAAAAGTCTAAGGCACCCATTGAGGACTTTTATCAAACTGATCTAGTGAGACATGAAGTTAATATGAACATAGAAGTGCCCCTTAGTGTTTTCTAAATATAGCTTAAATGGTAAAATTAAAAAGTAATGGAAAAACCCCTAAAACTGAAATTCACATTCTAAATGATTTTGATTAATTAATAACCATTACATCATGTTGATTTGTTTAAATTCTCAATCTTGAATGGCAGGAAAAAAAGATCAACACTAAACAGTCATAATCAATTTACTGAGACAAGGTTGTTAACCATTACACTGCATTAAGGTGCCTCAGCACTTCTATTTATGATTGTTATTGCAATATTTTGTTAAAGTTAAGCTCAAATATTTAACGATGTGATAGGGGAATTTCTATGGATATTTTATTGTCATAGAACTTGCTATGAGCTTATTTAATCATTAACTTAAGAATTAAGATTCATCAGAAAATTCAAATAGGAAAACTGAAATTTTCACAGGTATTTCTAGTTGATTATTAATTTGTGTCTTGACTGGCTAAGAATTGCAAAGAAATGATGGCATAGTTTGTTAATGGAACAGGTGAGATCCTCAGTAAATCAGGATGGAGAGATGATGTTAAAGTTTTCATACCACTTAACATACATTTTCCTTTGATTGAATTTCAGAAAATTCCAGATCTTAGCAAGGCATTTTGGGATTCAAGATTTATTGGTCACTATCCTGGCATTCAATTCTTAGACAATGATTTGCAAAAAAAAAGAAGATGTGGGGATTTGGTTTTTTTTTTTACGAAAGTTTCAACACCAATGGGTTATTTAAAGAAACAATTTTTATGGTAATATTTTTTGTTTTGTCAAATCTATTTCCGGTAATATTTTTTTCCTCAAAAATATATAGCTAGTAATAATTAAAAAAAAATGTATTGCTGGTAATAGTTTTTTTTCTTCAAAATTTTTATTTCTGGTAAATATTTTTTTACAAAGTAATTTTTGGTATTAAAACCTATTTTGACTTTTTTATAATGCTTTTTTACCTCAGTTTCAAGTTTGGGGTTATAATTATTTATCCATTTGGGACCCTAACAGATGCTACCAGCCTGAGTTAGGGTGGACCTGAATATTTAAACACCATTAAATTAAGATGTGGTTCTGTGCTCCTCAAAACCTCTTGATCAGAGGTTTAATTTTTGGATGTATTTATCATCATACCCAGGTTTTGAAGAAGAAGATGTGGGTGAAAAAATGTTTTTTTTTTACAATTGGACAGAACTGGTCTAATAATCAATGAAAATGACTAAGAACAAAAATACAGAAACCTTGCAAAAAATCTTTTAAAGCAGTTTTTCTCAAACTTTTTTTTTCTCTTGTGGGCTGTTTTTGATGTCAACAAACTGCTCAGGCTCACATAAGCACAAATAGAATTTCCACAGAACAGGAAATACATTTTATTTACAAAAGCAAAACGTAGTAGAAAATATAAATCCTGACAGATGATGACTCTGCTTTTGGTGTCTTCAGGCCCATTTAAAATAGTTTTCAGAGCCACATTTAGGCCTAAGGACCAATGTTGAGAATCAGTGGAAAGGGTAACTGGGAGTGAAAGATAATGAGAAGATTTTAGAAAAAAACCACTCAATCCTAAGGAGGAAACAAGGGACAAGCCTTTATTCCTATTCAATAGATAAAGAAATCATGCAGACCAGGTGAGAAGCAAACTTATCTACTCCGGTTGAAAAAAAAAATAAACAGGAGAAAAAAGTAAAGGAAAAAAGAAAAATAAAAAATAAGGATAGAAAAAATTAAAGAGAGAAAAAGAGAAATTGAAAAAAATTAAAGAGAAAAAAAATCAAAAAAAAAATTAAAAGCAAGAAAAAAAAAAAAAAAATAAGAGAATTCCTTTAAAAATGAAAAAAAATTAAAGTGAGAAAAAAAGAAATTGAAGAAAATTAAGGAGGGAAAAAATTAAAAGAAAAAGGAAGGGAAAATAAGAAAAAATAGAAAAGTAAGGAAAAAGAAGAGAAATAAAAAATAAGAATATAAAAATTAAAGAGAGAAAAAGAGAAATTCAAAAAAAAAATGAAAAAATAAAAATTAATAAATTAAAAAAAAAACTAATTTTTTCTTTTGAAAGGGAAAAAAAGAAAAAGTTTTAAAAATAAAAAATAAGAAAAAATAGAAAAGTAAGGAAAAAAAAAATAAGAAAAGTCAGATAAAAAATAAGGGAAAAAAAATTTTACTAACCAAGACTTTACTACCCTCTACCCCTCTTTGACAGCACCTGTTACTCAAGTTTGACAGACACCAATTGTTGAATTCAGAATTTTTCAACTGTTTAAAATTGAATGAAAAATTGAAAACACAGGCATTTGAAAAATAAAAGTATGATTTTTAAGTCAAATGAAGATGAAAAGAATTTTTTCATACCATTTAACACAGGTATTTAAATCCTTTGAAGTAGAAAAACATTCTCTTTGGATTGAATTTCAGAAAATTCCAGACATTAGAATAATTTCTTAAATATTTAAAATAAAAAAAAGCTATCTCACCATCCTCACATTGATCCTTAGACTTGTAACGAAGAAAACATTGATGCAGATTCATAACACACATTGAATATTGCAAGGGAATAAACAAACAAAAAAGCTCTTTTGTAAAAGAGATTCTTGATAAAATCCAAAGAAGAATCTGCAATGTTATCAGTTCTGACCTGGCATATCAGCTTCAGTCACTTTCCCTGCCATGATGTAGCTTCCCTGTGCCTTTTCTATAAATATTTTCATGGTAATTGTTCTGATGAGTTTTCTTCTTTGGTCAATCAATCAAAGAATAAAGATTGGCAACAAGAAGGATAAAAATAAGAATGGAAAAAAAAAAAGTCTGAAAAAAATTTTTTTAAATCAAAGGACAAAAACAAAAACTGTATTTTATCCACTGTTTCTAAATTTCCATATATTAATTTCATAATATATAAATAAAAGTTGTGTATAAAATAAATAGAGAATTGAAAATATTTGAAAAAAAATACAAATGGAAAAAGAGAAAATAGAAATTAGGTTACATGTTTTTTTTATTTGGAGGCATCATCAGATCAGAAATGAAAGAAATCTCAAACGTGCATTTTAAATAATAAAATTGAAAAAATGCAAAATTGTTTGGTGTTTCTTCTGATGAAAAAGAATGAAACATTTTTCTTGAGAAAAAAAAAAAAAAAAAAAAGAATTCAATATTTATTCTGTATCTTTTCCTTAAAATTGTTCTTGTTGAAATTTATTCATAAAAATCTGTTTTTCCTGCATTTAATTGAAAAGGTAATCCTCATGATTTATATTCAGAATGGCTGGAAAGCAATAAAAATCATATAGCCTTTTCTGAAATGAAATTAAGGTAAATCCTTATCCAATTTTTCAGAATGGGTTGAAAGTAAAAGAACTATGTTTTTAGGTCTGTCCATGTCGACAATATGTGTATAAAACAGGATATAGAATCCAGATAATATTTTAAGAATATGACAAATAGAAACAGCTAAATTTATTATTTAAGCATATACACACACATTTCTTTCTTTTGTTTTTTGATCTGGTGAAGATAAAAAAGGTGAAACACATGATCTAATTTCAATAAAATGATTTTCCACTTGTCATAAATACACTAGTTTAAATATATGATTCATTTTAAGGTGCAAATTTCATATGTAAACAATACAAGAGTAGCGATTGTAGAAATTAAGATATGCCACAGAAAAGTAATAAATTTCTCGCTTTAACTGAAAAGAAATGAAAATTCATGACTTAATAAGGAAAGATCTACAATAAGAATAAAATTCCTGAAATTGTCTTCTTTCTTACAGTATATAAAAATTTATTCTATTTCATAAGTGATAGTGTCTTATTGTGTCTGTTTTATAGATTAAACTTTATTGTGGATGTAAAAGTGTAGGAAAAGTATTGTAAGAGTGGACACTGAGGTCAACACAGCATGGCACTTTTCCATTTGTCATATTTTTCAAACTTTGCCTCAATTCTCTATCCCATTTTATACACAAACACATATTATTTATATATTATGAAATTAATACCATGGAAACTTATGAAACATTCTCCAATTTTTCCTTGGGATAATGGCCAACCAACTTTTTTCGTCAATTTTTTTCACTTTTTTTTTCTCCTTACTCCCAATCTGGTACTGTGCTTAAATTCATAAAGTTGAGTGACCAAAGAATAAAATTTTATTTTTATGTCTAGAAAAAAAGACATTTCTGAATTAAAAAGCGGAATCTTAGAGATTGTTTTTGGGGACCTTATATATATATATATATATATATATATATATATATATATATATATATATATATATATATATATAATGGACTCTCCTGTCGGTTTCGACGTATGAGGATCTGACAGCTTATTGATTCAGTTATGAAATTTTGTGCGATAATCTTAAGTGGCATTTAAGACCCGCTAGTGATTTACAAAGGCCACATATGGCGCAAGTGTGAGGATTGTGAGATGAGATCACTGTTAGATTGGCTGACCTTTTTAGATCTTGCTCTCGCTTCTTGAAGATGATTCAGACAAGCAGATTGAAAATTGCTGAGTCCACTAAAACACGTTGATCTCCATTCTACCTGCTCCAAGGCTAAGCGCTCAAGGGTGTTGTGTGGTATATTGACTGCTGACAAGTTGCTTTTCAGCTTGTCTTTGTATCTTAGCCATGGGCGTCCTACATTCCTGTAGCCCTGATCTAACTGGCTGTATATTAGGATCTTGGGTATCCTGTCATCAGACATTCTCAAGACATGACCAGTCCACATAAATTGAGACTGTATATGATATATATATATATATATATATATATATATATATATATATATATATGTGTGTGTGTGATGTGTGTATGTGTGCAAATCTATCGTTTACAAAAAAATGAAGATGTTAATTATAAAACCAATTTTCATGGGAAAATTGTGTTAACATGAAACTCAGCCAATCCAATGCAATCAACATGCCAAAATTATGTATGTGCCATATATATATATATATATATATAAAATATGTGTATTTGGGAAACAATCCCTCTTTTATACAAGTTTCATTAAAAATGACTGTGTTGTGTTTAAGTTTTTACATAATTTTTCATGTGTTCTTATAATTTTTTTTTCTTGTCTGGATGTAACTTATATAAAAATTGTTCAAATGTTTTATATATGCAAGTGCTTTCAGCTATACTTCTAGTCATTATCAAAGATGAATTTTATTTTTACTTTTAACTGAATGTATGGATTATTTTATATACATGTTTAGAGTTACAGGAATGTTTTATTTTCCAAAGAAGGTCGGCAGATTGTGGCTATGTTCATAGTTGATGTTATTAACTGTTGGTTTTTTCTTTTTTTCTTAATAAGCCATTATTTTTAGCCCTTTTTTTTACATGTGGATGAGGCTATTTGTATTATGCTGTGGATAAAGTTTGGTTGGTCTCCATGTGTATTTAAATGAGACCTAATTGAGCTATGGTCAGAGAGATGTAACGCAAGATTTCTTGTTAGGCATATTGTAGTATATCCAATATAATTATTTACTAACAATATAACATATATACTATGAAATTATATATATATATAATGAAATTAAAACCATGGAAAGTGAAACAGTAAATAAAAATAACATGAATATGACATCCTTTTTTTGAGCCAAATTTTTTAAATTTTAATGGTTGGTAGTGTTTTTATACCAGCATAATGATTCCTTTTGATCATTCTGTATGTTTAAGTGGCCTCCACAAGACTAACTAAAAAAAGAATAAATAAAAAGAAATGGATTTGGGAGTTTCGTAAAAAGGAATATGAATCTATCCCCAATGGTTTTAATACGAATGAAAGCATCATAATTGCATGACATGCATGTACTAGAACTCTCTCCCAATCCCAAGCATAACTGTTAATATAGACCAGCAGCTGGATATACCCTATTTCTGGTTTTGCTGCCACTTGATCTCTAAAAACTCCCAATCCACTCCTTTACTCCCTATTCTCCTTCAGTCAAAATGGATGAAATATAGAAAATTCGAAAAAAAAACACATTCCAAAGTGCAAAACACTTGAGATCAAGATAAATATACCTCTTCAATTTCTACATGTGATTTATTTATGGAAAATAGTTTGAAATGAAAATTTTTGGATGAACCTATTAAAAAAAATAATGAAATTTTTGTTCCTATGCAATAGCATATTTTATATGGTCTGCTATCTGGATAAAACATTACAGTTGGTCAGAAATGATTGTAGTTTGTTGATCCTTGCATGAAATAACTGACAACTGATATATTTTTGAAAACATGTTTATTGGACTGAAAAAATATTTAGAATTTATACTGTATGTAGATTATGAAAAAACAAACCTGCCAGAATATTTTTCTTTAAAAAAATTTAACAACTAAATATAATACTTATATAAAGGCCATTCAGTTAGAAATGTATTAAGTTCACAATTCAACAAGTAGTCAGATTAAAATAAAATCTAGAATTAACAATCACGGGTACTCTTGGCCTGCTGACCCAAAATTATAGCAAATAATTTCCACATCACAGAAAAACTTCCTTTTTTTTAAATTTTTTTCATTATTATTATTGTCTTCATCTTTAATCTTTATATATTAATTAATAAATTATGCAATAATCATACAAGGACAATAATTAAAATTTAAATATATTTCATATATCTCTTATCTCAGAAATATAGATAGATACTGAAGGAATTTTTTTATAGAAATTTACCTGAGTTTTTTTCGGGAAGTTTGTCTGGAGAGGAATAAACCAATTCCTCCATTTAAAATATATAGAATTAGATAACAATTTATTTAAATAATTATTAATTTAGAGAAAAAAAAAAAATTCATTGAAATATTTAAAAGAAAAGGACAACTCAAAAAGAAAATTTTATTTTTTTTAAATAAAAAAAAAAGAATTTTGCACACAGATATTTTTTTTTGTTTTTTATTATGATAAAATTTATGGATAAAATTATTAATTATAGATTGAACCATTTTTCTCAAAATTTTGCAGATTCATAAAGGCAACTGGACATATCTTATCTATAAAAAAAAAGTGATGTTCATCATGTTTTTCAAACTTACATTGTGAGAAAATTCTAAACTGCAAATGTCACAGTGGAAGGGCTTTTCACCAGTATGTGTTCGCATGTGTGTCTTAAGAACAGAACTGGTAGAAAAATCTGACCCACATATATCACAGTGGAAAGGTTTTTTGCCTGTGTGTGTCTGCTTGTGCGTTTTCAGATTTGTACTATTAGAAAATTTTGTTCCACAAATATCACAGAAAAAAAAATCAGTACATGTTAATATGATGAATTTTGATTTGATGTTATCTGGAAAAACTTTTGAAAACAAAACTCACATTGATAAGGTTTCTCTCCAGTATGTACATTCAAACAGGTGTTGAATTTCTTCAAGTTGCATTTATAAATGATTGGCTCCATATCACGAACATTGAAAGGGCTTTGAAAAAAGTGTATATTTTTCATATGACCATTTTTTCAAGTGTTCAATTTCATTAAATTTTTGCCTGAATAAAAACTCAAGGTGAAATGGTTTTTCTCCAGTATGTGTTCCCACATGGCTTTTCAGGTGTTCTTTTCTGGAAAATTTTGCACTACAAACATCACATTTGAAGGGCTTTTCACCAGTGTGCTTCAGCATATGTAAAATTATTGAAATTTAGATGTGAACTTTTTGATCAAACTTTAAAAATAAAAATTACAAGGAAGGGTTTTTCTCCAGTGTGCATTATTTTTGACGAATTATATAAATTTTTCAAAATTTGTTTTGCAAACTTCACAGTGATATGGTTTCTTGCTACTGTGTATGCTTATATGATATTCAAGGTTGGAACGATCTGAAAAAGTACACTTGCACATTTCACAGTAAAATATTTCTTCAGAATTTGTTTTGGTGTCAATTTTAATATTAGATGTGTCAAAAAAATTAGCATTACCAATCTTGAATTGAAAGTTAGTTTCAGTTATTTCCATGTCATGAGATCATATATATACATAGATATTTAATAATATTGATTCTAGAATTTTAGAAAACATAAATATTTTATAGAATTTTTGTATAAAATTAAAACAATTTTCAAAATCTCAAAAGGCACATTGTGTAAAAAATGAAACTATTTTTTTTAACTATCTGCAAATGATTCTGTTTATAAAATGAATTTTTTTAAATATAAGTCCATGTTATATGAAGATAAATAAAATACATAAAAATATTTTTTAAAAAATTAAACCAAGAAAAAACAGCAATAAAAACAAACAAAATTAAAACAAAAAAATAATTTTTTCCTTTCATAATGCAATTATTTAACCAAATATGAGAAAATTACATGAAAAAAATTCTAAAAAGCAATAATTCTGCATATTTAATTTATATATATAATTCATATATATTTAAGTTTTTTAAATTTTTAAGAACAATCCTTACATTGTTAACGGATTCTAGGAGGAGGAAAATCACTTAAAAAAAAGATTAAATTAAAAAATACTTATTAAAACATATATATATGGATAGAATTCAGTTATACAAAAAATTCAAGTGCTAACAGAAGAAAAAAAATAAAAGCATAGAAAATTGTTTACATCAAGCCATTTTTTCATGTAAAAATATGGATGATTTATGTTATCTTTATGTAATTTTTCCACTTAAATTTTTTTAAATCTATATAAAATTAGAGAGAAAATTCATCAGAACAATTAGCATGATAGTATGGTCAAAGAAGTTGAAGGCACTCAATTTAACCTTTTCACTGCATAATTTCATGGTCATTCTTGTAATGATGTTAACTATACATACAAAAAAAATCCACTTCTAGCAGCATAAGATGTGTTTTCAAACTTTTAAATTTTTAAATCCACATTTGCAATTAATGGGAATAAAAATTTTGAGAGGACATATGTTTTCCAAAAATAAAAGGTTTAAAGACAAAATATTTCCTTTTTATAAAATTTATATATATAAATAAAAATATTTATTTATTTAATATATATTGTTTATATATATTTTGTTTTTTTTTTAAAATAATCACTTAAAAAATATTTATAAAATTAAATTCAAAACATTAAAATAAAATAAATGTAGTAATTGTTAAAAAATTTAAAACCCACTTCATTTAGTTTAAAAAATTAAAAAAAAATAATAAATTTTTTTTAACCTCATTCAAATAGCTATTTCAACTAGTTGACATACTAAAACAATTAAGTCTTTTAAATCAAAATAGCTATTCGAATGAAATATAAACAAAAATTTATAATTTTATAAATAATTTATGTTCTGTTATAGTAAATAAATTGGTTTTTTTTTTGTGAATCAGTTTTAATATTTTATATTATTTGAATTGTTTTTCAATTATTTACCAATGGAAAATTATTAAATATATATATATATATATATATATATATATAAAAACAAGATGAAAATATACTAAAAAAATTTAGTAAATTCTAATATATCAACTACAGATCCTATACAAAAAAATTAAATTAATCATATAAAACATATAAATCTAGTATAATAGAAGCCATTGGTTTGTATCAAGGCTTCCCATACTTTATTTTCTCCAATTCATTGTGTTTTGTGTGACGTCATGAGATGCGGTGCGATTTGAAAATTTCCTAGCGTCTTATATGCACGTGTTTATCGTTGCTTAGAAATCATCTATGTAAACAATGACAGACTATCATCACTGTCTTGTCCGTATATTGTTTAATATGTTGTAATTGACATCTTTGATAATGGCTTATGTAAGCTGAAAGCTTAGATTGTATTAAAAAAATATGGATCAATATTGTGAATTTCTTCGTTCAATGATAATGTTATTAAACTTATCAGACATTATGAAAAAAATTTACATAAAATAAATAGACAACACTTGTCTATATTATTTAATGAAACGTATATATATATATATATATATCAAATATCTCTCTATATATATATATATATATATATATATATAATATATCAAATTAAAACCATAAAGATTCATTTTGGTTATAATTTATTTTGTGAATATCTATATATTCATCTCTTCAGACCAAAATCTTTGAGTAAATGGAGACAATTCCCTGGACTGATATATTAGATTGATGGGGGGAAGGGAAAGCAAGAGAGAAGAGAAGAAAGAGATGACGAAGAAAAATAACAGATGGTCAAGTTCTTTGAAAAAGTGAGATAGAGAGAAGATAAGGAAAGGAAAGGGATGGAGGAAATGAATGGATAGTAGTAAGCTTAAAATAGATTGACCTGGACAAAATTTTTTCTTGTGGAACATTGTACATCAGGTTATACAGCAAATTGACTGATATGGCCTGTTATTTTAGGCAGGATAAATCAAAACAATTCCAAATTAGTTAGTCTAATAAAAGGGTCTTTGATTCAAATAATAAATAAAAATTAAAATTACAATAATGATAATAATATCAAACATAAATGAAGGGATTTTAAATACAGATAAATAATAAAAGTAAAAATAAAAAACTGAATAAGATGATGTATGTATGTATGTATAATAATACAAAAGATGTTAATTTAGTATTTTAAATGTTGTATACATTGGCAAGACAGCTATAGATCGAACTACATATAAAGAAACATGCAAAAACAACACAAAACCACTTTGTACACAAAATAAACACACATACACACATATACATACATGTGAATATATATACACCCATATGTGCTAGCACCCATATAAACGAATCAACACTTCAAGAGTGCACCCCCAACAAAAAAAATTTTTTAAATCTGTTCTTATGTCTACACTTGAAAATCAGTTTGTTCCCTTGATTTAACAACTGGTTAGCATTTCTGTATTTGATTATTACAATTTTTCTTGTATACACAGATCGCATTTGTCTCAATTGTCGGGGGTTTGAGACTGACAGATGATTTCCCATTTGGTTAGTGGGGTGAAACAACTATCTTTAATCTTCCAATAATTTTTATATATATATATATATATATATATATATATATATATATATATATATATATATATATATATATATATTTTTTTAAACATGATGAACACGGAAAATTTATTAATTTTATTTAGTTTTTCCAGAGTTCTTACATATTTCTGTTTGGCGGGGGTAAAGGAATACAAAAGTGTTCATGTCTAAGAACTGACCACAAGCATTTGGGACAATAAACGTTTAGATTTAAATAGATTTATCTGTAACCTTGGAAACATGAATATTGTTTTAGCTGTGTATTTAAAACCCAGTAATTTTAAAAAGTTACTCCTAAAAAATCGCTATTGCGATGAAATGGAACTAATGTCTTTAATTTAATCACAAAATTAAATTTGGGGCTTTTAATTTCCATTTTTGAAACATGGTTAGAACTGTGTAAAAAACCATATTTTAAATCAATTAATTTATAATATTAAACTCTATTAAATTTACATTGAGCACTATTTTGTAAAAATAAAATATCTATAAGTTGTTCGGATTATATATCTTGCTGTTCTTTTTTTTTATTTATATATATATATATATATATATATATATTTGCTATAGAGTCCATGCTGTCTTGCAATTTACTCATAGCTGGGTGATGAGGAGAGTAGATGGATTCATACCTTTCTCAATGTGAAATTTAGTGAATGTACTGAACTTGGCTGGAATTTGAACTTGGCTTTCCAATTTCTCATTTCAAGCTGTTAACCATCACCCCCCCCCACACACACACACATCCAATCTTACAGCACCTGGTATTCTCAAGTGGTCACCCATCTAATTGCTATCCCCATTTTTTTGTTTTTTTTCTTAAACAGGGAAACTAATACTGATACAATAACAATTTAGTCTGGCTGACTGGTTATTAATTTTATTGTTTAGGAAAACAAAAAACAGGAATAGAAACTCAAGCATGTGACCCCACTAAAAATAACATTTATATAGTAGAATAAATACATTACTTCAAACATTATTCAAGTGGATATAGTGCATTTACTGTCTGGCACCGAAATGCTGAGGGGGCTTGGGCAATTTTTCCACAGTGTAGTGACAGGGTTACCAATATTGTAGCAGGTTGTAAGGGTGTGTACTACATACATTTAACTTTGACTAGGAAAAGCAGGATTAAGGACAATGCGTGGATGCAATGCAATTTATATTTGATGTAAATAGCACATAGAATAAAATACAAAACAGAATGTAATGATTTCAAAACATAACAATTGAATATATTAGTGTTTGGTGTAGATGCATATAAGCTGAAGGTGTGATAGAGTTATGTCTCTTAGATTTGGAAATATTTGTACCTGAGCTCATAAAGAAGAAGTAATTATTAAACGGTAGTTTAGTAAAATAAAGTTTCTTTAGCATGTTTGGAATTGTGAATTGGTAAGAGTTCAGAAGAGATTTTAGAGTTTGTACTTGTGTGAAATGTTAATGTTCTTTAAAGTCTGACCGCAAAGGTTAAGATGGGAGTTCTTAAAGATTACATCATGGCAGCAAGGAATGAGACGCAAGAGACAGAGAGTTTACACGTGTTTTGTTTTTATAAGATTGTGTATTACATGACCGGTTCGGATTGAAAACGTGGAAAAACAGATTTGTCGTGTGCAGGCGGTTTGATTGGTCGGAGCTGACCAATCAGTGAGCTAGTTTTGAGTAGATTAACCAATGAATGCTTGTTATATATTTTGTAAGATGGTGGTGGTGAAAGTCACACAGGAATAGTGCATTTCCTAGCAGGGGTTAACTGGCTGTTGTGGAAGATTCCACAACGGTATTGCTGTTAAGCAAGCCTACCGTAAATAAATTGATTTTGTGTCACATTCAATAATGATGTAGGTGCACTGAAAATATGCATTATTATAGTTGACACGCTATTTTTATTCAAACAGTGTGTATTATATCTATTGGCCTGTGCCATTTTGAAATCTTAACACTTCTGCTGCTAACTATGGAGATCTTCGTTTTTCTTATCTTGCTCCAACTGTTGGCACGAAACCTACGTTTTTTTTACATAAAACTATTATATGAGTGTCCTGTTGCGCCATCTATCGTAAAATCACAAAGGACAATGCTTCAAACGATATCATGTGTATACCCATTACTGGTCTGGTAAGTCATTCCCAGGTATATCCATGAAAATGGAATGCTGTAAAACACACTGGTGCCAGTTTTCTGTGTAATAAAATATGTAGGCTGAAATTTGGCATTTTCTTTAAAAATGCCTGGCCAGATGGGGGCAGCATTGAGCAAATGAGTAGCAGTGAAAGTGTTAATAAAAAAAATTGTGCTTCCTCGCTGGGATTGAACCTGCATCTCTCTATTTGCAGGAGAAATCACTGTTTGATCTGGTGTGCTTTCCCACTTCGACGAGCATCACAGTTCAGCAAGGCTCTATTTTCCCTTTTTTAAGTACATCGGATCAAATGGTTATTTCTTCTACAAAGTTCGATCCCTGTTGGAGGGCAAATTTTCTTCATTAAGATTTCTTGGATGCACATGCCGATAGACAAAAGACACATTGTTTAAAACATTAAATAAAAATTGGGATGAAGTAATAAAATAAATTCATAAATATATATTGGGTTTTGGGGTGAGAGGTAGCCAGACATGGACACACAGAGCAAAACTTCAAACGAATTTTAAATTCTACATTTTACTTTTAAAATTAACATTTTTTTTTTTTTTTTTTTTTTTAGAAAGCTTTCTTAGACTTTACTACAAAAATTAATTAGCAATTTTTTTCCCGAGACTGGCATTAAGACAAAATAATAACTTTAATCCAAGAATTTTAAATTTCTATTTTCTAACGGACCCCATCAATATTTAAATTTAATTTTTCTGGTGTGCCTCAAAGAAAAAATAAATTAAAAAAATCTTGTTCTCTAAACTAAACTCCTTGCGTCTTAGTGGCTTTATTGCCTTGCTTGGGTGAAAGTATTAAAAAGAAATAAAATAAAAAATACTTTTTTGTTTGGCTTTTTGATTTCTGTATTTACAATAAAAATTTGTTCTTTTTAAACTCTTTCATTCCCGTAAAATTTAACAAAAACGATTTTTCCTTCTCGTAAAATTTAACAAAAACGATTTAAAAAAAGTCTTTACTAGGCAAGTTAATGTTAATTTTTTAAATTTATTATTTAATTTAATTATTACTTAATTTAATTATTTACGTCTTCTTGGGAAAACAACGAAATAAACATTTTTTTACAACAAACTTAGTGTTGTAACTTTTTTTAAATGAAATGTAAACAAATGCTTTCTTGAGAGGAGAAAATAAAACTAAAAGCAAGTATTATTAAATTTATTTTTTTTTCCCTTTGAAGTTCATTAAAAACAAAAACAAAAAAATTAAAGTCTTTCCGTAAATAAATTTCAATTAAAAAAAATTAATTAATTAACAACAACCAAAGTACAAATTATTATTAATTTTTAAATTTTAACCCAGTGACTTTCTCTTGACTAAAACAAGTAAAACTTCAAGACAACAGCTCTAATCAAGGTCAAATTAAAGTGACACTTACCTGAATTAATCTTAATTATTATTATTTTTAAATTAATATATCTGTTTTTCTTCTTCGTTTTTAAAAAAAGGTCCCAAACAAGTTTAATTTAACTTTCCTTCCGCGTCGGCATGCGATGTCGACACGAGATCAAAAGATCAAGGGAGATAATCGGAAATGACTGAAATGTACATGTCGACCCTGAAAGTTTCACATGTTTAAATTGAATTCTGACACTTTCATGTCACGGTGCCCATATAGGAGCCGAGACTGGGAGGTGGCTTCAGTGTCCCCTAATTGTTGGTGAAAAAGTGACACCTAAAGCAGAGGACTAAATTTGCCCTCCTGACCTCAATCGATGACCGAGGTCGGTAAAAAAAAAAGTCACAATTATTTTATCAGTTAAATTTCTTAATTAATTTATGGTTTCTGGTAATAAATAAAGTCATGTGTTTCTATCGGGGTACTTCACGAGTTTTTACGGGTCCGCTCTGTTTGCATCAGAAATTCATTCTGAGTCGATCCAATTTTTAGAAAACGTTTTCAAACAATATTGCGGTCACATAATCGGTAATATTTCAAAGGAGACCTATTATCCCGTAAGACCCGACTTTATGTTCTTTGAATTTTCAATTTATTTATGGAACTTCGATTTTGTCCACTTTGGGGATAAAAAGCTGGGATTTTTTTTTTTTTTTTGTCCGATGAGTGCGAATATTGGACGGTTTCTTTTTTCCTGTGACTTTTTTTAGTTGCGCATTTTTTTTTTTTTTAACTGGGTTCATTGGGCTCTATGGTGGCCGGTAAATTCATCTATCTCTGTTAGGTACTTCTCAAATTTACGGGTCCGCTCTGTTTGCAACAGAAATTCATCGATCCAACTTCTAAAACGTTTTTTTTTTTTTAACAATCCTATGGTCGCATCATATTCTATATATTTCATAATTAGGGAGTCTTAGTATCCCATAGGACCCGACTTTGAAGAATGTGTAGAATCTCCCACAACACAACCAGCCTTACCTCTTTGTAGGAAATACACTCTTCCTATCTAGTAAGCCAAATTCTACCTTCAGACAATATAACAAGTATTCATTGGTCAATCACCTCCAATCTGGCTTGCTGATTGGTCAGTTCCGACCAATCAAACCGCCTGCACGCGACCAAGCTGTTTTCCCGCTCTTATGCTGGGAGCCACCCAGTGATTATATAAACAGAAAACGTGTGAACCTTCCGAGCAGTAATTACCAAGTTTCAAGATGTAACGTTCACCGACTCCGTCTTAGTCATTGCTGACCAGACGTTAAAGACAATTACCAACTTTATGCAGTCAGTAACATGCATTCACAGAGAACCTTCAAAATACTCCACGTCAAAACGAATACAATTTTTTGCCGCTCAAAATAACATCGATGACTCGATTCTATCAATCAACTCTGTGTACATCATTTCTCAACATTTGCTTATCTAAAGTGAATCAAATTCACTACTTATAAAAGTAAACTCTACGAACGAACGACCTTAGAAAAAATATTACAGTTAAAGGTAGATCACTCTTAAAAAAACTCTTTCTATAAGACACTTAATATCAACAATCGCAAATATCGACACAAACAAAAAAAAAAATGAACGAACAATAAAAAGAGAGACATTCTGAAATCTGAAGAAACCGCATACACATTTCGCCTACACACAACATAACATCAATTATCCTGTCTGTATATTGTTTGATTTGTATATAAATGTTGTATTGATTTCTAATTGAATATGTCTCGTTTTTCAAATGCATTTTAAAAATTTCATTTATTTATTTGTTTGGGATGCAGAAAGTCATTCTCAATTCCTTCTGATTCTTTCTAACGTAAATACTAAATTCTGCACGTCCCCAACAAATGACTTAAAATCTGTGTTGAACAAAAAAAAGTTTACTACATAAACAAAACCATGGAGATTTTTAAAAATTTGTCCAAAACCCACAACATCCTTTTGATTATTTAAAAATAATATTTCCAATATGGAAAATTTTTTGCTGAAAATTTTAAAATATTAAAACATTAAATTAGATATTTGGACAAATTCTTTTTTTTTGTTGCTAAAATTTTGAAAAAAACCTATTTTCGGTAAAAAAAAACAAATTAAAAAAATGTTTATTTAAAATATATTTTCTGAAACTTTAAAAAAAAGTAAAGGGATAAAAGGACGATTAGTAAAAAAGAATTTAAAAGAAAATATCATTATATTTTAAAAAGGCTTGCTGAAAATTTTTAGCGTTGAGAGCCTAAAGAGTTCTTTGTTCGATTTATTATTGTTAAAGTTCTGATAGATACGCTCACAGTTCTTGTGAATTTTTTTTGTTCGCAGATGAAGGAATCCTGCAGCTGAAATAATTCTTTTTGGTCGACGACAGAAGTCCAGTGAATTTTAGAAAAGTTGAATTGAAGGGATGCAGCTTTGGATTGGTCTTGATTTAGTGGACCGACGTTCATTTTGACAGCCCTTTAAAAGTAGTTCTATAAAACTTTTGATTTCTATGGATTTGAGCTCCCCTAAAAGTCGACCTCACAGTCGGTGGGCAGAAATCTCACTGTCAAAATAGGCAAGATTCCAATCATTTATTTTTGGGAGGCTGTGGTTTTTTTTAGGGACCTTCCCTCCAAAGTCTTTTACAAATTTCTTAGCCCCTCTATTGGTTGCTGAAAAACATAAAATAAAATATCTGCAAAGAAAAAGAATTAAAATAAGTTTTGTGAAGGTTTAAAAGACTTTTATATCTAAGGAAACTTGCTCTGAGGTTAAGGAGAACAAAAAATGGCACCATAAAAAGAATAATGGTGGAAAATTCCTTTATTTCCCAAAAACTCTCCTTAGTCAGAAAAATATATTTTTATTTCGACTAAGAATGAAGTCCTTGGGAATTTTTTGAAATTAAAAAAGGAGGTTAACTTGAGGATAAAAAAATGAAAAAATGTGAACTTGTGAAAAAATTGTTCTCAAATTAAAAAAAAAAAAAGATGGTAATGAAGATTTTTTTTGATGTTCAAAACAATTTTCCAACAATGATAGAGGTCACATAATCGGTATATTTAATAATTTTAGGAAGTTCTATGATCCCATAAAACCTGATTTTATCTGAAGAAATTTTAAAATTTAAATTTAAATTAAAAGTTCCCTGATTTTTTTTTTATCTCCGCGACAATCCTATAGATTTGTATCATTTATTTTCAAAATAAATAAGTAAAATTAAATTATCATTTCTTTCCCCCCACCCCGAAAAAACATTGGGCTTCGTGTCCATAACAAAAATAAAAATTATTTATTATCAAAAATAATTATGATAAAATAATTATAACAATTATGATTATCATTAATTCACTGTTTCTAAATCAATGGGCATCGGTCCCACTTTTCACTTTTACACATACAAACACGTAACATTGTAAGTATTGGACAGGCCGTCAACACGTACATCAACGAAAATTTCGGCCCTTTTTCTTTTTTTCAGTAACATTTATATCTTAGCACTCAACAAAAATCGAGATAAAAAATATCAGACGTATTTTGTATTTTCCGACTAAATTATCTGGACACTCATTACACATACCTATAAAAAAAATCAACGCGAAAGACAATATAAACTTTATGAAATGGACAAAGTCCGACAATTATTTTAAGACATTTTTATGTTTATTCATTATTTTTATTGATACAAATATTTAAATATATGCTCTGTTATATAAACAGTATTGAACAACATTTACTGGTCTGAATGTTCGACCTTTTTCTTAGAAAATATTTATTTTTAACAAAAAATTATAAAATTGTAATA
This sequence comes from Acanthosepion pharaonis, assembly GCA_903632075.3. Taxonomy (NCBI): domain Eukaryota; kingdom Metazoa; phylum Mollusca; class Cephalopoda; order Sepiida; family Sepiidae; genus Acanthosepion; species Acanthosepion pharaonis. The sequence continues at coordinate 102,604 of CAHIKZ030001393.1, forward strand.
AAACTAAACATATGATGAAATGAATTCATTCATTTTCTTTGTTCTTGAGAATTGACAACAAAAATAATAAACACTATTTATTTATTAGATTGGTTACTTACACTATTTATTATATTGTTTATTGGAATGGTTGGCAAAACATCGGCTAAGTGCCAATTGATTCAAACTTTATAAAATGGTAAATAATAAGGATTTCTTTATAGTTGATTCACATATTTTAATAATTTAGTAAATGTTTATAAATTTATGAATAAAAAATTGTTTTCATATTTATTTCTTTATAAATTGGTAAATGATAAATATTGCATTGCATTAATTTTAAAAAATTACATTAGGCTTTAGAATGTTGTAAATAAAAAAATATTTTTGTAAATAAGCAAACTAATAAATAAATATTGTTTAATATTTTTGTTGCCAAAATAGAAATGTATAAATTTACATTCATTGTATGTTTAGGTTTTATTACAATTCTAATAATTGCTTTTTTGAAACATTAAACTTCTCGAGGACTGAAGGTAGTTAAAACAATAGCGGTGTCAAGGGAAAAACCGTCCTTTTACCACTACGTTTTATTGCTGGCACATTTGTCCATGTTTGTCAAATCCTTTATGATTTTTTTTTTTTTACAAAGAGTGTGATGGTTATTATTAATTAAAAAATATATATTTTGTGGGAAATTTATCCCGGCTTTCCAACATGAAAGAGTTAACGTTAAATGTGACAGAATATACGCCTCTTTGGCAGTGAGTTCTTGACATCATCTATGATAACATCAGGTCGGCGTAGAAACACCAGTTATCTTCGGAACCTGTTTAAAGGAAGAAATCTACGTGCTGGGTTCTGAACACTTTATTTTTATTTGAACACTTTTAATTCCTTTATTTGAACACTTTTTCTTCCTTTAAGTTAAAGGAATTTTCTTTTTCCTTTCTTTCTCTCATATTTTGTATATATCTCTTTACCTTTCTTGTGCATGTAAATAAACATTTTCTTTTTCTATTGTTACAACCCGAGCAGGTGTCTGAGTATTTATTCTTCCGCCTAAAAGAGAGAATTGTCCATTCTAATCTTTCAAGCCGTTGTTGCTTTACATACACAAAAAAGGTAAAAGAATATACACAAATACGAGAGAAAGAAAAGGAGAAGTACATTCCTTTATTGTTTGGACATTTAAAAAAAATATGTTCATATAAAAACATCTCAAAATATTTCTCTGAACGCCTAAAAAGTTCTTTATTTACGAGTGTGAAGTTTTTTTTAACATTTTTTTGTGACGGGATTCCAAACGAACGTCGGAGTAATCAATGAGATATAAGCGTGTCTAGGCCTCTCACCACATTTATTTTTTTTGTTTAGGAACCCAAACTAAATATAAGAACAAGAAAACAAGGCAAAGGTATAAATATATAAATTTGTATTCAACAAAGCGTACAATAAAGAATATATATTAAAAAGAAGCATGCACAAGTCAGACGAGCTTAGTTTCTTTTTGAATAAAAAGTTTTCAATGTTTCTTAGAAAAAAGGAGAAAAAAAAAGAGTTATTAGCATCTGTTATAAATTTTTTAGACGGTTCTGCCGTGAGAAAAAAAAAAAAATTTGTAAGTGTGATAGAAAAATTTAATTTGAAAAAAAAAAGATATAAGTTTGTTAAAAATTGACGTGGATCAAATAGCAAAAAAAGTCTCACTGGTGTTGGTCCTCTTTTGTTTCTTTTATATAGGTAGCCATCGAATTAGGAATCTGCACAGAAAAAAAAAATTTTCCACATGTAGAGAAACTGATTGGTTGATACTGACCAATCAGTGCCTGGTTTGGGGGAGACTTGGGAGAGAATTGAGTAAAAGTGCAAAACGTTTATAAAAAAATATAACGATTTTAAAATTGTTCAGATAGCAGCGTTGCTTTTGTCCAATGAATGAATGCTGTTAAAGATTTGAATTTGTAGGTTCCTAAAATGTTCTTGTACGAGAATGATGAATTTTTTAGGTTAATACTCACATCGATTTCTTCAGAGCTCTTGTTGAAAAAAACTCTCGGAAGATCTGCATTTTAGTTAGTTGAGTTCGTAAGACCGTTGATTGGGGACATTTCTTTTTGCAAGGGAAGCAGATCTGAATTAATTTTTAGTAGAGAATCGACGTTTTGTCTTTAAAGCCCAGCAGGTAGATCTTAAGAAGTTTGGAACTGGTTCTGTCAAATGATTGGTAAAATCGCCGACCTGATGTTATCATAGATGATGTCAAGTACTCACTGCCAAAGAGGCGTATATTCCCCGTATTTATCGAGATTAGAAGGCTTTTCCCTCCAAAACTGCTATACACTTTCCCGGTCCTCTCATTCGTCAGAAAATATATTCTTATCTCTGATAAGAATCAAAGTTTTAGGAGCTTCTTTTTGTAAGCAAGGGTCCGACAAGTTGTGAGCGTTACATATTTTATGGCACCATCGTCAGGGTCAGATTCCTTTTTATATTTTCCAACTCTCTCGTTCGTCAGAAAATATATTCTTATCTCTGATAAAGATCAAGGCTTTGGGAACCGGATTTGAAAGCAGGGAAAAAGTTAGGGCAAAGATCAGAAAAGAGGCTAGAACGTGGACATGTAAAACTTTGTAATAGTGGTTCTCAAATTAAATTCTAATAATTTCTCATCACACACACAAAAAAAAAAAAAACAAACAAAAAAAACATAATAATGAAAAGTAAAATAGCTAACTCCTAATGTCAGAACTTCCGGAAAATGGTTGGCTCTAGTCTTCTGTCACCAACCTCAACTCGAGATAAGACGTAGAATTCGGTCCCTCCAACCCAAACACAAAAAGGAGTAAGTAGTAACCAAACGCAGAACGCGAGAGAGTTTGACATCCGATTCACCACGATTGATATTCTATATATTTTATAATTAGGGAGTCTTAGTATCCCATAAGACCCGACTTTATGTGAAGGACTTAGACAAACCATGGAGATGGTATACGAAGACAGATTAAGTCATCAAAACGTTTTCCAACAATGATACGGTCACATAATCGATATATTTAATATTTTAGGAAGTTCTATGATCCCATAAAACCTGATTTTATCTGAAGAAATTTCCAAAATTAAAATTTAAATTAAAAGTTCCTTGATTTTTTTTTATCTCCGCGAGATTCCTATAGATTTTCAAAATAAATAAGTAAAATTAAATTGTCATTTCTTTCCCCTCAAAAAAACAAAACAAAAAAACACTGGGCTTCGTGTCCATAACAAAAATAAAAATTATTTAGTATCAAAAATAATTATGATAAAATAATTATAACAATTATGATTATCATTAATTCACTGTTTCTAAATCAATGAGCATCGATCGCACTTTTCACTTTTACACATACAAACACGTAACATTGTAAGTATTGGACAGGCCGTCAACACGTACATCAACGAAAATTTCGGCCCTTTTTTCAGTAACATTTATATCTTAGCACTCTTACCAACAAGTGCACAGAACTCTCATTTTACTCCCCTATACTCTTTGTTATACTCTGCTCCAAATTATATCTTTTTCTGAGATATTATATCTTTCAATTCATTTTTTGTCAGTTGGATGTGAATGTTAAACAAAATGAAAAAAATCGGCCTCTGCTCAGGGGCTCCGTGCTACATCAGGCTCAGAAAACAAGTCCCTTCAAAAATACATATAAAACCAATATAAAAGGAGCCAATCACGAACGTTTCCGCCAAATAATAAAAAAAAAAACTATAAGTGACAATCCACCTTATTTGCTTTTAATAACGTCGCTCATAACATTAAGAGAATCGCGGAGAACGGGCAAGCTGTCAACGTCACCACCAATGACCCGACACACGCATCAACTCCAGGCCTTACCAACTCTACCCTTCTTCAAAGTTGTTTCCTTTGCCCATAAAGAGAAAGTCCGCTCACATCCTCTGTATCTTTGTATAACAAAGAATTTTATATTAACAATTCTTGATTTCTTTTCCTTTCGCCTCACCGGCAGTATTTGTTATTTTGTTTGTCCTTTCGTGCTACCATACGCGTGTTCTTGTATTTTTGAATGCCTTACTTGTAACATCTACACATGTTGGTTACGTATAAATGATAAGTCCTTGTTTATTATGTTCTGTCCCAGAGGGACATCACTAAAAGAGTACCATTTACATTGCCCTTAAAGAAGAGAGTCAGGATCAATCCCTGAGCCGTTCCAATAGGGAAGTACTGAGGATAGCACGTGTGCCCCCCACCGAAACATGTCATATGGTGTTCGAGTAGGTGAGCTATAGATAAATACTTAAAAACACGTTTATATAACTACTAGCAGTCATACCCAGCTGGTCGATCAGAAAAAAAGTGTTCAGTTAGACAATAAAAACAGTATCATGTTTAGATGTAACAGAGTCTATTTTCTTCAATTACTTTAAAGTACTTTCATTAAAAAATAATTTGAATCAATGCAGTTACTGTTACTGATATAACAGAAGTAGTCTGTATTTATTTAATCGAGGTTAACTGAGGGCATGAAGACCCACTTCATTCCACAAAAGTATTTTGGAGTTTTTGAATTTCAACTTGTCAGTGTGCTACTAGGGATGTAAAAGAGGGTACATTTATAAAGCAATTGTTAAGTTTGATGAAAATGGGTTGAAATATCAACGAAAAATAAGAAAAAAAAAAACAGTAAAATTTTTTTCGCTATTTACGCGGGTTTTCACTATATGGGTGGACTGAATTATCAAGTTAAATGACTGTTAAACAATCAACTTATTATTGGCTAAAATTGAGTGAATTTTGTATTGGATTGCTTGAAAATTGAGGGAGTTTTTAGTTTAAAATTTGTGTTGAAATCGAATTTTTCGTTTTTCGGAGTTTTTCGCTAAACAGAGTGGCGTGGAAATAAAATGAGATAATGCTTTAGAAATGCCTACAAACTTTATTTATACAAGGAAATTAATTTTTCTTTTAATAAGGATTGACTTTTTAGACCATTATCTTTCAAATAAAACCCAAATTTAAGTTTTAAAAAGTCATTTAAATTATTTAAAATGTGCTTTTTTTTTTTTTTTTTTTTTTTTTGTTTTTAAGAAATTCCTTGGAGCTACCTAATAAATATCATTATTTTATTTATTATTTTTATCTTTTTTATTCGAACATATTAACTTTATTTTTGTCATTGTTAAAGAAATTTTATTAAATTGATAGATATATATTATATTAAAAAAGTTAGTTATTAAGCAAACGATAAATTGCTACTGCTGTAGGGAATTTAGTCGTTTCAGTTTTTTATATTAAAAATTCGAACGTCCACATTCCAAAAAATAATAAAATATGTCTGTTAAATAAACCATTTGTATATACAAACATATGTACATGAATTAAAAAGAAGTAAAAAAATAGTCTTGAGTTAAAGTCTTGGGGTAGTTGGTACATAGAAAAAAAAAGCTGTAGCTTAGCAAAAACTTTTAAATAGTTCATCCATAGAAAAAAATCCGCGATTGAAAAACGACTTCTATCGTTAGCGAAGATTCACTGACCGTCTTTGTTGTTGGAGATTATCCGTTTAAAAAGTCGCCAACTGGTTGACCACGCTATTGTAGCTGTTTCGTTTGAAATCAACGACCCATGTTTCTTTCAGCATGCATTGAGAGGAGATAATCGCATTTCTCCTTGAAAATTGAGATCTGTGGGTTTTTGTAAGAAAGTTTTCCAGAAAGTAGGTTCGATAAAAATACGGATTTATTTTTTTCTGATTGGTTAAGTATTTCATACTGCAATGTTAATTTTTAACCAATAAACAAACACTTTGGACCAAACGGTGTATGTTGTATTGTGGAATCTTTGATATATTTATAAATATTGTTTGTTATTGAGTAGAAAATAAAGTTTGGGTGTGTTTTAATATGGTATGTATGTGGGTATGTTGTGGAATAATCCACGTTACCATTTCACCTCTTTGCAGAACAATCCATTCTTACACCCACACACCTGTTATCCAATCAAAACACTACTTCTGACAAACTCAATTTCTCATTGGCTAACAGCCTTAAAAAAAAACTAAGTATGCACGTGAAAAATGCCTTTGGTGCTCAAAAGTGTTTGAGCCTATTTTTCCTTTCCAGAACCTATAAAAGAAAGAAATTCGAACCAACTTACCAGTCAGAATTTTACACTCAGAGATGCCAACCAATTCCACGCCAGTTTAAACTTTGACTTTCCCGCACGAATTAACCTCTGACTCAATAAACTTTTGGCACACTCAATCTCTCTTTTAAACAAACTTCTCAAAAATTCATTTACTTTACTTGAGAAAGTGAAATATATATTCACTACATATTAGTAACAGTAACAAAACTTTCAACAATTAACAGTTCAAGGTACGCAACTTCGTACAACTTAAGAATATTTTACATAACACTCGTTTGCACACACTAACATTTGAACTGTAAAAAAATCGAACAGTTTTATTGTACGTTGAACAGCAAACTGTTTAATTCTTACGACAAATCATCAAAACACTGATTTAAGCATTCAAACATACTCACCAACAAACTACATGTCTTATTACAATATAACAAATCATTAATTCATAACTCATTTTTGTATTGTATATAAATTACCGTATTGTTGTGTATTTTATTTTTACTTGTCCTTGTTTTTAACTCTGCTTTGCATGACCTGTTCTAAATATTCGTTTATTATTTGTTGTGGATGAATGTTAACGAACACGCCACCGAAAAATTCCTTCTGATTTTTAACCAAACACATTCACTAATCCTCAACAATGCAATTGTGTTGGAAACAGAAAAAGCAGCAAACCCTAAGCAAACGGATCATGGAAAAACTTCAAAAACAACATGCATATTTAATTACAATTAATTATATTTTTTAGCGTTAACTTAAATAGCTCGCTGTATCACGACAAATCAACATCAACTCTGGGTTATACCTGGTGGTTGTAAAAACTATGAATATTGTAAATAAATACAGCTCAAACCCCAGGTGTACCCCATCCCCAGCAGTAACTCTCTTTTGGTAGAAGTCTCTCGTCATTACCCGGTGCCTGAGGCGTCTTCAAAAGGAGAAGTGCGGAGGGGGCTTACGAAATTTTTGTGCCGTTTTTCCGGACATTAAACACAGACCTTGTGTCGCATTCTGTTGCGACTTGGGAGCGCGGATAAATAGCCATCAACTATTGGTCTAATTTTAATAAGGAATTTATATCATACAACACCGTTATTTACTATTTTTCTTTATAACCTCTTAGACATCTAATTTCTTGTTTTATTATTATTATATACATCAATAGTTATATACGAATATATTGCTATAAACATATTTTAAAGAACAGAACAAAAAAGTTAGCTTGACTTAATTTATTAAAGAAGAATTTCTTATTGTTGTTTATTTTAAAAACTAACAACAGTTGGCCAATTAAGCAAAAAGGTAAGTGTCACTATTTATTTACAATATTTACGCATTGAAAAAAGTGGAGATTCTTTAAAGGCTAAATGTTTATGTTTTATCAAAACTTGTCTTATTGATGAGGATTTTTCCATCTTTGTGACGTTCCTTCCTTGAAGAGCCCAGCCTTTGAATTTGATGTGAGTTTTTCTGAACAGATTTTGACTTGGAAGGTTTCGTTTATGACTGAAAAAACTACAAGTTGCTTAAAGAAAGTCTTCTCTTTTAGTAGTTTCGGTTAAATTTCAATTAAATTACAAAAAAAAAAAAAAAAAAAAAAGAAAGTCTTTTGACGAATTGGTTCTCCTTTAAGAATTTTCTTTTTATTTCGAGAAAATACAAATTTACAACTAAGTGTGTGCTTCGATTTAAATTTTAATGTTCAACAAATGAAAAGTGACTTTCTTTCCGACGTTGATTCAGTGTCCAATTTATAAAGTGTGAAACAGAAATTGGACCATGATTATTTTTGTATCTGCCTTTCTGCAAGTACGTGAATACACACGCTTAGGCGATCATGTATCTTTCGATACATAACTGACGTGGCAGTAGGTTGGCATTTGATTTCATTCTGCGGTAGACCAGTTGCCATCCAAGGCTATAGAACCCCGTCTGTCCTGCCATTTATCCATAGCTTGGGGGGGTGGGGGTAGAAGAGGATTCATACCTTCCCCGATAATAATAATACCCCCAACGCTATTATTATGGATTCAATTGGAATTCGAACTCAGCTCTCCAATTCCTCAGCCCGAGCCACTATCCATTTGACAAACCAATTTATAAAAAAATATTACTAATAAAAACACCGAAACATCTTCAATTAAAGGTCAAAGTAGGACAAAATCCACTTTTTATAATCCTTAAGTTTTTTTGTTTAGCAGCATATCAACATCTCTATGGGTTATTTATCCCAAAATCTAGATATTTTGAACACAATTTTATGGCTTCAGAAATATGTTTTGAATGCAATTGTATGCCTTCAACTACAGAAAAATGTTTTGTTGGTCATTTTACAAATCTGCATTGTTGGTAATTTTTTGATATATAAAAAATATATTGCTGGTATTTTTACTGTAAAAATGTATTTTTATATTCATAGTGTTTTGTTTTTGTTAGGGGGATTCACTATTTGCCCATAGCTGGGACCCTAACAGGTGCTACCAACCTGGATCTGGAAACAACAGCAATTAAGAGATGTTTCCATACTCCTCAAAAATTCTAATCTCCTGATCAGAGGCCTTGTTGCCAGATGTAGTTACAATATTTAAGGAAACTAAAGTATCTATCTAACCACATATTATAATTTCTGTTTGAATTTCATGGATGAGGAGTTTATCATTGATTATTCAAACTATTGCCCTCATCTTTGTTGTTATTACAACGTTTCGACCATTGAGCCCTTCAGCCTTCTTCAAATATATATCGATCTGGATAACCTTTATTTAATCTATGGGATGTTGACTGTTCTCATGCCACTGCTCCTTTAGGTATATCGTCTGAGTTCAAGAACACACTGCCCAACCCAGGGATTAAACTCACAATTACTATGTCACCAAATTCATAAACCAATGCTTTAAGACACGTAGGATTATTATTTTACATTTTTTGGACACTTCAACATTATGTAATAGTTAGTAAGCTTACTATTACATATGCGTTCAGCTTGTTATGCAAATTTATTGTCAATTGCTCTTATATACAAGTTAATAAAAAGATACTATGCTCAATAAAATTTAAAAATAAGTTAATATTTATATGATTCAAAGTGTTCTCGTATTTTTAGTTAATCTTTATCTTGTGTTGTACTAAAATAATTTTTACATAGAAAATTTCAAATAATTTAAAAACTCTCATGAAATATGTATATACCTTTTCCTATTATTATTATTTCCCTGAAGGGTTTTTTTTTTTTTTTAATAGGGTAACCAATTAACAATGAAACTGAAACCCACTCTTAAAACTTAAGAATTTGTTTGTTTTTTTTTGTTTTGTTATCAGGATGGAGATCTTATTCAATAGTAACACACACAAAACAACTTGAAAAATTATTTCTGGGAGGAGTGGATTTCTGTAGAAACACCAGAAAATTTACTTCATTTTGATACTGTTTCATTCTTCTATCAAGTCTAAAAACTAATTTTATATGATTAGAGAACTTATTTATCACTCAACTCTCATAATTTTGAAGAGAAATTTAGTTCATTTTGATAGCAGTTTTATTATTCTATCTGGTCTAAAACTTGTTTTATAGGATTGGAAACCTTACCTATAAATAACTCCTCGTAATTTTGAAGAGAAATAAATTTAATTCCATTTTATACCAGTTTCTTTATTCTATCTGGTCTAAAAACTTGTTTTATAGCATTGGAGACCTTACTTATCAATCTACCCTTATGTGTGTGTATATCTGTAAATGTGTAGCTTTTAGCATGTTTCTCTTTCCTCACTCAAGGCTTATTCATTGGGCTCCATAAAAGATGAGAATATAGTATACATGTTTGTTATATTACTATTTCTATGGTTTCTTTAACAGGAACATTAGTAAACAAACTTTCAACATCTAATGAGGCTAGGATACCATTGTTAGGTTTATTAGAATGTGATATGTCAAGGTAATTGTTGGTTGAACTAACACTATATTTATTAGATAAGTTGGATCATTATTATTCAGACTTTTTGATAAGTTATATATGAGAGTAGGAATTTGAGAGATTATACAATGTATGCAGCAAGTATGGTTTATGGGTTAGATGTTGGAAGTCTGTTTATTAATATTCCTATTAAAAAAACCATAGAAATAGTAATACAAACCTTACACAATCACCTTAAGCTCACACCTAATTATTAGACCAAATATTTTATATAAACTCTGTCTTCCACAACACAAGTAACATTTTGTGATCACTATAGTAACACACACACAGAGGTTGGATGAAATAATGGAAACACCTGGAAATTTTAAATAAGACTGCCTTTGGCAGTAATTACAGCTTGAATTCTACGAGGTATGGACTCATACAAAGTTTGAATGGTTTCTCAAATGCTGTTATTACTTTCAAGGAATTTCTGGGAATATTTTTCCTAGAAGAAATCTATAGCTGGTGATATTTTTTCTAAAGAATGTATAGCTGTTTGTATTGCTGGGAATTTTTTTAAAGTATTGCTGATAATAATTTTTCCTTCAAAAATTATTGCTGGTAATAATTTTTTTATTACAAAGAATTTCTGCTATTAAAACCTGTTTTTACACAAGTTTGGGTGTTAACTATTTGCCCATAGCTGGGACCCTAACAGGTGCTACCACCCCAGGTCAGGGTGGACCTGGGAACACCAGCAATTAAGAGGTGGTTCCATGCTCCTCAAAACCTCCTGATCAGAGGCCTTGCTGTTGGACATAGTTTATCGTCATACCCAGGACAGACCAACAATTTGACCTCTTTTAAAGCTGATAGATCTGCCATTTTAATTAATTTTGATTAATTTCTTCTGATGACATCTGTAAAAAAACAACAATTTTAGTAAAATAAAACAAGAAAAATTAATGATAAATCAAAAAACAAAAGTAACAAGCATTTGATGGTTTTATAGGAGTTTTAAAACTATGATACTAAGATTCTAGGTGTTTCCACTATTTTGTCCAACCCCCATATATATATACTAACAAGTAGGTCAGTTGGAAGGCCAATCTTGCATTACAAGGACAAACTCAATCGAAAACGATGCAACATCCCCTTTTTTACCTGGGGCAAAAAAAAAAATGTCAGAGCAAAGTACGTGGTGCATGTCCTGGTTCTCAGCTATACAAAGGTTTTCGTGGGGCCGACTAAAACATTGGCATCAACTGTGTGCAAATACTAAAGGAAGTTGACTGCATCCTTCTCCTTCCAATGATAGCTTTACCTGCCACTATGGCTTTGTTGCATTCAATAAAGCATGCTTTGCTTTCCACTTGCAGAAATATGTGGCAATTGTTCCTCAACCACTGAAGCAAAATGGCTCAATTACATGTCCCATCTGTCTAAAAGTTTGCAAAACATCTACAAGCTTTGGGAGGCACATGTGCATTCATAAAAGTTGAGCCCCACTTTATTTTACTGAGCCCTAATTTGTCATTTTTGACAGGAGAGTCCACTAAATATATATATATATATATATATATATATATATATATATATATATATATATATATATATATATATTCAAAGATAAACCTCAAACCCCTTGTTGACAAACCTTGCAAGGTTAATTCTTGCAGTGTGAAATGACTATTCATTTGAGGTATCTTTCTTATATTATTATTGAGCTCTCTTTGTGGATCAGTTTTAATATTTTATATTATTAGGATTCACTTGGTTTATTTGCCCACGGATTTTTTCCTCTGTGTGTGTGTATATATATATATATATATATATATTTAATAGGCTGGTTAATAAAATTTGAAGAATAAAACACCTACAAAATGGATCCGATATTGTCAATAAAATTGATATTCGATATTAACCTTTTGACTGAAATGAAGCATGAAGAGATAGATTTTAAATTTGGGATTTTAAACACACCTATGTTTTTTTTTTTTTTTTTTCAATGATGTGAGGAATAAACAAAGAAGTGGAACTTACTCTTCCAACGAATGTTGTTGGTTGAAGATCTCCCTGTGAAAATTATATTCTTTGAGTAAACCCAAATCGCTGTTTAATCCCTCCATGTTTGAATTTATTTTGAAAATAGATTTTAACTCCAATCTGCACCTTCTTGGCTGTTGAGTGAAGATGCTAAAAGCACACATCTGATGTCATTAGTCCTATGAAATGGTTAGTTGAAGTGTACTGCAACTGAGAAATTGATGTTGTTGTCTCTGATAGTTTTTTTATGGTTATTAAACCAACGTGGGAATTCCCTGTCTGTCCAACATTATATCCTTGTTTGCATTTGTGGCAGAAAAGCAGATATAAGATTTGAAGTATCACAATTCAGAGCTGGTGGTTTGAATACTGTGTGAGTGCCAGGAGGTGTGAAACTGTTATCAGTGATGATATGTCTACAGACTTGGCATCAGAGTTTATTGCAGGTGACATTCCTTTGGTGAGGTAGGTGGTGAATGATGTATACTGGATGTTTAAGTGTGTGTGTAAGCTAGGGAGTTGGTGTCTAGCATAAAGCAGGTTTTTGTTGAATATTTTTCTAGTTATTTACTCGAGTTTTAAATACTAGAAATTTGTTGGTTCCCCAATAAAAAATTGTAGAAAAATTTAATAGATTTAAGTAATATTACTAAAGCTCAAAATCAACTCATTTTTGTGTGAAAAATTGGTTCCCGTTTGAATTCCCACATTGGCATATATTAATCAGTGATGTTATTGCAAACATGCTGAAACCTTTGAAAAACCAAATGAGTATGTTTATTGTCTGCTACGAAATTTGATAGATCACTCCAGACAATGATCAACAACATTTTCCCTCACAATAGATATTTAAAAATTGGGAAAAATATTTGTTAACCAATAAAACTTCTGAGTTTAGTAAAATCTAACTTTTAGATTTCTGGGGCCTATTTTTTCTGTATAAATACAATTGTGTACATTAACATTGAACATTATTAACATATTTATTTCAGTTTTTCCTTAAATCTTTCACCAGGATTGGTTGTTCATTGGGGTGGATAAGCTGAATTCTCAAAACCTTTTGTATAATTTATGTAACATTTCACAAAGCCTAGTGATTTTAAAGTAAATTAAGCATACTTGAAACATATAAATGATGTATTGTCAAAAAAATATTAAGTAGTAGTATATTACAGCTATCATTCACTGACTATTTACTGCTACTGCTGGAAAATTACACACATTCATAAAACAATGTAAATACATGACTCTCTCATTATGTATGTGTTCGATGCTTTTCTATTAACACAATGGATTCAGTTGTAAAGAAAGGTAAACAAAAATATTTTTGTGGGAATTTGTTTTGCAGGGATCTTTGTAATTTATTTCAATTTGAAGATGATTTCTTTTTAATTGTTTTTTTTTGTAAAATCTTCTCAATGTTTTTTCTCTTTACTTTCAGATTTTAATACAAGACGACTTTGTAATCTCTATTCAGAGAAAGTGGTCAAGAGATTTGATGCTGCTTTTAAGTTTGGTTAATTTAAAAATGATTATTTCCAAAACAGTATCCAGTGAAACAGGTTCATAGCAATAAGGTACATATGTAACCCTTTTTTCATCATTTATTTCCAACAGTTCCACTTTTAGCACAAAGCGCTGCTCCAACTACCTTGAATACACATGTTGAGAAATGGAAATGACTCAAGAAACAAATTCTCAATGTGATATTTCTAACTCTACTAGTCAAGAACTAAATGATGAAATGCCAAAAGAAGAAAATCCTTTCTATTGTGAAATGTGCAGATATCATTTTTCTGATAGTACCAACTTGGAATACCACATGAGCATACACACCAGTAAAAAACCTTTCCATTGTGAAATTTGTAAGTTAGTGTTTGCACACAGGTCTCAACTTCAAAGACACACACGGACACACACCGGTGAAAAACCCTTCCAGTGTCATGTTTGTAATTCAAAATTTGCTCACAGTACAACACTGAAAACACACCTTGTAGTCCATACTGGAGAGAAACCATTCCACTGTGACATGTGTGGGTCAACGTTTTCTCACAGTTCAAGTTTCAAGAGACACCTCCGCTCGCACAGAGGAGAAAAACCATTTCATTGTGACATCTGTGGGGCCAAATTTGCTGGAAATTCAAATCTCAAGAGACATTTGCATTTTCATTCTGGTGAAAAACCTTTCCCTTGTGATTTGTGTGGATCACGGTTTTCTCTGAGTTCACATCTTAAAAGGCATATGCAGTCTCATACTGGAGAAAAACCCTTTCACTGTGACACTTGTGGATCAAAGTTTTCCCAAAACTCAAGCTTGAAAAAGCACATGTTAGGACACACTGGAGAAAAACCGTTTCAATGTGACACTTGTGGATCCAAATTTTCAGTCAATTCAAGATTGATAGAACATATGAGAACACACACTGGAGAAAAACCCTTTCAATGTGACATTTGTGGATTAACCTTCACAGCAACTTCCAACATGAGAAAACATATGCGCAGACATACTGAAACGAAACCTTTTTCATTGCAAGATATATTTTTGTGAGGCATATATTACACAAACATAAAATGTGTTGAAAATCAGTTTTTTTGTTTACTATTAAAGTTTTTCAACAGAATTTTTTATCAAGAGATTTTTTGATAAATAAAGCATAGAATGAAGAGAAAAAGGCTTTTCAATGTATTATTTTTTTAATATTTGTTGGTGGTTTTCTTTTCCTGTCATTCCAGATTGAGATAAGGGCACTTCAACGAGATGTAATGGTTAGCAAACTTGCCTTGCTAGATCAATTACGACTGAGTAGTGTGTTCAATCCTCACAGAGTGCTCCATACATTCGGCCTTGCGACACATCTAAGCTATGTTTAGTAAATCATTATATCCTTGAGCACTTCGATGTGGTGAAATGATTAGCAAGCTTGTCCTGCAAGATCAATTACAACTACATAGTTTGACCCTCATTGGGTGCCCCACACTTTCAGACTTATGCCACATTTAAACTATGCTTAGAAAATCCTTTTGGGTACTTCGACATGGTGTAATGGCTAGCAAGCTTATCTTGCTATGATCAATTATGGCTGAATAGTGAGTTTGATCCTCACGAGGTGCTCCACACTTTCGGCCTTGTGACACATCAAAGCTATGCTTACAAAATTACTATTCAAGATTGAGATAATGTTCAGCAATGCTTAGTTATGAAAACATAAGGTTCTGAGTAAACTTGTAATATCACTTTAACATTTTTTATTTATTTATTTATATATATATATATATATATATATATATATATATATATATATATATATATATATATATATATATATAGAGTAATGGATAGCAGCTTGGATTGAGGAATCAGAGATCTGAGTTCGAATTCCAGTCAAATCCATTACTTTCACTTACATGCCTTTACCCTTGGGAAAGGTGTGAATCATCTTCTCCCTCCAGCTATGGGTAAATAGCAGGACAGATTGGGTTCTTTAGACTTGGATAGCATCTGGTTTAGGGATGAATTCTATATTACAATCAATATATAAATTGATCCCTCACTTTGTTGCTACAATAGTTTCTATACATTTATATTCCGGAGAATGCAAATAAATCTAAAAGACATGCCTCTGTAGGTAATCAGTATTTGATTGATTTGTTTTCTATAGCATATCAACTGGAATTGGAACTTGGCTCTCCAATTATTCCAAGACTTTATAGATTACACTACCTGCACATCCAAGCTTATACTAACTGGTATTTACAAGCTATCACCCATCTGTACTGACAACACTCGATATTGCTTAACTTCGGTGATTGTACAGGGACTGGTGTTTCAACATATGGCTGTAAGCTAGTTAGAAAGTGAGGATTGAGCAGCTGCAAATGCATGACTCTATTAGCCTTAACTGACTTATAAAAATAAAGGCATGTGGTACTTTCTGTGGTAATACAAGGGACCAGCTGTTTTTCTAACATCTTTGGCGATAAATCCTATATATATATATATATATATATATATATATATATATATATATAAAATACCCCCCCATGACGACAGTACAACTCAGAGTTTCATGCACTAGGAAATCATTAGGTATAAATAAACTGGACAGTTTATTTATACTTGATGATTGCCTAGTGTATGAAACTCCAAGTTGTATTGTCAGCATCAAGTATTATGCATATTTATTAATATATATACTTAATAGCTCTGCTATATTTCATTCAACACTTTTTACATTATATATGTGAAAGACAAATGGAAAACTTAGCCAACACATCATTATGACCTCTGAGGGACTATCATAGCAAGATAAGTTTTCCTTTGTCTTTACTCAATAGCCTTTTACCAATATACTCATGTGAATTTTTACACACAGACATATTTGGTCAGTAACCTTTCTTTTAAACATGTTTCATTGAATATAACAAACAAGGAAAATTTCATTTTTGTTTTTTTTAGTTTTTCCAGCATTCTTATCTGTCTAATATATATATATATATATAAATATAGTCTTATATATATATTTATGGGATATATATATATAAAATGAGTGTGTAAATATAAAGAGAACATAGAAGTTTCACTTGAGGTTTGGGGCAAAGGCCATGTTATTTTTCGTTGTTCATTTAAAAAAATTTTTTTTTTTAAACGACTTCATTAACCGCCATAATAGCAATCATTCATCTTGAGTCAAGAAAAATAAAAAAACAACATATCATGAACGGTGATTAGTGATAATGAAATGATATATATATTTATATATTGTTACCCTCGAATTTTTTTTCTCAATTGAGTGAAAAAAGCCGTTAGAGCTAGCTTCTGTCGACAAAAAAAGAGGTCTGAAGCCCAAAAGAAAAGAGATCGAGTAAACAACTAACTAACTGTTTACAACCCAGACCTATATATATATATATATATATATATATATATATATATAATAAAAAGAGTTTCATTTAAACAAATCCCAGGTGTTCAAGGGCAATTAAAATTCATCTTGAGTCGAGATAAAAAAAAACAACTCGACTGATTAAATGATCCTAGTTTGGTTGTTTCAGTTTTTTTTCAGCAGGTTTATTAAAAGGTCAAAAGGGTCAAACTAGAAAAAGAAATAAATGAGGGGGACAAAAACTGAATATAATTGAAACCTCGGTTCTTAATGGGTAAAGAATGTAACAAGTAGTTTTGCTACAAGGAGACATTACTACATTGCAGTGTAAGTTCTTAGAAAGGAAGAAAGTTACATGAAATTACAATTTGAGAATAGTGTGTAAACAGCTGACACATGGTGAAAAGTGGTTTGACATACAGTGATGCATCCATATAAATAAACATTTAAAGTGATTGGCCATGGTTAAATGTAAATGAATGACAGAACTGACCAACAAACAGAATTGATAAAGTTTACAATAAACAAGAAAAAGAAAAGAATGGGAAAATATAACATAAAGCAAACAAACAATATACAGTAATCTGAAAAGAAGTTCACAAACTAAGAATTGGGGTTGACACACAAGAGCAAATTTGGATAAGTGAACATAGCTTTCTGACTTTAACACAAGACAGATCGGGACTGTGTCATATGAAACCGAGAACTGGCCTATTTTATTGGCTAGGAAGAAATCCCAACATGCATGTGTGCTTCTGCCTATAAATTGGGGAAGTGAATGTGTTCTGTAGTCATTCCAATAAGGATTTCCTGTTCTCGGCACTCTCTTTTGTTATGATCCATCTCAAGACTCCCAACCTCCCCAATTTGTTTTTGCCCCCACCTTTTTATCTTCACTAGTTCATTTTTCTCACTCCATGTATTTTTTCCCTTCTCAATCCATTAGTGAGTGTGATTCTTGATTCTGTCTATAGGCAGAATACAGTGGCCACTCTTATTTGTGAGGGGTGGACAGGTCCTACTAACATCTGTTATGTTTTAGTTTGAGTATTTTGTTTTATTTTATTTCCGTTCTTGATTCATTAAATTTTTATATTTTTTATTTTTATTTTTACATGTTTTGACCCCATTTTGGTGGGTTAACTATTTGCTCATAGCTGGGGCCCTAACAGGTGCTACCAGCCTGGGTCAGGGTGGACCTGGAAACACCAGGAATGAAGAGGTGGTCCCATGCTCCTCAAACCTCCTGATAAGAGGACATGCTGTCAGATGTAGTTTATCATCTTACCCAGGACACTTATTAACTCGATTCTGGAAATAACTAAGGGCTACACACACACACATATATATGTATAAAATTTCTTCAAGTGTTGAAATTAATTTCTTTTAAAAATGTTGATCACTGTTGATAGTTTTTAATCAAGTTCAAGAATAAAGAGATTTGACTATTTTAATGTCACATGATTCATCTTCAAGGTCACATATTTCTGAAATTTGAATATTCGATTAGGTATAATTTTGATTACATTTGAATGGCTTGGCGTTCAAATCAGCATTTCACTTTATTAATATATTTTCCCTGACCAGGTGAGAATAGATATTCAGATTTATGTTGATCAAAAAGACCAAAAAAAAAAAAAAAAATGTTATAAATATGAAAAGAAATTCTCTGTTATTAATTAAGTCATTGATTTTACATCATTCCCTTTCAAAGCAAAAGTTTTATTTTTATTGATATGAACCATTCAAATTTTGCACTTAGCTTGTAATGAATAGCAGCCATTAATGTTGCTATTTAAAATGGTTTATTCTATGCAAGTTAAAATTTGCCTATTTGTGTCACACAATAATAATAATAATATTAATAATGATAATAATACAACAGTTAAGAGAAGTGTAATTTAAATAATTAAATAAAATAAATATTAAATTTATTATTCAACCATTACTCCAACAAGGGCCTGTTATCTGGAACCCGAACTAATAAAAAATGATATCGACTTATTGCAGTCTGCTCAGGAAAGGTGCCTCTGCCTAGCTACAAACAAAATCAATCTACCTGCTACCACCTCTTCAGTTAAGACACCAATTCACCGATCTGTGAGGTATACAAAATACTGATTGGCTGTTATAAAATGGAAGTGAGCAATTTCTTCACCTTCTCAAAGTTTGGTAAGGCTAAAATTTTCATCTCTTTTGTCTTGGGAAACCTATTTTATCATGATATCTACTCTAACTGATCTATGGGTGCTTAAAATCTCGCAAAAGATCAAATTTAATCATACTGATTGGAATACTACGCAAGAAAGAAATATTCCAAGTTTGCATTTCCCTATTATAGGCATTAATATATTCATGATATAGTAACACCTTAATACACCGACAAAACAGAATAGCAATTAGAAAGAAACAACAAACATGCATTTTTCTCAATTGTTTTCCACGAGGAGAAATTATAATATGTATACAACAAGCACATTGTGAAAGAGACGAACAGAGAGAAGCTCTTAGTTGTAATTTTCCCAATAGTAAAGAGGACAATCTGGTGGTGTCCTTTATGTTTTTGGTGAGACCATGTCGTTTTCTCTATATGCCCTACAGCTGTGGACCTGTGACACACCTCTTTTCTCTGTGGGCTATGTAGCAACTGACCTTGTAAGGCACATTTTGTTTCTAGACAGAATAAAATAGCAGCTGCCTCTCACCACTCTATAAACTGGCGCCACTCACTGGCTTTCACATGAACCTCATGACTTCAAAGACAAAAATGGTAGACTTATAAATATATAAGTTTTTTCTTACATAAACATTATGTAATATTAACTTGAATTTTTGTTTATGAAAAGCAAGTGAAACTAAGATAACAGAATTACTTGTCAAAAATGAAAATGGTTTCAGTTTCATCAAATGAAAAACAGTTAAATTAACCCCCATGTTCTCTCTTCTTTTTATTTTCTTCATGAGTTTGGGAAGTGAAACTTTCACTGAAATATGTTGGAAAATGTCCAAGATTTCATTTGAAATCAAGAAAGTACAAAACGGTCGCATTAATTGATAGCCTCCTGGTGTCAGTTTTTTTAAACTGATACCTTCCTCCTCTTCATGTCTCTAAAATTTAATCATAAGCAATAATTTTGGATAGAGAAAATTTTAATGAAATTTTCTAGAAAATTTCCAAGTTTTCTTCTGAAATCAAGAAAAACACACTTAAAGCTAAATTGGCCCAATATATGGGTGTGGAGAGAAAGTGTTAGTTTAAACTGACATCAGTAGCATATTGCTTCATTGGCATCCCTGGTTAAAACACAGGTCTTTTTATTATATGTTACTTATTGATTTGAGAAAAAAAATCCCTAACTATATCCCCCCGCCCCCAAAATCAAGTCGGTGTATTTAAATGGATAATTCCGATATTTTAAGTGTGTTATAGAATTTATCTTACAACCAGGAGAGCGGCTGCTTTGGTTAATGTTTATCCGCTGACATGAAGTAAAAAGATTATACTTGTAAGCCAACTTCATGTATAGTATGACCTCCGAATTTTGAAGCATGAATTTTATCAAGAGAAAAACTTTACCTGTGTATAGTGCAACCGAACACCGAAAATGTATGATTTTAACCGCTTCAAAAAAAATTACCTGTGTCTAAAGCGCACTATCACTCTCCTTAATGTTTTTCTTTGTCTCCTATTGTTTCACACTGAGTTACCTCCTTGCGTCTTAGCGGTATTATTGCCTTGCTTGTGTTGAAATGATTACCGTAATTCCCCATGTATAATACGCATTTTTTTTCTAAACAAAAAAACGCAAAAATATGGGTGCGTATTATGCACAGCTACAAAAAAATCTTTAAAAAAATTGCCTTAAAATAAAGTAAGAATTATCATAAAACTAAATTAAAATAATATTACTGTATGTTTAAAACCATTTTTTTAAAAATAAGAGTAGGAAACGCTGGCCGGAATGAAAGTGGAGAGGTACAATTAGGGTTTGATTATCAAACAAGGGGTGCGTATTATGCGTGAGTAGAAGCATTTTCGCACACTTTCAGCACAATTTTAGATGTGCGGATTATAGATGAAGTCATATTATACATGGGGAATTATGGTATTTTTTTTTTTTTTTAATCTCGCCATAACAGATATTTCGGATCGCAGATGACAGAACAAAACAACAGATAAAATGTGTAAATTGCCTGCTTAAGATTTATGGTGGACAATTTTGATATGTCACCGTTTACTTTGCTCCGGTCCAGACTGTGAATTAGAAAAAATTACAAGTAATGAATTAAAAAAATATACATATATAATATTACATATATATATATATATATATATATATATATATAAACTCACTATTTACATATCTTTTTTTTTTTATTCTTAAGGAAAAATATACAGCGATGCCCTAAGATATTTAGAGAGAATGAAGAAATCCTAGAGAGGAAAAACAAACATTTTGAATTTACAATGTAAGATTACTTGTCGCTTCTTTCCTTTTCTCTTTTTTATCGAGCGTAACAAAAAGAAAAGATTTTTTTACATAAAAATAGTTAGAAAAATAAAATACAAGTAGTTTTAGTTTTTTGAGTTTCAAATCGATTGGTACTACCCCTTAGGCTGCGAGCATTCAAAGATAAATTCGTTTGAACATTTAATAAAATATAAATTAAATTAATAAGATAGGTGGTTGAAATAAAAAAAATTTTTTCCAAAAAAGAATAATCGACCCGGCTCTTTTATTTGAAACTCAAAGTACTTTGACCATTGTTGAAGAAAGAAATGTAAGTAAAAAACACTGCAAAAACAGTAAAATTCCACAACACAACCATTCGCGTATTTGCCGAACAAAGTTGTAATCTAATTTAGAATTTATTAAAAACAGATGTTTGCTTGTGACTAACATTGAAAGAGGCTTATTTTTTCCTTTTACTTTATTAAGCTAAAATGCCAGTAGTTTAAATGAAATGCCAGGTACCGAAAGACGCTTTGGGGGAAAAAAACTGAAAAAGGGGGATATTCACATTGGTACCCGGAAAATTCGGTAATTTTCACAAGACAGGAAAATTCGGTAACTAGTATGAAATGAAATAACAAAAAAAAAAAGGTCGACTGAAAATTGATTTTTAGGGCCTTTCGAGTGGGGACTTAGTGGCTAAGTCCCGTCCCTTATTTTTAAATTAAATAACTGAAAATCGTGGGGTCCAGATAAAACCCCACTACAACAACATCAAAGCCGGACTTGCAGAAAGGAGAGCTTTAGGGGGCTAGCTCCTTCTCCAATATATTTTTTTTAAAATGTATTATTATGAGGGTATTTATGTGTAAAAAAAAAAAAACAAACTTTGTTTCAACTGAACTGAAAGTAAGCATTTTAATTATTGTTACAACTTTTTATTGAATTATTTCTACAGAAATATTACACACTGAAAGAGGAAAATACGTGATTGCCTTATTTTGTGTACATCCTAAGGCTTAAAGGATGTACACAAAATAATGCATGTTCGGGCCCCGTTATTGTTGCAGTAGGATTGCAATAATAAACTGAAAAATAAAATAAAGGACCATTTCCAAACTAAGTAAGTTTACATGACTGCCAAGAGGTCAATTACGAAATCTGACCCCAAACGCCAACTTTATAATAGCCAAGTTAGGCAATGAAAACATTTTTAGGAGTTCATTTATAGTTTCAGTAACTCGTCGTTGACTCCTGCAGAATGTATCAAAAAATGCCAAACACAAGTTAAATTCGTAGTCGGCACCATAACAAAAACTGCCAACAAATTATCTCGTGATTGCCAGTCAATGTGTTAATTTTTCTTCTGTTTGTTATTTTATTTCCGTAGTTAAGAGATGTTTTTCACTTTTCACTTTAAAGGGGTAACATTTTTTTTCCATTTTAAAAGGAGGCAGACAAATAGGTACCCTCTGCTGAAGACAATATTTTATGTCACAAGGTGAGGAAAACTCAGGTAAGTATTTTTCAAGTCTTATCACATTTTTTGTTCTGCTATGGGCGTTTTGTGTCTCACTAGCAGAAAATATATTAAAGCATTAATCATTATAACAATGCTTTTTCAAAATTTACAATGTTTTAAGAGTTGGGATTAAATTAAAATTTAATTGGTAAATTTTCATTTTAACACCCGAGCGTCATTTACTGCTGAACTATTTTCTTTCAGAAATTAGTACGCGCTTCCGTAAAGCGAATTTTTTTTGTACTTAATTTAAGAATAAAGTTAACTTTCAAATATATGTAAGCATCGACAAATAAAAGAATAACAAAAGAAAAAAAATTGCCTAACCCTAATTTGAAAGTTAACTTTCCTCTTAAAAAAAAATTTAAAAAATGAAAGAATAACCAAAAAAAAACACCTAACCCTAATTAGAAAGTTAACTTTCATCTAAAAAAAAAATAAATAAATAAAATAAAAGAATAACCAAAAAAAAACACCTAACCCTAATTTGAAAGTTAACTACAAGGAATTACTATGAAGGGAGTAAATAGGTCCAAACTGTATATGTCCACCAGGGACTAAACCAGATGGTAAAACTGGAGGGAGGGACTAAGCCAGATGGTAAAACTGGAGGGAGGGAGGGACTAAACCAGATGGTAAAACTGGAGGGAGGGGCTAAACCAGATGGTAAAACTGGAGGGAGGGAGGGAGGGGCTAAACCAGATGGTAAAACTGGAGGGAGGGACTAAGCCAGATAATAAAACACAAGGGGGACTAAGCCAGATGGTAAAAGTAGTGGGCTAAATCAGATATTAACTTTTAAAGATTCTATTTCTTTTTCATCTGATCCTCTCATAACATGAATATTTTTTAAGCCTATTAGCCGACTAAAATCATTTTTTTTTAAATACATTGTTTTCTTTTTCACTTCACTTGTACTTATTTTCTGGAATGAGACCTGTAGATTTATTTCTGCTATTTTTTTTAATCATTTCAACCCAAGCAAGGCAATAAATCCACTAAGATGCAAGTTGTGAAAGAATATGAGAAAAAGAAAAACATTATTGAGGAACAGGAATTAAGAAGACAGAAAATAATGATTGATATTGCATTTCAATTTTTGAATATCAAAGTTTACTGGAAAGCAAGATGCTGGAAGCTAGAAAACAGTTTTAAGGAAAGAGGGCAATAAAAATAATTAAGACAAGAGAAGATAATAATTGACGCTGCATTTAAATTTTGGAAGATCAAACTTGACTGGGAAGCAATAAGAAAGTTCCACAAGTGAGAAGTGTACAAGATAGCATAAAACCTATGGTTATGTCTAGCAACTTCAACTGTAAAATGATGAGACTTAGCTGCCTATCTGGTACTGTTCTTAAATTCATAAAGTCAAAATACCAAAAGAGAAAGCTCATCAAAACATTTACCATGAAAATATTTATAGAAAAGGTACAGGTAATCTATGTTATGGCTGTAGGAAAGTGACTGAAGCTGAGATGCAAGGTCAGAACCAATAACATTGCAGATTCTTCTTTAGATTTTATCAAGAATCTCTAAATACAGAGAAGCCCCAGACTAAGGTCAGAACCAATAACATTGCAGATTCTTCTTTAGATTTTATCAAGAATCTCTAAATACAGAGAAGCCCCAGACTAAGGTCAGAACCAATAACATTGCAGATTCTTCTTTAGATTTTATCAAGAATCTCTAAATACAGAGAAGCCCCAGACTAAGGTCAGAACCAATAACATTGCAGATTCTCCTTTAGATTTTATCAAGAATCTCTAAATACAGAGAAGCCCCAGACTAAGGTCAGAACCAATAACATTGCAGATTCTTCTTTAGATTTTATCAAGAATCTCTAAATACAGAGAAGCCTCAGACTAAGGTCAGAACCAATAACATTGCAGATTCTTCTTTAGATTTTATCAAGAATCTCTAAATATAGAGAATCCCCAGAATAAGGTCAAAACCAATAACATTGCAGATTCTTCTTTAGAATTTATCAAGAATCTCTAAATACAGAGAAGCCTCAGACCAAACATAGCAGCAATATTCAGTGCATGGACAAATGGTAGACTTATAAATTTGTAAGATAGATTCTAGTGAGAAAAATTGTCTAGCATTAGAGTATATTTGTATTGTTTGGACACTTGTCCATATCTTAGTTGTCATACACTCAATGTTTTGGCCATTGTATGATTCAGTTACTGGATCCAACCATCCACTGGGCCATGTGTCCTCAGTGAATCCAGTGACTTGACCCAAAAAGTTGTGTTCAATACCTGGCTACAGTTGAGGTGAACAAACAACTTGGAGAGTTGGGTTAAAGGGAGATAACTCATGCTGAGACATCTGGAAGAGGCATGGCACATGGAACTAGAACAATCTATCCAGGTGGTCGAAAAGGTTTAGTTCAAAATTCCAATCACTGGAAAAAGGCTGAAGCATAAAACAGTCAAAATGTCATGAATATAGCAAGAAAGATGAGGAGACCAGTCTGAACAATGTAAATAGTTTAAGTAACAACACAGTGAACCTACTTTCCTAGCTGCAGACTTAGCAATTGATTCAATATAATCTTTCCACTTCATGTCAGTGGAAAACATTAGCCTGAGAAGGCTAAATCTACATGTAGGACTCCTATAAAGATTTTAGATAAGGCTTAGAGGGATGGAGAAAAACATATCTTGATTCTTCAATTCTTTACCCTATCTATTCATCCTGGACCAGCACTCTCCCCAATCTCAAGCATGACTATTAATATAAACTATTTCCAGTTTTGTTGCCAGTTGATCTCCGAAAATCCTTCATACATTCCTTTAATTCTGTTTATATTTCTGAGATTTATGCTATTTGAACTAGTTGTCATCATCTTTATTGTCATATTCATGATGTTTCGGCCGTTGTACACTTCAGCCTTTTTCATGGCCCAGTGGATGAATGCATCGGTGGAAGTAATCCAAAATGTGACTTGACTCAGATATTTGTGAGTTAAATGCTTGGCCACAGTAGAGGTAAACAAAAACTTGGAAGGTTGAGTTACTAAAGGGAAATAACTGAAACCGAGATATCCCAAAAAAAGCACATGGAATTAGAACAATCTACTTCCATGGACTAAATAAAGGGTGCAGTTTGATATTCCAATGTATATAAACTGAAGAAGGTCGGAGCGTGCAATGACCGAAACATTGTGAATGTGGCAATAAAGATGAGGACAACAGTCTGAATGACATAGTGTAAATATTCCTTTACTTGTGTACTATCCTACAGTTAAAGTGAATGCTGTTTAGAAGACCAAACTTCGAAAGGACCCATCCACTGGACTATCAAATGGAAATGCTTGAGATGAAGAAATATATGTTTCCCTTCTATGTGGATCTGCACAGTAACACAACTTGTTCTCATTATCATTTCTTTTCAGATAAAAGGATGAAAACATCAAGTTATCTCAGCAAATGGAAAGACACACAGTAATCACTGTGTTCAAGGCAGAGCATAGGGATTTAGAAATTGCTTGTTTCCTGAGAGCTGACAGCAAAAATGTTAGACACTATTTATTTATTAGACTGTTTAATTACAAGAACTACTTTTGTTGTTAATTTTCAAGAAAAAAGAGAACACATAAATCCAGTTCCATGCGTTTCAGATTTATTCAAATTCTAAAAGCAGCTTTATAAAACAATACAAATTGCTAAGTAAGTATACAGCAACAGCGGAGTCAAGGGAAAACATTCCTTTTGAAGCAATGTTTTTTTGCGGGTACAAATGTTAAACTTTGCTGAGAATGTATATGGTTGATTTAGTAAAACCATCACTCAGGTAGGCTTTGGCACTCTGTTGGAAAAATTGTATCCACAATCTTGTAGGGGATGACTTATTTTCTGTCCTGCAGCCACTTACCTGGAGATGCATCATTCCAAGCTAGGACTTGCCATGCTGCATTCACAGAGTCAAATCACCCACATTTCTCTTGTATTCCATCTGTAAATAGGAGATTCTGCCCAGACATTTGATCCAAGAACTGCTTCTTTGTGGGTAAAAAAAAAATAACCTCTCACATGGATGCTTCCCTGTGCACTACAATCAACCTTAGTTAATGGTCAGTCACTATCTATCCCCCACTATCCTGATAGCTTTCTTTCTAGTTCTTCTTTTGTTCATATCACCCAAACCATTCTAAAAGCAGCTTTATAAAAAATAACCCTCTATCACAAATGAGTCTTGAGCTTTATATTGGGTGATAACTATTTGGGCACTACAACCAAGCTCTACAAGTTAATGGTTAGTTGCTATCTATCCTCCTTATCCTCACCCTTCATCATATCAAGATCATCAAGTTAAGGTTCAGTCATTATCTATCTCCCTTATCCTCATAATCTTCTTTCTAGTTCTTCATATGTCCATATCACCCAACCAATTTAGTAACCCTCTATTATAAATGACTACTGAGCCTTGCATTGGGTGATGCTTCCCTTACTACAATCAAGCTCAAGTTAAAGGTCATTTGCTATTTATCCTCATAATCCTCACTTCTTTCTAGCTCCTCTTATGTTCATATCACCCAACTTGTAACCCTCTATCATAAATAGCTTTGTACTGGGTGAACTTTAGTAGAAGAAATAACAGTTATATATAAATATGTATGAATGTGTGTAAATAGATTAATAGATTATATAGATTAATTTCTTACCTTTCAGATCTGTCCACCAGCATGAGTACACCTGGTGAAAAATCCTTCCCCTGCAAGATATGTGGATTAAAAGTTTCAAGACGTTCATATCTTAAAATTCATGTGAGAATACACACAGGAGAAAAACCTTTTCACTGTGAAATTTGTGGGTCAACATTTTCACGGAAATCCCACCTCAAAGGTCATATGAAAACACACACTGGAGAAAAGCCCTTCAATTGTGAGACTTGTGGATCAAAATTTCCAGAAAATTCCTCACTTCAAAAGCATATACGAACACATACAGGAGAAAAACCCTTCCAGTGTCAGATCTGTAAATCAAAATTTTCCCAAAGTTCAAATCTTAAACTTCACATGCGCATACATACTAAAGAAAAACCATTCTCTTGTGAGTTTTGTGAGGCAAAATTTGCAACAAGTTCACATCTTAAATGCCATGTGCAAACACATACTGGAGAAAAACCTTTCTGCTGTGAGATTTGTGGATCTAAATTTTTACGCAGATCCCATCTTAAAAATCACATGCAAACACATACTGGAGAAAAGACTTTTGAATGTAAAATTTGTGGGTCAAAATTTTCCCGTAATTCGTATTTAAACAGTCATATACAGATACATACAGGCGAAAAACCTTTTCATTGTGAAACATGTGGCACAAGATTTTCACAGAGTTCACACCTTAAGAACCATATAAAAACTCACACTGGTGAAAAACCATTCCATTGTGAAACGTGTGATTCAAAATTTTCACGGAATTCCAACCTTAAGAAACACATGCAGACACACATAGGCGAAAAACCATTCAAATGTCAAGTATGTGGTTCCAAATTTTCATGGAATTCACATCTGAAAAGTCATATGCTGAAACATACCAAAGAAACCTAAATTATATTGAGAAAACGTTTAGTTCAGATATCGATGCAGAATCTTTTCCCAACATGGACTTGCATGTCCACAATAGGATAAAAGATTTTCTAATTCCTCGTACAATTATTTTTGTAAATATTGGCAAAGTTAATGAAGGAAAAAAAAATGAATGAATTTCAGAATATTCCATACATTTTATTTAATAAAAAACAATTGGCAGAACTGGACAGTCATATCTACAAAAAATGGAGTGTCAAACGGACAGTTTTTCACATGATGCTGCTTTTATTTTAACTACAAGGTAACCAAAAAAGTTCTGTCCATTTTTAAAGGAAAAAAAAGAAAACGCTTCACAGTATGTGTAACTTATATTTAGTCTTCGAAGTAATCACCATCGGCATCCAGCACCTTCTTCCAACATGTCTCCAGCTGTTCAATGCCCTTGTGGTAGAACTTGGGAGGTTTTGACGCAAAGAAGTCCATGAGGGCTTTGCGCAAGGTGAAGGATTTCCCACGAAGATGATTATCCAGGGAGTGGAAGAGGTGGTAAATGGATGGTGCAAGGTCAGGTGAATAAGGTGGATGGCACAAAGTCTCCCACCCAAGTTGCTGTATGGTATCCCTGACCACTCATGCGACATGCATCCTGGCGTTGTCATGGAGGAAAAGCACGCCTTTGCGATTCACTAGTGCTGGGTCCTTCTAGCGCAATGCCTGTTGCACACATTTCAATTGCTGCGAGTATAGGTCTCCAGTGACTGTTTGGCCCGTTGGTAGCAGTTCATAATGAACCACTTGACGACCTGTCCACCAGACACAAAGCATAATCTTGCGTGGGTGCATAGGTGGTCTTGCAGTGTGAGGGACAGCATCCTGAGGAGACAACCAACGTCTGGAATGCTTGGGAGTTTTATACAGAACCCACTTTTCATCAATGATAAGCATTCGATTGAATAAGGATGTGGTACGGTGGCGAGAAAGCAGCGATACACAGGCTGCCACTCGTTGTCTCTTGTGGACCTCCAACAGCATTTGCGGAACCCACTTGCTCAGTTTGTACATCTTAACTGTTTCATTGGAAACGTTGAACTGTCTTGCAAGTTCACCAAACGTTAGACTACTGTCCTCTTCAATGGCCGCCTTCAGGACTCAGTCATTCAAGACCTGTGGTTGTCCACTGCGAGGCTCATCATGGAGAGACAAATCTCCCAACTTGAATTTTCAAAACCAATGTCTTGCAGTACATTCATCCACAGCACTATCCCCAAATACTTGACATATGTGGTGACTTGATGCAGCTGCTGATAAGCCCACTTTGAAGTCGTAAAGCAAACAGCCCCGAACGAGATCTCTAGACACTTCCATCCTTCTCACAGCTGTCCGGCTTATAACTGATGGCCGGGCATGGTGCACGCGTTTTTTATAACGTCTGATGTTCCTACTTCCGGCTGTCCAAATTTGAAAACAATTGCTACATGCATTTCGTATATATTTCAACTTCATTCAATGACTAATCAAAAAACGGACAGAACTTTTTTGGTTACCTTGTATTTTCACTCTTTGGCAATGTTTATTGCTTTAAAAAGCGATGATTAGAATTGTAATAAAACCTAAAGATATGAAAGTGAATTTATACATTTTCTTTGTTCTTGAGAATTGGCAACAAAAATAAAAAACACTGCTTACTTATCAGATTGCTTATTTACACTATTTATTTAGATTGTTTATTGAAATGGTTGGCAAAACATTGGGTAATTGAAATTGATTCAAACTTTATAAAATCCTAAATAATAAATATTACTTAATAATTGGTTCACATATTTTAATAGTTTAGTAAATGTTTATAAATTTATTAATAAAAAAACTTTATTTTGTATTGCCTTATAAATTGATAAATGATAAAGATTGCATTGTATTAGGTTTTGAAATGTTGTAAATATAAAATTGTTCTTGTAAATAAACAATTTAATAAAGTGTTTAACTTTTGCCATGCTGCAGGCAACAATTGTCACCATAGAATTCTCTCCCTTTGCTACTCTAGGCATCTTGAGATGGTTGCTATAAATAAACATTTGTCAACAGTTATTTCTGGTATTTTAAGCTGGAAAACACCAACCACTGCTTTGGAATAAGGCTAAACTTCCATTTTCTAATGCGATTTTGAATTCTTTAGACTCTACATGAGATGTAACACCGATTAAATCCACGTTAATTATTTTCGATTTTGTAAACAAAAATGGTCGCATCAATATCCAACAAAGCCTTTATTCAGGATTTTTTCTTTGATTAGGACTCCGATAATGATTTTTAAGGCTTTACGTAAGTAAATATTGACGGTGAAGTGATTGAAGATGATAACCACACTTGTGACATAGAGGAAAGCAATGATGACCACTAGCAGCTACTATCATCCATACCTGACTAATTTTATGGAAGGTACTGGTGACCATGGATATACCTGATAGCCTTTCTGAATGTGGATAATTTAGTCTATAAATGACGAAGTACTAACTTTATTCATCAATGAGATAAATAAATACGAGTCAGATGAAAGAAAGAGCTAACAAATGCTAGTCTCTTCTCATATGTAAACACGTCACATTTTTATTAAAATAAAAGCCTTCTTAGTGATTTTACTTCTTATTACACCCCCAGAAGTCCACAAGGAATAATAAAAGTTAAAGTATGTTGAATTGTTTACATATTTTTAATATATTTGTTTTTATTTCGAGTTTCAATTTTTTTGTTCTCAACGTCAAAACATGCATGCAAAATGAAATCCATTACATCAAAATATTACTCATTCTTTTATTAGTGTACAAAAATTAAAATTGCCAAAGACTGAAGGTAGTTAAAAAAAAAAAAGTGATGCCACGGGAAATAAACCATCCTTTTTACACTCCATCTTATTGCAGGTATGTAAATCTATGTCTGATGAAGTTTTAAAAACATCTTCTCGGGCTGTCAGTTGTAAGAAGACAGAATGTATGGTCATCAGCACGAGAAACAACCCAAGATACGAACAATGAATTTGAGATATCAAAATCAAACAAGTACAGAAATTTAAATATTTGGGAAATGTTTTATCAGATCATGGAAAATGTGACACCGTAAATCAAAGGTACAGTGGAAGAGAAAAAGATGCCTTCCAAAAGCTAAAGAAAGTATTAAGAAATAGGAAAATTTTAGTGAAGCTGTACTGCTATATAATATCATCATAGGGTATTGAATGTTGAACATATTTCCTTGCAGATGAAGAGAAGACTTGATGCAAGAGAGATGTAGTTCTACAGAAGGATGCTGAGAAGTCAACGAACAAAGCATGTAAGCAACAAGGACGTTTTAATGAAAAAAAATTATACATAAAATTAGAAAGAGTTGAAATTTCTGGGATATGTAATGAGAAGGCCTAGATAACATTTACACTTGAATTTAATAGATTTCTTTTTAAGATTTTTAAATTTTTATAGTCATGTCTGTTGGCTTGGGAAAGGGAGATTTTTGAAAAACTCTGGGGCAAATTGATAATTTGAAATGTTCTGTTACTTAAAATATATAATACATAAATATCAAACTAAAATAATATAGTCTGTCTATATTTCTGAGATGAGGTATTCTGTACAGTATTTACATTAATCAGACTATTGTCCTCATCTTTGTCGCCATATTTGTCACAACATTTCGGCTGTTGTACGCACCGGCCTTCTTCAGGTGGTTGGAATTTCGAACTGAACCATTTATTTCGATCACTGGGGTAGACTGTTCTAGTTCCGTGCCATGTTTGATGGATGTCAATTATGGCACAGTGGATAAAGGAGTTAGTTAGATCCAGTGACAGACCCAAAGAAGGTGAGTTCAATACCTGGTTAAGGCAGTGGAGAACTTTCAGAGGGAAAATTAGCAGGAGATAACTGATAACTGACATCCATCAAACATGGCACGTGGAACTAGAACAGTCTACCCCAGTGATCGAAATAAAGGGTTCAGTTTGAAATTCCAACCACCTGAAGAAGGCTGGAGCGTACAACGGCTGAAATGTTGTGACAGATATGGCGACAAAGATGAGGACAATAGTCCGACTAATGTAAATACTGTATAAAATAATATATTTTTCCAATATCTCTAGCAATAGATTGAATATACGAGTTCCACTTGAGTTCTGAGGAGAGCTTAAATTCCAATAGGTGTTCAGGGCACAGGGCCTTCAGGAGAGTATATTTATTCATTGCGATACACAGAAATTCAGACATGGCTCAATGATGATGGAACATTATAAGTTTGGTTTTTGAAATATTGAATGTGACCAGCCAATTTTTCACTTCATTGAGTTGTTAAAGTTAAGTCAGATGAGAAATCAGCTACCAGGCTCTGGGTATCTAGAAATTGACTGGTTTAAATCTAATTTTTTAATTTCATGTTGCTAGGTAATAGCTTTAAAATGATGGTTTGAATAATTGTTATAAAAACCAAGTGAAATTAAGATGAAAGATGAAAAATCCTATTCAAAAATGAATAATAGTTGACAATACTTCATCTAATAAGAATAAAATTCAATATAATATTACTACTAATGTAATAAAAAGCAATTGAAATTAAGATGAAAGAAATCCTAGTCAAAAATGAATAATGGCTGACAATGCTTCATCTAATAAGAATAAAATTCAAGATAATATTACTACTAATGTAATAAAAAGCAATTGAAATTAAGATGAAAGAAATTCTAGTCAAAAATGAATAATGGCTGACAATGCTTCATCTAATAAGAATAAAATTCAAGATAATATTACTACTAATACTACTAATGTAATAAAAAGCAATTGAAATTAAGATGAAAGAAATCCCAGTCAAAAATGAATAATGGCTGGCAACACTTCATC
Source organism: Acanthosepion pharaonis (assembly GCA_903632075.3). Classification (NCBI taxonomy): domain Eukaryota; kingdom Metazoa; phylum Mollusca; class Cephalopoda; order Sepiida; family Sepiidae; genus Acanthosepion; species Acanthosepion pharaonis. The sequence goes on from CAHIKZ030001393.1 coordinate 135,957, forward strand.
TAATAATAAAATTCAAGATAATATTACTACTAATGTAATAAAAAGCAATTGAAATTAAGATGAAAGAAATCCTAGTCAAAAATGCATAATAGATGACAATGCTTCATCTAATAAGAATAAAATTCAAGATTGATATTAATACTACTAATTTTATCAAAAGCAATTGAAATGTAAGAAATATTATCTGAAATTGATAACAGCTTTTTTAATAATAATTCCAGAAATATTACTGCTGAAGCCTTCACCATTTGCATTTTATCATCAGTCAAATCAAAGTGTTCCATGATCAATTTGTTTCTCAGGGTATTTGACCTTGCTCATTCCATCTCCAAGTAACATGATACAAGTTGTAATGGAGTATGTAATACTAACAGCAAAGTGTGATCCCTAATCCGATGCTGAATACTGACATGTAAAGTGAACACAGACGACCTCAGTTGGAAGTTAAACTCATTTACCAATTTTATTTATTTTCATACCTGACAAAATATTGCTTTTGCCAAAATAGCTCTAGAATGGCATGAAAATCTTTGAGTTTTGAGGTACATTATTTTTTGTAAATTGATTCAAGGCAAAAAAAATTTATTATTACAGGTAAAAAATATTTTATTTTCAATTTGTCATGATTGCATTAAAAATTAAAATATTAACCCTTTGATCCTTGACCATTGCTTTACTGGTGGGAGAGAAAAATGTCTTAATGTCCAGCTACAGGTTGAACGGTGGATAAATACTTGTAACTATTTTTATATCTACCATGAAACATTACCTACCAATTATTTGTGGATTTTGACCCGGGAGATCAGGTAGAAGGGTTAAAATTGTTCAGGAACGCAGGGTTCAAAGGTTAAATTTGCTGATTATTTCCAATTTCTCCTGATTGCATCTGAAATTAAAATATTAATTTGCCAATTATTTTCGAATGATCATTACATTGAAATTTAAAAATATTAAAACACCACCCATATTTTCAATTGGTCATATTCTCATGTCTAGTTTTGTTTCTCTGCAAATTTCACACCAGTTTTTTTTTTCTTTTGCACCATTCAAATTAATTGGGACAAGAAATTTGATGTTCTCTCTTCACATTCACCATCCCCTCATAAATCTTTTCAATAAACATTCTGCCAAGAATTTTGACATGAGTTTAATAAATGCCAAATCAAATTAATTGTTGTCAGGGTTGTTTTGGCACATTACAAATTGCTGCGCTTTTCTGAGCAAGTTTGTTTGCTCAGGTCATATGTTTTGCTTCAACACCTATAGAATGTTATAATGGTTGACATGGTGGTAATAAGGACTCCAAATACTACAAAGCTTTTTATTTACATGTTAGCACAAGTGAGGATATTGCCCATGTCATGGTATTTGGACGGTTGCCCATAACGCAACAAAATGTGACACAAAGTTGAGTTTAATGTGAGTTCATTGGTAGTACTGGGGACAAAAATCTCAACTTCTCCATTGGTACATTCTCATTTCTGATTATGCCTGTCTAATAGGGGGCTAGCTAATCCCTGTTGCAGACGCATGCTCAGGCACATTTCTATTTGTTCAACACCCACAGAGCCAACCTATGGCTTATACTGCAACTAAGCTGTGCAAACTGTAGTTACAGATTCTGGGAGAGTGCATATAATCTGATGGATCAACAGTCTGAACAAGGTCAACATGCTTAAAACATCTGTCACGAGTTGTGACTTTGTGCTGTATCCTTCTTAGTCCCACACTGGTCTTCAGATTCTTTCAGACAACTGTGGTTGCCATCTAGCTGACTCCTTGTTGGTTAATGCGTTGCTGGTTTGTTGCTGATATTGTGATGACGAACACGGTTTCACTTGATCGAACTGATATTTGTCTCCCTTCACAACTCTTCACTCTGCTTCATTGTGTTTTTGATCTCAGAGGGCAAAAAGGTTGCTGATGAAGTAAACTGAAGTGAAGATATGTTGGAATAACGGATTAACATGTTAAAAATGTAATGACGATTTGGTTTATATATGATTTGTTGTATACAGCGGTTTTAACCCTTCCTGCTTATTGTCATAATCAAATGACACTGGGATCCCCTTTTCAACTTTACAGCCTGTGTTAATAGTAATTTAAATTTTTAAGTTCTGGTCTTCAGGGCTCGTACAGAGACTTGGTCTGGAGGTCTCGGCAGACAATGCAGATTTTAGTAGCAGCAGTGTAGCGACTCTCTAAGTTGTCCAAACCTCCAGCTTATATGGAGTCCTGCATCTAGCAGGTGTGGGGTTGATCAGGATCTGGGGTTCAGTTCATCAATGGTTTCCTAAAATTTCATATTTTCCCAATATGTTTGCTCGAGTAATTTTCCAAATTTAGGGGTTGTCCAGCCCCCTTTTGAGAGTGGTCAGAGGAAACAAACTGCTTCTTAATGCCAACTCCCTTCACTTTTCATCCCACACCATCACTCCATATAGGTGGTGGTAATTTCTCTCTCCATTCTCCAAACCTTCTCAGCATCCAACCTCAGCCTATTTCCAAAATCTGGTACAACTGTCTTTGTGATGATACTAAACTTTTAGAATGTGTCGGGGAAAAGGGTGGTTTCCAGTAAATAATCTTTCTTTATTAGCTTGGCTCTGTTTTAAGTGATTTCCCAATGCCAGGGATTTGACGATATTCTAAGATAATCAGAGCCAATCCAGGTGGCCCCCTGCCAGCCAATCTCAAGAGTTGTTTTGCTCATCCACAGTTGTCATGGGTGGTAAAGAGAAATATTCCCAATATCTTTAATAATAATAAAAATAATTATCTTTCTCTGTTTATGTGTTTCTCAGTCAACAAAACTACACAGCTTTTTGCCTCTGGCCACTCAAAGTTAGGAATTAATCTTTATCAGCTTTTCTAACTTATGCCACAAAAATTAAAAACATCAGCTATAAAAATTTTTTGACAAATGTCACAGAAATTAATATAAATGAATCCAATTTTAGGTGCTAATCTTTATTTATGTAGGGATATTTTTCTTCTGGGTGGCCTACACAAACCAGATATTTTCCTGGCTCTTTGTCCAGAACAATTTAGATGTTATTTCTGTGGCCACCCATTTTCTTTACTGATAAGGTAGGGTAACCTGGGGCAATTCCATACCCTGTCAGCTGAAAAGCTGTTCAGTTAAAGCAAAGTAATTCAGCACTTTAGAGAAGTCTTCTCAAGAAGGAGATGGGTTTGTTGGTGACTTCCCCTCCAAGTACTGGAGCTGCCTCTGCTGTCTACAGCGAACATCAATTGATCCAGCGACACAATCCAGAGCCATCCTAAGGTAAGTACAACAATTCACTTTTCCAAAGCCAGAAGAAACATTTTTGAAAGTTTCTCTTCTGCTATGAACTAAGGCTTGTGCAGTTCGTCTTTTGTCAGAGACAATTGACAGTTGAACAGTCTGTCTGCGCCTTTCTTTCTCTTTTCCAGTCATGCCTATGCCTATTCTATGCTGTGAAATAAATGCTCAATTTATCTATACCAAGAGTGGGGGGGGGGCGGACCGCACCAGGTGCCAGCACAGGTGGAGTGACACAATGTCACGCCCAACAAAATTTTTCAACTAGGTTTAGGTGCCCAAAATAGTCTGAAAACAGTGGTAGAAACACAGGGTTTTGCAGGCGGGCATATGATTCCCCAGAAATAATTTATGATGAAAATTTTTTTGTCAGAAATTTTCTAATAAATTGTCGGGAAATTTGTGAGTAGGAAAAATAGCAATGTTTTCAGCTTTTGATTTGAACTGATTATTTTGTGGTATTGGATTTTGTCTTGGATCATACATGTAAACAGTAACGTACCGGTCAGTAGAGTAAAGTAGAGGTAGAGCATGTATGAAAATTTAGCTACAGCTAACCATTCAGCATAGGGTGAATCAGGGTCATTGGGGTGACATTTGAGCGGACCGCCCCAGGTGACGTTTACTTTAGCTATGCCACTGGTTGGTAGTCTTGATTTTAGTCAATCTGACTGAATTCTGTCTAGTTAAATTTGGGTTTGATTCTCCTTACAACTGTACTTGATTTCATTTTATTATTTAAAGACATAATTTTTAATGCATTTTGTTTTTAATTTTCATCTCAACTTTTCAATCCAGTTTCCTGAGAATTTCAACAATTATCATCCAGTTAGTAGTCTCTAGCCTCTCCCTTTTTTTCTGATTAACTCCCTAAGGCCCCAGTGTCAACAATGCTAGCACAACCATATGAGGGCACCTAAATAGTTCCATCTACCTAATTTTTCTCCCAAGACTTTGGTCAATTTGCGGCATGCTTCTCAGTGGTGCTGTATGCTGGGATTGATTCCTCAGGCTGATGATATCAAGAAGTCACCTTTCTGACAAATCGACCGTGGTGAAATTCAAACCCGGGTTTCATGGTCAGAAAACGAAAGTTCTAACCACTCAGTCATGCGCATTGTTTAAGGATGTACTCTACCAGGGTCACATATGGTTTTGAATTCAGAATTGTCCCCCTTCTATATTTGTTGTCAATGTTATACTCTGCTTCAAATAAGATCTCTTTCTGATTTACTCCACATCAAAACCTGTTGGCTGGAGTGAATGCTACAAAAGCAAAATTTAAAAAAAAAAAACTTGCTCTCTGTGCAGGAGCTCTGAGATGGCACGCAAAACAAATCCCACCCCTTAATTCGCCAGAGCAGGGAAATAGATTAGGATATTTTTCTATGTAATCAATTTCTCTCATTAACCAAGATTGGTTAACAGAAGCTTATTTACATGATAAAGGAGAAATAGTGACATTAAAAATTGCTGCAAAACATTGTTGATTTATTTAAGACTTGAATCTCACAGTATTTAGTACTGCTGAAGTTATCACTAACATTTTTTGTAGAGATTTACAAACTGTTTCATTCAATTTTGCAAACCAATGAAATTTGAATAAGTTGATTTGTTTGGAAAATTACATTAACAAAACCCTACTTCACAGTTTAATAATTTAATTTTATAGGACCCTCTGGTAAGCAATATTTTTTTTATTTTTTCCTTTTTAACAGGGAAGAAAAACTTCTTAGGATTTCTTACTCTTGAGCATGCAACATACAACTGGTCATGCATAAATATTTCTTTCTGGAACGAAATTCTAACTTTTTAAAGTGTTTAGCCTTGTGATTTCTTTGTAGTTCTTGCAAAAGCAGAGTGAACTGGAAAGTAGATACTTGTATATATAATAACTTAAAGAAAAGATATGCAAAAAACAATATTGTCTTTTAAGTATTTGTTATTTTAACTATTAAATTGTTTTTAAATTAGTAGGCATATTTCGTATGTTAAATACTTTATTTTCCCACCCAATATTTATTGTATTAAGCTATACACCCTAATAAAACCAACTTTATACCCTCTTACCTGTTTGCACTTCTCCCCAAAATTTGGTTTTGATTGGTCAATACATGGATATTTTAGAGGGTGTGATGGATGGACTAAAGGAAGTCTCTGTATTTTATATACAGGGTGCGATCGGTAAATTGTCACCATTTTATATTTTTAATTTCATGCATGCATGTTGTTTTTGATCTTGTCAACTGCACAGTATAGTAGGGTCAGTTGGGCACCGTCTGTGAGAAAAAAAGCACCATGACACAATTTACTCTGCCAGAAATTTAGAAACTGCATGCTGTACTAACTGGCATTTGCACTGGAAGCTCTAATATGAACATTTCAGAGTTTTTGAGTATCAATCAGAGAACAGTGTTAAGGATTTGGAAAGAGTTGGATGAGTCTGATGGTGATTACAAAGGTATGGTAGCTCAAAAAATTCACTCTGGTCATTCTGATAAGAAAAGAACTCAAAATGTTTTTTGGAAATCCAGGCCATGATTGAAAACGACCACTCCAAGTCAATCAGGTCCATAGCCAGTGACCCAGAAGTGTCTGAGTTTCTTATCAGGCAGGTAGTGCATGAAGACAGTCGGTATTTCACATACAAGATGAGAAATGGCCAATTTTTATCCTAAGCCATGAAGGGCAAGAGGAAAGACTGCACTACAATGCTTTTGAACAAACTCAAGCATCCCCTCCAACCGAACATGCTTTGGTTTTTCTCAGATGAGAAGCATTTTTGTCAGGATAAGATGAACGCACAGAAGCACCATTGGTTTGCTGTGTTCCCAAAAGATGTACTGAGAGTGATAAAAACCAAATATCCAGTCAATATCATGGTGTTTGCAGTGATCACGAGTGATGGCAACATTATGCCTCCATTCATCTTCCCACAGAGCCTCAGACTTAACACAGAGGCCTACATCAAGTTCATTGAGGACATAGTGCTGACCTGTGTCAAGAAGGTGGCTGCTGGAAGGCCCTAATGTCTGACAAGATGACTTTGCATCATGCCACACAAGCAGGAGAACCCAGTCATGGCTGTCAGACAATTTCTGCAACCACATCACCCCTTACATCTGGCAAACTAACTCCCCAGACTTCAATCCCCCTCGATTATTATGTGCAGGGTGTAGTTGGGACCAACAAAACTCCTTGCAGCACCAAAGACCCACTGAAGGCAAGGATTATGGCAGCATTGTCCAACTTAAACAAGGAGACTATTCACAAGAGTTTCAGGAGATTCCAAAGTTGTATGGTTGAGGCTAATGGCAAATTTACTGAATCAATTTACTTTTTAGTATTTCAAGATATTTTTGTGTAATTTTGGTCAATATATCTATTAAAATGAGATGTCTGTTATTTTCATTTTTGCGTAAATTAGACGACAATTTATCCATCGCATCCTGTGTATATGTGTGTATACAAGCACATTTAAGTCGTTTCTGCACAGCACAGATATATGCATATACATTACGAATGCATGCAGTGTGTGTGTGTGGAGGGGGTACAGTTTTTTTCTTTCATTATATATAGATTTCGTTATTATGTCAATAATTTTTTCTAAAGTGATAATTTCCTTTTATATTTTTCTTTCAAATTTGACTCAACTTTTCTTATCTTTCTTTTCATTATTCTCTTTCTCTTGAACTTCAACCTCTGCCCTTAACAATTAGCCCTTAAGCACAAGGGGTCACACCTGTGAACCCAACAGTGTGACTCAAATCCACATGTCTGAGATGACTAACAAAAGATTTGGAGCGATTTAAATCAACATGAGTCAGCACCCAGTTTCACCAGTGTTTTCATCCCACCCCAATATCTACCAGTCTGAATAAATAAAGTTGGGTTTTTATTTGAGCGGATATATACATATATATTTTTTCTTTTCTACATACTCAACCCAAGGCCGTGTTTTAAAACAGTGTTTTTATGTAAATAATGTGGAGACGGTTAGAATAAAAAAAAAAAAAGAACCAAAACTAAAAATTTAAAAGTAGAAAAATAAAACCAAAAGTAATTGGATTCTCTAAAAATTAGTTTTTTTTTTTCATTTTTTGTGCTCATGTTAAGCATCAACAATCAGGAGTGGATCAGTCAGTGTGCGATACACGCTTAGGCAATCATGTATCTTTTGATACATGACGGACAAGGCAGACTTTTTCCTGCAGTAGGTTGTCATTTCTTTCTGCAGTAAGTAGACCAGTTGCCATCTAAGGCTATAGACCCCCCCCACCAAGAAAAAAAACAGATCCTCCTTCGTTTAAAAGAACTGTTCAGAAAGAAAATTACAATTTAGAAAAATAAGCGCCACTGAAATTGGCATTTCTGCCCCAACCCTCTCCAGTAGGCATGCGGCACCCATGTGGTTAAGAGGTTCAGGGGTAGTAAGCACCTTCCCTGTCAATTATGATAGTTGATTGATATTATAACTTAAAAAAAAAAAAAAAAAAAAAAAAAAACACTACTAAAACTGGCCCCTTTTGGGGCTCCAACCTTATCAGGGGTTCCTGCGTAATATGCACCACACTGGTCATACAGATACACGATGTATATTATTATGGCAATGTAACGTCAGTTTTAATTAAGAAAATGGTGGAGGGCCTTAGACAGTCCTGAAAAAATGGCAGAGGCCACAACGGGGCCGCAAAAATCGCCCCCGCCCCTACCCGGTCGGGGAGTTTCAAGAATAAGATGCGCCGGCTGTTCGTATTTTGTTTGATTTATTCCTTGTTTTCTGTTTAAGTTTGGGTTTTCAGTTCCTTCATAAAAAAAAAACAAAAAAAAACGTCTTTTAATTTTCTTTTCACTCCCTTGCGTCTTAGTGGCATTATCGCCTTTCCCGAGGTGAAAAGATAATTTTTTTTAAGTAAGACTTTGTTTTTTTTTACTACTTTTATATGGGATTCCATCTGGTCAAGAGCCCTTCTTTTCCGTGATAGTTTGGAAGGCTAAACAGAAACTGAAAGATCCCTAGAGGTTTTGTGTAAAACTGGAAAGTAAAGATTCAATCGAGATTGTTAGTTAAAAATAAATTTATTTAAATGTTAGCAAAAAACAAGATTCTTTCTCCCAGAAAAGAAAGCGAAAGAGAAGCATGTTTGCACATTTTTTTTTTTTTTACTTATGAAATTGGATTTTTAAAAACAAACTAGAATGGGGATTTAAAAAAAAAAAAAAGGAAAAGAAAAAAAGATCTGGAACAAAAATGTATTTTTCCGTGCACCCAAGTTGCTACCAAATGTATGTGACACAAGGCCAGTTTAAAAAGTGTGTTTTTTCACGGCAATACCGTGGAAAAATTTATTTTATGGACAACTAGGGCTCTGGGCTATAAACCCCAGCCTCCTCCTCCTCCCTAAGGAGAGGTACTACCTGTGTAATTAATATTTTTTTGCCGGGAAAGTTTCAAAATAAGCCATATTTTAACAAAAAAAAAAACTTATTTTGAAATTTTTTTCAACAATTAATTTATTTATTTTATTTTTATAAAGAATTTTTTAGCCTTTCTTTTCATTAAAAAAAAAAAAAAAGTTTTTTTTAATTATTTTAAAAAACAAGACCACAATAAAAGTAGCGAATTAATTTTTGTATTTTTAATTTTTTTTAAACCTAAATAAATTTTTTTTTAAAAAAATCAAGAAGCAACAAATTTAAAAAACTTACCTTATTGAACAAAAAGAAAAAAAAGAAAAAAAAAGAAGCATTCCGAAAACAAATAAAATCAAAAATAAAATAATCATCGACAATTTCTCTGGTAAAAATCTTTCCTCACAGAAAATTATGAAATTCAACAAAAATAAATTGTCCGCATTCTGTTCTCTTCAAATAAATTAAAAACCTTAGCGGGCATTATTCACATAAAAAAAACAAACCCAAAACTTCAAGCAAACACGAAATTTAAAAAGTTTTTATACTTCAAATGCGACACTGAAGATTTACATGTAAGGGTAGATAACTCTGTTACACAGCCACAAGTTTGCAACTTCCTAAGCAACAAACCTGGGATAATGATGATGATGATATTATTATTATTATTATTATTATTACTACTATTACTTCTACTACTACTATTACAATAATAATAATAATAATAAAAAGTTCAAAAAGTTGTCAAAGTACAAGGACCTTGAAATAGAAATCTCGAAAATGTGGCATATGGGAACATCAACAATCCCTGTTGTAGTTGGAGCCCTAGGACTGGTTGGAAAAGATTGCAGTAGACTAATTGAAGGGATTCCTGGAAGTCCATGCCTCAAGGAGATACAAAAAATTGTTCTGACAAGTACAGCCCACACCTTACGAAGGGCTTTATCTATGTAATTTCTTTTTTTTTTTTTTTTTTTGTCAGTGGAAAGTGTCATGACGCCATTTCTAACCTTAGGTCCCTGGGCGGGACCCGGAAAGAAATGTGTAAACGCCAGAAATCAAAGAAAATAAAAATAATAATAATAATAATAAATAGGAATAGTTTTAATTAATTGGAAAAATGTTAGTGGATATATGGTTAAAAATGAACCGCCTAACTAAAATTTCAGGTATAAATTCCCTTCCCGACGCCCTATTCTGTGGATTGCTTTCAAATCTTTTAGAAATTCCTTTCTAAAAACACATTTGCTCAATGTGAAAACTTTTGGTATTTTTCTTGTCACTTGCAATGGGTCGCAGAGATGACAAAATGTTTAAATTAATTTTTAGAATCATTTGTGAATAATAATAATAAAAAATCTTTTTATGTTGCTCTGTTTGATCAATAACTATGGCAATAATGATTTATAAAACTGAACTATGAATTTTATTAATACATTTACTTCTATTCGGTTTTTCGTTGAATGTCAAAATTCGAAGTCTCGCGGTCTCTTTGTAGTTCGCCAGCGCTAGTGTTTTTTGCGTGTAGACGTGAATGAGGTCTACACGCAAAAGTGACGTGGACCTTGGCGACATCTGTGCATATCCCCTTTGAGGCTGGATTTCGTAAGTTTGTAAAATTTTAATTCTACATCATTTCAACTAGCTGCAAATAACTTCAATTTTGTGCGAAAAGCGGTTCCTTGAGGACACATGGCACAGTGGATAAAGGCGTTGGTTAGATCCAGTTAAAGGACCCAAAGAGTGTGAGTTCAATACCCGGTTAAGACAGTGGAGAACTTGCAGATAAATTAACAGGAGATAACTGATAAATGACATCCATTAAACATGGCACGTGAAACTAGTACAATCTACCCCAGTGAGCGAAATAAAGGGTTCAGTTCGACATTCCAAATACCTGAAGAAGGCCGGGGCGTACAACGGCTGAAACGTTGTTTTAAATATGGCGACAAAGATGAGGACAATAGTCTGAATAATGTAAATAGTGAACATTCTATAGTGAACATTCTCTTTACAATTCTACAATTACCTCATCTCAGAAACATAGACAGATACTGATTGTGTGGACTCTTCCACGACAAGCTAGTTAACCGCTACTAGGAAATGCACTGTTTCTCTTATAATTTTCACCATCACAATCTTACAAAATATATAACAAGTATTCATTGGTCAATCACCTTCAACTAGCTTGCTGATTGGTCAGTTCCGACCAATCAAACCGCCTGCATGCGACCAATCTGTTTTCCCGCTCATATGCTGGGAGCCTTACGACCATTATAAAAACAGAACACGTGTAAGCTCCCTGGAGTAATTTCTTCTCATTCCTTGCTACCAAGTACCAAGATGTAATCTTCAAGAACTCCCGTCTTGCGGTCAGACGTTAAAGAACATTACTAACATTCACGCAAGTACGAACTCTGAAATCTCTTCTGAACTTTTACCAACTTTACAACTCACAATTCCAAACTTTATTCTTCTAAATTACAGTTTAATATTACTTCCTTTTAATATGAACTCAGGTACAACAATTACCTAATCAAAGGGTCACGACTCTGTCCTACCATTTTAGTTCGCATGAATGTATATCAAATATTAATAAATTCAATTGTTATGTTTTGAAATCATTCCGTTCAGTTTTGTATTTTATACTATGTGCTAATATAAATTGCATTGCGTCCACGCATTGTCCTTAATCCCACTTTTCCTAGCCAAAGTTAAATATTGGTAACTGAATCACTACAATAATGATGACCCTGACGTTCGTCGTTCGACGTTCACAACAACAATGAAAATACCGTTGCTACAATTGCTTTGTATGTTATACAGTAAATGAAGATTGCTTGTTGTTGTAAAAACAGTTTTTGTGCTGTTTGTCTTGTTTGCTGACACATTTATAAAGTAAAAAAAATATGTATGGGTTGAATAGAGGCTGTTCAAACCCCTACAAGTTTTATACACTTTTTTTTTGTAAGCACATCGGCTCCGGAATTAAATTATTTATTTCTTCCTCATTGGCCCTAAAAAGCCACGTGGTATGTGGCGTACTTCACCACATTCATTTAACTTTGATAAGAAAACAGAACTCACGCAAGAAGAATAACCACAAGACATTGTTGCACATAAAACATATGTATATTAACAAGATGTACAATATCAAACAACGATGTGAAAGAAAACATGCATTTAAGTAAAAAAGGTTGAATTAATCAAGAGTTGCCTCCCTTTGACTGAAATTTAAGAGTTCAGTGAGAGATAATTATTTGGTATATAGTTCACTGGATAAATGTTCATGAGTGTTTCATGATATGATTGTTCTTGTGATATTACTGTTGAAAAGAATTGTTGTGTCAAAAGAAGTTTTTGGTGAAGGTGTACAAATTATCATCAACATTATTGCGTTCAATGTGTGAGAAGGTTGGCGCGTTTTTAAAACTGGAGTTCAACTGTCGTAGATTCGTTTAGCAGTTGAGGTCTCACTAATTGATATTATTAAAAATCTTGGCTTAAATAAGCGACTATAGGCTCCGATTCGTTGCGCGGGGAAAATTATTCTTCGCGTGCAAACGATCTGATTGGTTGGCATCAATCAATCAGCGAGCGAGCTTTAGGGAGACTTAAGGAATCTTCTGTGAGCCACTTCTCCCAAAAGTGCACAAATTTGACTACTTAAAAAATAAAGCGATTCCAAAATTTTCGCGTTACTGCGATTTGTAAATTGCCTGTAGAAAATGTATTAGTTATTTATGAGCCAATGATCGTTTGGCATTGTACATGTGATTCTGTGTTTGCATGTATATGTTCGTGCGTAAGTAGGTACGCACAGGTATGTCTTCTACTACGTCCGCACGATATTTTGGAGGTATCGACCTAAATCATGATGACTAATAAAACAATCTTTCCGATTTGTATTCTATGGTTTTATTGGTGTGTTGTTTTAAGATGTAAGTACTTTATTGAATGTGATTGGTTTATAAATATTCTATTTGATATTTTAGTGAACACGGCACATTTAGGTTGTTTTGGGATTGAGCAAAATTCCAACAATACGAATATAATGACTTGTTTTCTTTCATATTTTTTACAGTCTATTGAATAACAACATATTCTTTAACCAATCTCCTAAGTCATTTAAATAATTTTTCAGAGATCTATAGAATTTAAAAGGTTGCATGTTGCGGCTATTGTATGTGTGTGCATGTTCACATGCAAATAATTAGTGAAGAAGCAACAAAAACTAGGTTTTCTATCACGGATCACTTATTTTCGTTCTTTTTTTTTTTTTTTTTTTTTAAAAAAAAAAACAAACAAACAGTAGTGAAACAAAATACGGAATGTCTCTTGAGTATGTCCGTTTTCGTTTTTTATTGGCCCAGAAGTTAGGATAAGTAATAATAAAAATCTTTAAACTGGTTGAGCTCAAGTCAGTCTTGCGTTTCACTTCTGAACCGACTGTTCGGTTGTACTCTCTTCCTACGGACGGGAGGAACCCGAAGGAGGCTACGCCGAAGGGCGGAGTCTCTTTCGGGGAGGTAAAACCGGCCCTGAACCCGTTTTTACGGGTTCAATGGGCATATTACAGCCGAGCCCACGGGCTCGTTCTCATGCCAACGTTAAAAAGGCCTTGTGTCACATGACACCCTCGTGGGGGGGGTGACTGAATATCGTCAGTCTTGCGTTGAATTGGAACGACCAAAGAAAGGTTGTACTTACTTCATCGGTAGTTATAATGGTCGAGCTCAAGTCAGTCATGCGCAGAACTGCAATGACTACAGTAAAGTTTATACTTACGTCAATATTGGAAGGTCGGTGTGGTTATAATGGTTAAGCTCAAGTTAGCTTTGTGCTGTGTTGGAACGACCAAAGAAAAATTTGTACTTACTTCATCGTTGGATTGGAGGAATGCCATAGTTATAATGGTCGACATCAAGTCAGCCTTGCGCTGAGTTGTAACGACCAAAAAATGAGGTTGATTTGCTTCATAGGTGGAGGTTTATGAAGGCCCTTGTGAACGCTATGCGTTGGAAAGTGGAGAGCGAACTGAATTGTCAGTGGACCGTGGAAATGAACGTTTCCCAGCAGGGACGTCCTTTTTCCACGTGTGCCACATCTTGGAGCGAGATGGGGAAAAGAAAGCGGAGAAGGAAATGTTTGTCTTTTTATTGACTTAAACAGCGCCACCTAAGGAGCGTTTGACGAAGCCAAGTGGTGTAATAAAATTTACGGTTCATTTATCACTAACATCAGGGGGAAAAGTATTTCTTTTATTATTATTATTATTATTTCATTTATTGATTTTTTTTTTCATTTTCCTACAGTCCTAAGAAGCTCAAGAGTCGACAGTTTAACTTAAAAGTAACAGAATGATTTAGCTTAAAGAAAATGGTTAAAAGTAACAAAACTACAGTGTAACCCGGATATAAGAGAGTTGTCGGACCGGAGAAGAAGTCTCTTATATCCGGGTTTCTCTTATATCCGGGTTTGGTCTATTTTGTTTAGGTAAGTATGAGCTCTAATTTGGGACCAGAGAAAATCTCTCTTATATCCGGGTTTCTCTTATATCCGGGTTTCTCTTATATCCGGGTCTCTTATATCCGTGTTACATTGTATATGAAATGAAGAATTATGCATTCATTATTTTGGTTTAGTTTCCACATCTTTTATTGTTTTTATTTCATCATTAGTCACTAATCTCTAGTCAGTTGCATTTCGCAGGCACATCTTAAAAATAAAAGATGCTGGGGGTTAACTCTAATATAAACTTTCTTTCTCTGCATCAAAGCATTGGAGAAAGGCCATCATTATTTTGAACAAATGATAGAGCTTTGCGCTGAGATGTAACGACCAAATTAGTTTATGAGCAGGGCTGCAAGGCACGCCCGAACGTTGTAGTTGGAAAGTAGAAATGGGGGAGTCAGTCGGCAGCGTACGAGAGAAACTAACGTCCTCCAGCAAGATCGTCTTTTTTTATATGTACTGCTGCATCTTGGAGTAAGGGGGAGAAAGAGAATGGACCAGGAAAATGTTTGCTTTCCTTTTATGTTTCATTTCTCCACAATCCAACACTTCAAATTGGCTATATTTTCTGCTAACAAACTATGGAGTGTTATGGGGTCCGAATGTCGACGTTAGACGAACTCCGCAAATATTAAGATTGAAGACGTGACACAGGCCAAAGCAATGATAACGAGAACAAGGAGTTCAGGTAAAATATACCCAGCATTTATTATTGGTAGAAAAAATGCAATCGAAGAATGTTTTAAGTACCCTGGGTGGTCTTAGATGCGTCGATAGTTGATAATGACCGGAGCAACTTGATTTGTGCCGAAGGTTGATAAACATTTGGTGCATTAGGTTGGTACCAGCTGGTAGTCGTAGCCCAGGGCAGACGGTTATTGTTAACCAGAAGATGAAGACGAAACCCCTTGAGAGGTGTCGCAGGACAGAGGCAGTCAGCGAAGATCGATAGACAGTCGACGTGTTGGGCTGGTACTAGCAGGTAATCTTAGCCGATGGTAAACAGTTGAAACCATGGTGATCTACAAGATGATTGGTAGCATGGAGTGAAACGTTAATCGCCGAGTGGAGTGCTAGAAAACGTGGTCGGTGGGAGTCAGTTGGTTGCTGATGATCGCTGGTGGCTGGTGGTCGCTGGTCTGGATACTACCCATTTATCTTATTCTCCCCGATCAGTGTTTACTATTGACTCCTCATTGAGTCAGGATGCGACACAAGATCAATTTGTGCATCGTCATTTACGGTAGGTCGCAAATGCCTCGGTATCATCGATTTTTTGTTGCTGTATATCTGTATATATAAGTTTGTGGGTTACCTCCACATAGCTTTGCTAGTTTCACCAAGAAGTCATTAGGTGGGGGCTCTCAAACAACTGTGAAAACGGGACGCCTCCTGTCCTCTTTCTCTTTTCTCTCTTTTCATTCTAGCATGTGGTAGTGATAGCGCCAACCGGAATCTTCTCGGGCCTGCGGATATTTTTTACGTTAGTGACTTTCACAGACTCACATACAATTCTTAACTTTGATTTCTTTTACAGTAACTAGGGTCAGCTCAGCATAGTTGCAGTGTAAACCATAGGTGGGTTCTCTTGGATTGAGCAGGCCTCTCTAATGAGGTTTACCTAGCCTACACTGGGAGATGGAAAGCTCGGAGACAAATTTGGGGGTTTCTTTGAGTTATATATAAAGATTTTATTTTTACTATTTTAAAAATGTTAGCATTAAATAAATATTTAATTGTCTAGCTTATTTTATTCTATCACGCGTTCTTTTGAGAGAAGTGTATTTTTACGAAGGCCAGACGGTTTGTGCAAAAAATTGTTACACTTGTATATCTTTTTCGGTTCAGCGGTTAAATCCCGCCAAAATTTATGAAGGATCTGTCGGAGTTAGCTCCTCTTCAGTTCTTTATTCTTCACCAGGGGTCTCTCTCCCCTGGCTATAAATACTGGGTGATCTTTTGCCTCGATCTCTCTTTTCACCCTCAGGCGTTGGACCGTATACCACCTCGCGTGGAAGTGAGGTAATATTTTTCTCTTCTTTCTTCATTTCAGCTAAATACCAATATGCGAGCTCTCACCAATACAGCGTTTCTCAAATTCTGGGAATACGCTAAGAACAATACCAATACACGTACGTACGAACACTCACCATAATACAGACACATAATATTCACCACACAAACTCAATGTAATTGTCTATGTGCTTGTAACTTGTTATTAATACATATATTTGTTTATATATAATTATTGGTCTTGTTTGTTTTCTTTGTCTTCTTTGGACTTAATTAAAGTCCAACATTCTCATGTAACTGGATTGGCTAGCAGGAAATTTTAACCCACGTGTGTTCTTTATATCTTCACCGCCACGGTCCTCTACAGATCCATTATCAGTTTATGGAAAATTATTTTTTCGTAGATACTGACTGTTATAGACAAGCGTATGGTTGCAAGAAAGAAATACGACAACAGTAGAAATAGATTTACGTGGTTTATTTCAACAGGAACGTAAGGGTTTAGGACAGCTACCTTGGTGTGGTAAAGTTCATAAGCCGGCTTTCGGATCTGGTCCATCTCTCATAGTAGTTCACATATGTTGACGGTGGTTGACGCTCTCCTGTTGACAGCTGCTGAACGTGACCGGTCTCCTTTGTGGCCACCTGTTGACAATATTCAGTCACCCCCCCACGAGGGTGTCATGTGGCACAAGGCCTTTTTAACGTGGGCATTCCTGAGCCATTAGGCTCGGCCAAAAAATAGCCCATTTGAACCCGTATAAATGGGTTCTGGGCCGGTTTTACCTCCCCGAAGGAGACTCCGCCCTTCGGCGTAGCCTCCTTCGGGTTCCTCCCGCCCGTAGGAAGAGAGTACAACCGAACAGTCGGTTCAGAGTTGAACGACTGACCTGTTGACTGCCGCTGAACTTCCCTGTGACTCCTTTTATAGCGTTTTTTTTTTATGGCTTAACAGGCTCGAGAAACGAAGCGAGTATAATTAGGAGGGAAGCATTTTTATTGGACGAAAAATAGAGCATTTTAAATATTTTATTTTTCGACCGGAACACGTGTGTCGGAAACATTTGTGAAGAAAGATAATGGTCATTTTGTGACGGGGCTTTGTCCCGTTCACATCCGGTTCTCGCTCTTGAGTATTTGCCTATAAATCAGCCGAGATATGTCATTTTATTTTATAACATGACTAACAAGAGATGTGGTCTCAGGCTCTCGTGACAATCCGAATGGGAAAGGGGCTTGTGAGCCTATTTTCTCAAATATATAGAACTCAGATCAGTAGATGCGAGGAGAAGACTTTTTGATAGCAAGGACACAAGGCAAATGAAGGGGCAAGGAGACTTTTGACACTAAGAAAGAGCTTCGTGAAGGCAACAGTTACCAGCCAGCTGCAGAGAGACTGATGAATTTTGAAGTTCAAGTGAAGATTCTCCTGTGGTTGGACAACAAAAAACGAAAAAGAATTTAAAGAAATTTTCCCAAGCACGAACAGTGATTTTAAAAGGGACTTTTCAAAGATTACTAGTGTGGTAACTACCACCACGACTACATGCACACAGTACATAGAAATCATGCGACAAGCATTCTTTGGTTGATCTTTTCAAAACTAGCTCGCTGATTGGTCAATTCCGACCAATCAGATATCCTGCACGCGAGGAATGAAATTTCCTGTATTTTCGATCGGAGCCGGTTACGTAATACACCATCTTGTATAAACAAAACACGAGTGGTTCTCTCTCTCTTTTTCGTCACTCTTGCGTCTCAAACCTTTGCTGCTAAAATGTGATCTTCAAGAACTCTCGTCTTAACCTTGCGGTCAGACGTTAAAGAACATTACCATTTCACCCAAGTACGAACTCTAAAATCTCTTCTGAACTCTTACCAACGTTATCCAATTCACATTTCCTAACATGCTAAAGGAATGTAGCGGACCGTGGCGGTGATGAGTATGTAAAACACACGTGAGTTAAAATTTCCTGCTAACCGGTCCAACCATATGAGAATATTGGACTTTAAGTAAGTCCTAAGAAAACAAACAAGACCAATAAATATATATAAACAAATATATGTATTAATAACAAGTTACAAAACAAATGGACAGTCACATAGAGTTTGTGTGTTGAAAATTATGTGTGTGTGTTGTGGTGAGTGTTCGTACGTACGTATATTGTTCTTATCGTGTTGGGAAACGCTGTATCTGTGAGAGCCCATATCTGCGAGGTGGTATAAGACCGAATACCTGAGGAAAAAAGTATATTTAGCCCCCACCTCCCACGAGGGTTACATATGACACAAGGCCGGGTTTAACGTGGGATTTCCGAGCTCGTAGGCTGGGCCAAAAATATTCCCTCTTTGAACCCGCATAAACGGGTTCAGGGGCAGTCAACCACCCCGAACGAGACTCTGCCTTTCGACGGAGCCTCGTCCGGGTTCCTCTCCGCCCGAAAGCAGAGAGTTAGACTGTTACTTACCAAGGAAAAAAGATATCGAGGCGAAGGGTCAGCCAGTATTTATAGCCAGGGGAGAGAGACCCCTGTTGAAGGATTAAGGAACTGAGGAGGAGCTAACTCCGACAGGAACTTTATTCTTCTAAACTACAGTTTAATAATTAATTCACTTTATGAGCTCAGGTACAAATATTTCCAAATCTAAGTGACATAACTCTGTCAAACTTTCAGCTTATATGCATGTACACCAAAACACTAATAAATTCAATTGTTATGTTTTGAATCATTATATTCTGTTTTGTATTTTATACTATGCGCTATTTTATGTCAAATATAAATTGCATTGTGCACGCCACATTGGATAGTAGCCTCCAGGGTCTTTGCTTTCCTTAATCAAGCCTTTCTTAGTCAAAAGATAAATATATGTAGTACACACCACTACATAATGGTGAACATAATACTACACTATGTTGCAGAGACGTTCGTGAGGCAAGTAAAATTAGGTGTTTTCATTTTTTTCTTAAAGGTGGTTGTATTGTAGAGATAGGGTACCATAATTGTTTGTTGCCGACGGTATCACCAATATGTGTGATGGCTGTATTACCATTGTTGTTGTGAACGTTGAACGACGAACGTCGCGGTCATCAATATATGTTGATATATAGAGTTACCGATATTTAACTTTGGCTAAGAAAGATGGGATTAAGGACAATGCGTGGATGCAATGCAATTTATATTTGACGTAAATAGCACATAGTATAAAATACAAAACTGAACTGAATGATTCCAAAACACAACAATTATTTATTAATGTTTGATGTACATGCAAGCGAACTGAAAAGGTAGGACAGAGTCGTGTCCCTTTGATTAGGTATTAGTTGTACCGGAGTTCATATTAAGAAAAGTAATATTAAACTTGTAATTTAGAAGAATAAAGTTTGGAATTGTGAGTTTAAAGTTGATAAAAAAAAAGTTCAGGTAATTGTCTTTAACGTAAGACGGAATTTGAAGGTTACATCTGGCACTTGGTAGCAAGAGTTCGATGAATATTGGTAATTACACGTGTTCTTTAACGTCTGGCCGGCAATGACTCAAAAGACGGAAGTTCCTGAAGCGGTTACATCTTGGCACTTGGTAGCAAGGAATGAGACGAATGCTTGTTAGAGAGATGAATGAAAACTTAAAAACTCAAGTTGGAAGTTTTACGTGTTCGGACAAATATTTATATAATGATTATTTCGTGTTTTTCATGGGAGGCTCAAACGGAGTTTGTAGGAAAAACAGATTGGTCGCGTGCAGGCGGTTTGATTGATAGGAATTGACCAATCAGTTTAAGCAAGACTGGAGGTGATTGACCAATGAATACTTGTTATAATTTATGGATTTAGGCTGTTACTAACCAGATAGAAGAAAAAGGGCATTTCCTAAAAAGAGGTAAGGCTGGTTAGTTTTGGAAGATCCCACAGTTGCACTTTTGTTTAATTACTGCCTTCTTGAATTGTTTTCTTTTTTTGTCTTTTTCTTTCTTTTGTCTTTTCCCAAACTGTAGTTTTTCCATTTTTCAATGAAAATTATTTTTTATCGGAAATTGTTATCCTGCCTTAACAGGCGTACAAAAGGAAAATTTTGTAGAAACTTTGTATTTTTAACCTTCTGTACTTGTGAAATAAATTTGTTTTTCCTTTTTAAATTTTACGCAGGGCTTGAGTCTTATTCGTATTTTACGCCTATTATGACTTGCTATTCCTACTAGCTAAGTTTTGTGTTTGGCTTAAAGAACTTAGATTTGATAGGAAATAAAATTTTTAAAGATATTATGAAAAATCGCTACGTAACCATTCAGGGTACTATGTCCCTTAGTTGTGACGCCACAGATTTACTCCTAGTTAGATTAAAAAAGCAGTGGCAAACAAAATGTGCACATATAAATCATAGATTGTCATTACTTGCAGAGGTGAAAGTTAACAGAACGAATTTCAACAAAGCGATATTTTATGTTTTTGTTTTTAAATGAGTAACTGTTATGGTCCAAGGTTAGGACCATGGAAGAACAACACGAAACACAACAGTAGAAATAAAGAATATATTACACGAGAAAAATACAAGAAGTGAAAAGGTTAGTAAGACTGTCCGACTGGTTTGGCGTGACTGCTATCAGCTCGACTCGATTCACTACCGTCCCAATAACAAATCGTTCGTCTCTCTTGAGTCTTCTTGAGAGACGTAGTATGTATAGCGCTCGGCAGAGTTCATTCTGTCGGTTTAGGTAGGCACCATGACAGGAGAGAAAATACACTAGTATGCTTGTAAAAGAAAGAAAACAGACATTATCATTAAATTTAGGTAACTCCAGAGATGAAATTTAAGTACCTCCAAATAATTTTTTTTTGTTTTTTTTTTTTAAATGAATTTTTAAAAGGGAAAATATTTCTTGATGCATTTATTTCATTTTTAATTTTAAGCTCATATCTTAAATTTAATAATTCTCATAAGCAAAACACATTGCTCGATTTCCAAAACTAATTTAGACTGGCTGGAAGGGATTTTCGTTTTGAGATTGTTGAAACTGTTTATTTTAGCCACCTTTCATCAGAATGTAATTCTCTTTGTTAAAAAAAAATCTTTAAAAAATTTCCGAAACTTTATTTGAGAAATATTAGCTGATTTAAAGTTTAATCAACCTGATTTGAAACAAATATTGCTTACTTTAAGTCTAGAATATCGCAGAAATCCATTTTTTATCACGGAGGTTTACGGTATTGACAGCTTGAATGACAGATGGAAGTTTATCAACGTTGGGTATATCTGAATTTAATTTAAATTCTTCAAAAGTTAGGAATTGTATGGGGGATACATGTAGTAGGGTTTGCCTAGCCGCTCTGAGAGATGAAATACACAGAGACGAGTTATTAATTAATTTTATTGAAGGCAAGATTAATCTCTAAGTACATACTTCAATTTCGAGTTTTCAACAAGGTGGCGGCGGTAAGGTTGTTTTTTTTTCCGGAGGAACGGGTTTTACTATTACACCGCTTTTCTATCTTAGAAGTTTGTTTTTAGCATTGAACAAGTACTTTTTAAATATTACATTTAGATCTCTTTGTAACATGTTTTGGTGTGACGAAAAAAAGAGTGATTTTTCTCGTTTTTACCGCCAACAATATCAACGTCTACATTGTTTACTGTGTACATCAACATAGTTTTATTATTCTGTCAAGCCAAGAGTTTTAAAAAGACCGAGAGAGATAACTTACGAACGTCCAATGTAGTCGTTTATATAAACGAAACCAAAAGAAATAAAAAACACAGGTAAGCAGTTATATGAATTACCGTATTTACTCGTGTAAACCGTGGTCTCCAAATGTTTAAAAATGATTTTCATGTATCATGCGAGTTGCTTTTTTTGAGAGTGCAAATTACAATAGACTAAAAACCTCTTTTCCTCTATCTCATCTTCTAGTTAAATAAGTTGAAAAAAAAGTAAAAGAGAATGATAAAAGTATCATTAGTAACGCTAGAGACTCGTTGTGTAAACGCGTACAGCCATAAACAACCGATCGAAAAACAGTTGAAAAACATCTTTAAACGTAAACAATGGAAAAGAATAAGATGCATATATTCGCTATGTTTGTATTTTACGATATTATTAATTTGAATATTACATGCATTATTATTGGAAGTAAAATATCAAAAACCATGTTTATTTTACAGCTGTACTTTTTGACTACATACAGTGTAACCCGGATATAAGAGAGATTTTCTCTGGTCCCACATTAGAGCCTGTGTTATGTATATAAAATAGACCAAACCCGCCGGATATAAGAGACTTCTTCTCCGGTCCTGACAACTCTCTTACACTGTAGTTTGGTCAACGGCGTAGCCAAGGCCAGCAGTACATACGCTAAATTTTATAATATCTTGTGTAGGATGTGGCCCCTTAAAATTAGCTTCGAAAATACGCAAGTATATACAATATATACACACAGTCTGATAAAAAAAACATGACTGGTGCTAACTAACTAAAAAGTAAAAAGAAGACTGCAACACATATCAATTTGATATTTAATCTCCTTTGAAGTAATCCACTTCTGAAGCTACTACACAGTTCAGCGTCGTTTCCTCTGATGGAAGCATATAGTTGAGGGAGAAGAGGTGGAGTCATACAGTAAATATACACTCTAACTTATATTTAATGTATGATGCAACCCCCTTAAAATTAGCTTCAAAAGTCGCATGATACGCGAGTATCTGTATATATGGTATATATTTCTAATACAGTGTAACCCGGATATAAGAGAAACCCGGATATAAGAGAGATTTTCTCTGGTCGCAAATTAGAGCCTGTGTTAATGTATATAAAATAGACCAAACCCGGATATAAGAGAAACCCGGATATAAGAGACTTCTCCTCCGGTCCCGACAACTCTCTTATATCCGGGTTACACTGTAATCAAATTTTGGGCGTTTGTGGCACAAACATGAAATATTTTTTGTATGCGCGTGCACACACACCAATAGACACGATGTTCCGAAAGAAATGCCTCCCGTTTATTTCCACGGAGACTACGACAAATACAGGGGTCACAATATAGCACCTGTAGAGGGTAAGTTTTCCGCTACAAAACGCGGTCATTCCCATATAGTCACCATTATTGGTTGTGTATTTTCGAGGCGGCCTTCGTTCCCTGAATTGACAGCTGAGCATGGCCGCCCAAACGTGACTTGTTACATCCGTCACAGTGGTAACCGTGTTACACTCTAAGTGCATTTACTTTACTCTTGTTTTTTTTGTTTTGTTTTTTTGTATTGGGTGAATGTTAGTAGTAGTACAGTGAGTCCCCCGTATTCGCAGGGGTTAGGGACCAGAACCAGTTGCGAACAGATAGAATCCGCGAATACTTGTAACCACGCTAAAAGTGCCTTAACTACTGTTTTATTTTGTTTGATTGTTAAAAAAAAAAAAAAAACTATGCCTTAAACTTTCATCCTAAACACTTTAGAAACATTTCAGACCCTTTTAAAAACATTTTTGAAAAATAGTATTGGCGCATGACCATACACTTCACTTCACTGGCTTAGCCTAAATTTTCTTTCATCCGTACAATAACCGTTTTTAATTACGCATTGATCGATACAACCATTGAAAATACTGTATAAAATATGTGTAACAAGACATAAAATATAAAGTTTAAAATATTTTCTAGAAACAGAACTGTGATGATGTCCCCAGACTTAGCAAAAGTCACCTTTTAACTTACCTTTAAGACCCCAGCCGCAGTCCCTAACAGAGAACAAAGCCCAAGAACTACGCATGTTTTTTGTTTTTTTTACAATTAAGATGTACAATTCTGCCAATTTTTACCATAAAAATGGACTGTTATGTTTTAAGTCATTTAAATAACAAGAAAATAATACAAGAATATTTTAAATATGGTCTGTCGAAAAAATACGCGAATTGAGGAAGTTCTGAGCGAATAATTCGTACATATATTCTTCTGAAAAACACGCGAATATTCGGGGTTTCCGCGAATAACAAGTACATATGTTCTAAAAAAAATCCGCGAATGCTGAAACGCGAATAGGCGGGGGCTCACTGTTGTGTAAAACATAAAAACATTCAGCATGAAAGATGATATAAATTAAATTTACTAGAAATCATCGGCTCAAGAGGAGGAAGCCGTCTGATGTCGTTCTGTTATCAAGGCGATTTAAAGTGCGAAAAGATTTTTGCGAAGTGTAGCGGGTTTAAAGTTCAGAGTTGGTAATAATGGACTAAATTTTTAAAAAAATAACCTATATCAATAGTTTCCATCGCATAAGGACATTAGCAAAAAATCGCTTTTGAATCTTTTCTGTTAATTCACTCCAAAATAAAAAGAATTTACTTTTTTTTTTTATTTACCAAAAAAATTCGCACCAAATTCTCCCAGAGCGAAGACCTTTCACATTGCACTCCGGTTTGACCTTTGCCATCGCCCCAAATGTGGGCAACTCGGGTGCGCTATTTCTAAATTAAGTAGGCTCACCCCGATAAACAAGCGAAAATCAGATTTTTTATTTTATTTTTTATTTTTTTTTAAAATGTAAATAAATTCTTTGTAAGTACCTCGAATATTATCCGCACTTACAAAATGTGAATAACTCTCTGACTTTTGGTAATTTTTCATTCTGAGGGTTGGAATTGTTGCGATGCAAGGTAAACAAATTTTGATTTTTAAAATGTTAAAAGAGTGTCATAGATTTAATAAAAAAAAATTTAAATTTATACTCTCAAAAAAGAGTGCCAAATATTTGATAAAAAAACAAAAAACAAACTTTGATTTAAAATTTAATTTCTTGGGGGTGAATTAATTTTGAGATAAGTAACTTTACAATATTATTTGGGGTGAATAATTCACCGAGAAAACATAGCATAATGAAAAAAGGCCCCAAACTTAATAAAAACGAAGTTTTATCGTCAAAATGTTTATGTTATTATTAAGAAGAGTAAAGTAAGAAGACCAAAGTATTTTTCGATTATGTTATCAAATTTTTTCATCTTTTCTAGCGTGTTCCAAATTTTTGTTAAATGTTTTTTCTTTTTTTTACACCAGCAGTCGACGTAGTATTTAATTTACCATTAGTTTTTTAGGGCCTTTTTTCCGGTGAAAACTTATTGTTTTGGAAATTCTTGCAAAAATCAAATAATTGTCGGATTTTAATGAAACTTTCACAACTTATTCATAAATGAATGAAATTATTTTATACCTTTTTTTTTTTTTAGAAAGTCATGGTGAAAATATTTTTTTGCATATTACATGACCCCTCCACACCCCGTTACTTAATTTTATGAAAATTCGAGAAATTCGACAGCATGTCTTTTTTTAGTGATTAAAAGCAGAAGGCTTTGAAGAATAAATCATCGATTTTTTTTTTGTAAAATCGAAATACACAACTACACAAAATTCAGCTCTGAATTGTAAAATACAAAAAACCCACTAAAAAAATAGGACATTATTAGAAAAGCTAAGGACAATTGTCTGAAGCCAAAATAATTTTCCGATGAAAAATGAATTTTTACAAATGTTTTCTTCTTTTTTTTCAATATTAAATACAAAATATAATAAATATTTTAAAATTAAATTTCACTCCGTGCCCTTTAGGGAATGCTATTATTAAGTAGCTATTTTTACAGATCATAAAATTTGAAAGCTTATTACAATCTGCAAGACATGTATTTTAAAAAGAATTTCACACTGTTTCATAAAAACGTTTTTCCAAATATATGGATGGACGTGCTTGACATAATGTCAAGTGTTTTAAAAGTTATTTCCCCTGACAGCAAGAAACTGACATCAGAAAATTTTGTGTTTTTGTCCTGTGAGTATGTGTTGAATTCTCTGATTGACTAACTCTCTTTGTTTGACCATCATCATCACATTTTCAAAATTTTTAATTTTCTTTATTAAAATATTTAGTAAAATAGGATATAAATCCTATTTTACTAAATATTTTAATTTCATTTTTTAAATATAATAAGTTTATTGTTTTTCGGTGAGAGAATACTGCACTTATTTTCTTTTTTAGTTTAGGCTTTGGAAATATTATTGTTAAAAAAAAACTGCCTAAAAAAATCAATAAAATATTAGGTTTTTGAAAGTATTTAATTCTATTTTTCCAAAAATTCTCTTTAAATGTAAGACTTTATAAAGCTAAAGTATCTAAAAAAAAAATCAATAAAATGGACTTTTGAAAGTATTTAATTTTTAAAAATTACTGTACAGTTAAATAAGCTGGTTCACTTAAAATTCGAAAATATTGTCACTTGTGTCCTTTCATCTGATAAATTCCCCTGACGTTAGTTGTTGGCTATGGCAAAGCAGTCATTATTAGTGGTGTGCGCAATAATTGAGACAAATGAATGTCTATTCTGCAGCAAATATATGCAAACAATGCCAGTAATGGCAGCCACGATATGAATGAGTCCAAACTTTTATTGTTGATAACTCCAAAAAGGTAGATTTTATCAAAATTTCCTTGATATTTTTTAATTAAGCATGCAAATCTACACGTAAATATGACTATTTGGGAAATTTTCATTAGATTAAGCGTGGGGGCTTAATAAGCAAATTACCAAAATTTCATCTTATTTCGGTGTTTTACAACAGTTTTTTAAAATAATAAATTTTAACCATTCTCAAAAGTACTTCCTCTTGCAATGCATTATGGTCTAGTTTGAAAAGTAGTCCCATGTTGCAAGAGGAAAAGACAAACACGGAAAGTGTGAAGTACAAGAAATTAAATTTATTTCCACAAATATCACGTTTGCTATACATGATAAAATCAGACAATAAGCTCAATAGTTAAATAAATAAATTAATACATTCATATTAATAATCATACTTATTATAAAACACAGGTTGTGTGTGTGTGTGTGTGTACGTTTATATATTGGATCGGATTTCCTACATTTTTCAACCGATTTCAACAAAACTTCACAGTAAAATTACATTGTGGTGGTTCTGACAGCGACCAAAATTGGAAAAACACAATTGTTTTTGCACAAAATCAATTTGAAAACACGATTAAGAGGCATCACTGTTGCGAGAATGAAAGGGGGACAACTCATATCGAGTGATATTTATAAAACCCAGGTTGTTTGTGTGTGTGTTCGTTTATATATGGGATGGGATTTCCTACATTTTTCAACCGATTTCAACAAAACTTCACTTTTTTTGGCAGGTAGTGTTTCTTATTGCCTTGCACACTTTTTTCTTTATTTTTACATTTAAAATGCTTTAAAAATTTCATTTACAAGACAATTGTTTATAATAAATTTCTATTCAATCGGTAGACTCATAATGTTTGAGTTTGGGTTTGACCAATTCGTAAAAAAAAAAAAAAAAACTAATTAAGACATGCGTATCTGTCAACCTTAATCAATAATCTTTGTCAATTTTATTTTTCAGTCTTTATGATGGTCGATAATTGATCTATTTCTTACTGTATACATCCCCGATCACCACCGGGCTCTACTGCTAGTGTTTAATAAAAAAGTCAGTGAGCTTTTTCTGCACCCTACCCTTCCTAGCTCTCAGCTGTGTCCTGAGAAGGTTTCTCAGGTGTAGGGTGGTGATGAGTTCCTTGTCCTGCTGCCCTTCCACATACACAATGAGCCAGTGGAGGTGGTCTACTGCATCAGTGTGGCTCTTGGCTGGTGCTGGGGGTGCAGCTGCTTCTTCTTCCTCTTCCACCTCATCTAGGATATCCTAGTCAGTCAGAGTCTCTGTCACAGGGGTATCATCCCTCTTCTCTACCTGAGATCACATGTTGACCCAGGCCTGAAGGGTAAAGTCTGCATCCAAGTATTTCTCCAGCTGGTTCTGGGCTGTCTGGATATCTGCAGTAGTGAAGCCATCAAATGGTACCATCTCTTCCTCAGCATCCTCCTTGACAAAGGATGCACCCAAGACCTTCCTCCAACAGTTCCACATTGTAGCCTCAGAGACTGCCACCCAGGCCTTGGCTATCAGGTAGGAGGAGTCCTTCAGAGTCAGCTCCTTCAGGTAGTCTGTGATGGTACTTCCATCACCAGTTTCTTGAGCGGATACTTCACAAAGATCTGCCCATCTGGAGTCCTCAGGGTTCTGGCTGCTAGGTGGGTGCTACAGATGTCCAACAGCAGAACTGCCTTCTCTGGTAGGTTCCACGAGCGCAGGTGCCTCCTCACACTGGGGACAAAGTCCTCGAAGAATCAGTTGTTGAAGATTTCAGCAGTCATCCAGCTTCTTGCAGAGTTGGAATACAGCACTGAGAGGGTGGCCATATTCAAATGGTGGATGCACCTAGGGGACAAGAACTTCCTAAACCAAGAGCTTCAGCTTGTAGGTCCCAGCAGCATTGCAGGTGAACAGAATGGTGATGTGGTTCTTTGCCTGCTTGAAGCACTCGGTCTTGTGGATGTCATCCTTCATGGCCAGGGTTCTGTCAGGGAGCGTCTTGTAGAGCTGCTCCTTGGTTTGGGTCTCCTCCACCAGGAGCTCCTTCAGCTGCGCTGGGAAGG
Organism: Acanthosepion pharaonis; assembly: GCA_903632075.3. Taxonomy (NCBI): domain Eukaryota; kingdom Metazoa; phylum Mollusca; class Cephalopoda; order Sepiida; family Sepiidae; genus Acanthosepion; species Acanthosepion pharaonis. The sequence continues at coordinate 164,689 of CAHIKZ030001393.1, forward strand.
AGTCTGCTGCTTATGTGTTGGCTGACCTCTGCTCCCACTGGATCTTCAATGCTCCTTCTTGCCTCGTCTGGAAACGCTGGAGGCACCCCTTACTGGCAATGAAGTCTCCCTTACACTCAGCTCCATGAAGCTGGTGGTGAAACTCATGATGGGGCCTGACAGTGGAGTCCCCTGGCTTTGCTTTTTCACAAATCAGTTGAGCATAGCCTTGTCCAGCTGTTCATCATTGGCTGTCCAGGCTTTCTTTCTGGACAGTCTCTGTGAACTCTCACAGCTTGGTCTCCTCCTTCACCCAACCCCTGAGGGTGGATTCAGGTACCTCGGTATCTCTGCTGATCTTTGCCTTCGTTTCACTGTTCCATATCCTATATATCAAATGCTTTTTTTCCCCCTTTACTGTGTACACGTTATGTTTAGACATTTTGCATTACTACTAGGGGGTCACAATTTCCTGGGAATTCTGACCCCTAATTATTATGTCTTATTTATATTTGTTTATTTATGAGAGATTCTTGATGTCTATTGTTGGACAGTCAAATTGAACATGATCAACCAGAGAAAAGTTCTCCTATTTATACCCAATCTGTGGTATCTGATTGCAGTGATTGAATTCCTGTTAATTATAATTATTGATATTATAGGAACTCTTTGATTGTGCACAAAATAGAAATATAAAGTAATCAGGTGTAATTATTACCAATACAATTGGATTAGGTGCGAAATGGCCAAGGTGTTAAAATTTTGCAAAATTTGGGCTGTTTGATCATCAAAATCAAGGTAAAACATGTGAAAAAGAGGTGTAATTATTAAAACAAATTAGGACCCATCTAATGATCGCTGTTTGTTCTGTCTATCATAAAGAACATGGCCCAGAAATTGGTAAAATAGGGTGGAACTTCTAAAAAAGTGAGCAATAATGAAAGCAAAATCGTGGGGTCCACCACCCATCCGCAGTACAACGGGTACAGTGGTAAACTGGTTCGCCTAACAGCAGTAGACTACTGTAATGTAATAAAAGCAATTGAAATTAAGATGAAAGACATCTTAGTCAAAAATGAATAATGGCTGATGATGCTTTATCTAATAAGAATAAAATTCAAGATAATATTACTACTAATACTACTAATGTAATAAAAAGCAATTGAAATTAAGATGAAAGAAATCCTAGTCAAAAATGAATAATGGCTGACAATACTTCATCTAATAAGAATAAAATTCAAGATAATGTTACTACCAATACTAATAATGTAATAAAAAGCAATTGAAATTAAGTCAAAGAAATATCTATCAAAACTGAATAATGGTTGAAAATGCATTATCTAATAAGAATAAAATTCAAGATTATGTTCATTTTGCACACCAGAATGTTTCCTCAGTCTGGGGTCATAGAAATTTTTGGGCCTTCATGACATCAGACTTTTTCTCCCATGGACCCAGTTGAGAGCAATCATTTCTCAACTAGGATAGTTCCCACATGATTGCAAGAATTGTAATGGTATTTGTGTCTACTTCTAAAGTAATATACAAGGAAATTCAGATGAAAATGAATACTAGTCAAAATTAATAATAATGGTTATTTTTGTTTTCAGATTTTGCCAAATGAGATGACCATAATCTGAAGAATTTCATCAAGAAGTCAAGAGATAAAAGTTTTGAAGACTATTGTTGGTTCTCAACTGTTGGAAAATTATAGGTTTTTGTTAAACATTGATTGTAACAAGTAGTTCCAAGGATAACTGAATTTTCTTCTGTTATTATATACACAAAGAGCACACAGCAACAAGAATTAAAATAGAAATTTACCAAGGATAAATTGTCTTGTCCTAAATATAGGAATTGGATTCTATGATCACGTTTCAGATATTTACAAGAGTTTCTTGATATTCTTATAAAAAATAAAGCAATTTGAGATACTGTTTAAATTTGATACCAAATTCCTTAAAATTTTTATTAAAGCATGGAAACTGGTAATGAGACAAATTCTGAAAGTCGAGAGACTAGTCCAGACGTTTCTGAGAGTTTTGATTTGAAACAAGATGAGATAAACTCTGAACACAAAGATGCAAGTTCTGTCTTTGAGGGTTCCAGTCTGAAGCAAGAAGAGCAGGTCTGTACCGAGGAAAAAACTTTTTATTGTGAAAAATGTAGACGTAATTTCTTAGACGACTCCAACCTTCAATTTCACCTGACAATACACAATAGTAAAAAACCTTTCCATTGTGAAATTTGCAAACTACTTTTTCAGCATCGATCGCAACTTCGGCGACACATGCGAATACATACTGGTGAGAAACCGTATCAGTGTCAGATTTGTCAAACAAAATTTGCTCATAGCACAACACTTAAAACACATCTTTTAATCCACACTGGAGAAAAACCCTATCACTGTGACATCTGTGGGGCTGCATTTTCCCATAGCTCCAGTATAAAAAATCACATGCGAGCACACAGAGGTGAAAAACCATTTCACTGTGATATTTGTGGGGCCAATTTTACAGGTAATTCCAACCTTAAGCGACACAAAGTATCCCACAGTGGTGAAAAGCGTTTCCACTGCGATGTTTGCGGGTCAAATTTTGCACTAAGTTCCCATCTTAAACGACATATGCGGTCACACACTGGAGAGAGACCTTTTGGCTGTGATATTTGTGGGTCAAAATTTGCAGATAATTCAATTCTGAAAAAGCATATACGGATACACACAGGAGAAAAACCCTTCCACTGTGATGTTTGTGGAGCAAAATTTTCTGTTAATTCAAGACTGACTGAACATATGCGGACACACACCGGAGAAAAACCCTTCCAGTGTGATGTCTGTGGTTTAACATTTACTGCAACTTCAAATTTGAGAAAGCATACACGAAGACACACTGGAGATAAACCTATTCCAATGTTAAATATCTAAGCAACTAATAGATTTTTTTGAATCTCAAATTATTTCTTCTTACTCTAAGCATGTTCAAACATGGGCCTTCACTAAAATAACATTGAGAGTAATAAGAACAAATTTAAAAAATAATTATGTTGATCTTTCCTCTTAGGAATGCCTGACTATACAATGTTCTATGAAAAGTTTGACGTTTAAGAATCCCATGTTAAGGTGTATCAAAATTATTTTCGTTTTTTTATGAAATTTTACAAATCTTATTTAATATACATGTGTGTAAACTTATTCTAGTGTCAAGATTTTTGTCCTCATCTTTGTTGTTATCACATTACTTTGGCTGTTGTACTCTTTGGCCTTCATCGGGCATATATCAATCCATGTAACCTACAGGGAATTCTGAACTGAACCTTTTATTTAATCTATGGGAGTAGACTGTTCTTGTTCCACTGCCCATGTCACTGGTTCTCACATGATCACTGAAGTTAAGCAACATCACACATGGTCAGTACCTAGATGGGTGACTGCTTGGGAATTCCAGATACCATAAACTTGGATATGCATGTGGCGTAATGGATAATGGTTTGGAATTATTAATCTGGGGGCTGATTTCCATTTCTAGTTAGGTTCATTATATTCACTTACATGCAAATATCATTGAGAACGGTATGAATCCAACTCTTCCCGCCAGCTATGGGTTAATTAATAAGACTTGTATCAGTATTATCTCAAAACATTTCTTACAATCTAAAAATATTTTCTGGCTTTAAATAACCTGCAAAGGGTTGATAAGCTGTAGAAAATGAATGATGAATCAATCTGTTGTAGCATACCTACGGATGATAATGGGTATGTCCACATTCACATAAATACGGTAGTAAATACTGTATGTTGGTCTGCAGTGGAGATTCATTATGGAATTCACTTGACTCACTTTTAGCAGTTAACTACTTCTACGGGCTGCTGATGAATCTTATATGTGTTGTTCTTGTCCTAAGTATTATTGTTCATTACCAACCTTCATGTAATTACTCTATTCAGTAACCTTCTCTAGGTTACAATGCAATCAAATACTGATTAGCTACACAGACATGTCTTTTAGATTTATTTACATTGTCTGGAATATAAATGTATAGGAACTACTGTGGCCACAGAGTGAGTGGTCAGTTTATATTTTGGTTGTAATATAGAATTGATCCCCCATTTTATATCCACATTATAATTTCTTGTGTGTTTATCAAATTCTGATTAGGTATGAATTCATCTCTCTTTCCCCAGGTATGGGTTAATTAGTAGGGCTTGTATTGGTAAATCATTATTATCTACAAAAAAAAAAAACTTACAATCTAAAAATATTTTCTGGCATTAAATAACTCTTAAAGAGTTGATAAGCTGTAAAAAAATGAATCAAGCAATACTGACCATGTTTAGTGTTAACGTCTGGTTCTTATTTTTAGTACTGCTTGCCCCGTTTCCACTGAGTCCAAGTACACACTGCCCAGCCCAGGGATTGAAATCGCAATTGCTATGTCTCCAAATGTATGAACTAATGCTTTAATCCACTAAGTTATTATCCCATAGGACACCTGATGAAGGACAGAGGGCACAATGGTTGAGACGTTGTGATAACACCAAAGATGAAAGCAAGAGCCCAAATATAAATAGTGTAAATAACTTACTCTACTGTTATATATATTAATGTATATTAAAAAAGTGTCTGGTTGATAACAGTGACTTTCGTTTGCTGGAAAACTGCTTCCCTTAAGGGGGGTTAAGTTGAATTTTGACTTTATTGAATATTCAAAACATTTATAGCTGAGTAGCACTTTTTCTAAAATTATGTATCAGTTAATAATTACACCTGTCAATTTGACTTGTTTATTCATTTACCATAACGAATACCAATTTTTTTTTTTTTTTATAAAAAAAAATCTTCACTGAATTTGTCATTTGGCTTTGTTCTATAAATATTTAAAAAACAGTAAAAAAAATAACAACTGATGCTGATAGTTTTTTTTTTAATGTACTAAGTTTCTGGGACTGACAGGTGATGATTTGGGTGGGTCTCTTGGAATTTCAACAGATCCCAACTAAAGTTTCTTAATAATTTTTTTTTTATTACGATCGTCCCAAAAAACAATCATGCTGAATCCCTTAAATTAACAGAACAATTTTTTTTCTTTTTTGTTTTTTTTTAAAAAATTAAATTCAAAACAAAAACAGTATTTACACTTAATCACAATACAATTAAGAAACTATATTTTGAGAATTCTGACAGGAAAATGTTTTTCTTTTTAAATTGTTTGAACAAAAGTTTTTTTTTTAATTAAATACAAAATATCAATACAAAAAAAATTCAATTAAGAAACTATCTTTTTGAGAATTATAGATTTTAATTAATAAATTCAAAACAAACAATTTTTACACTTAATCAGAATTCAATTAAGAAACATTATTTTGAAAATTCTGACAGGAAAATGTTTTTTTCTTAACTGATGGAACAAAAGTTTGCTTTAATTAAATACAAAACTTCAATACAAAATTCAATTATGAAACTATTTTTTTTGAGAATTATAGTTTTCTTTTAATTAATAAATTCTAAACAAAAACAGTGTTCACATTTAATCACAGTTCAATTTAAAAACTACATTTTTTGAGAATTATGACAACAAAGTTTTTATATTGACAGAACAAAAGCTTTTTGAAATTAAGTACAAACATAAATTTTAAAAAATGAACCAAGAAAGTGGTTTCCATGTCATTCACACATCCCACCGCCCAATAAGGAAAGAGTAAGTGAAAGAAAATAAGAAAGGAAGGACTATTAAAAAGTATTTGAAAGAATAACATCAAATGATTAATGCAGTGTTTATTATTTGAATTACAAAATATATTGGCCTCTCTACACTCTGTACCAACTGAGACAGGAAAATTTCTTTGGTCCGAAGACATTTTTGAGCCCTATTAAGTGTTATTTGAAATGTCATTTACTTATTTTTCAGAATGACAACAAAGATATTAAACACTATTTATTTATCAGATCGCTTATTGTTACAAATGTCTCCGCTTGTTAGTTAAAATGTTTTGTACTCATAGTTTTAAAAAGTACGTTAACAACAAAAATATAAAATGTTTAAATAAAATAAAATATTTATGCACCATCATTATCTCGTTTATTTGATAAATGATTCACATTTAATTACAGAAAGATTATATTAGTTACATTTTATTTTGTTTTCATAGTAAACTTTAGTTGCATCCATATGAAAGGGATATTATAGTATCCTTTAAAATTTTTCATTTGCATCAGAGACGTGCACCTGTCAACATCTCTGAACATTATTTACATTAAGGACTATTGTCCTCATCTTTATCAGCCATATTTGTCACAACTAAACCAGGGCCGTTATGCGCTCCGGCCTTCTTAGGTGGTTGGAATTTTGAACTGAACCCTTTTTTTTGATCACTGATGTAGACTGTTCTGGGTCCTCAAGTACACATGGCACAGTGGATAAAGGCGTTGGTTAGATCCAGTGACAGACCAAAGCAAAGGTGAGTTCAATTCCTGGTTAAAGGCAGTGGAGAACTTTCAGAGGGAAAATTGGCAGGAGATAAATTGTTGACATCCATCAAACATGGGACGTGGAACTAGAACAGTCTACCCCAGTGATGAAATAAAGGGTTCAGTTTGAAATTCAACCACCTGAAAGAACGAGATATATAATTGCGTAGAAACGAGTGACAAACATTAAAAATAGAGGACAATAGTCTGACTAATGTAAATACTGTAATAGATTCATCTCAAAAATAATGATCAGATCTCTGAACATCTTTAACAACAAAGACAGGGATACTAGTTTGAAATAATTAAAGGGCAATGTTTAACCTTTGTGTCCACAAAAAAACAGTGTGTCAGAATGACAGTTATTCCTTTGACACCTCTATTATTGTATACACTTTTGATTCTACCAGTGATGCTTATTGTTTTAAAAAGTAATGATTAGAATTTTAATAAAACCCAAACATATAAAAGTGAATTTATACATTTTCTGTACTCTTGTTTTGTTTACCAGCAGTGTCCTGCAAAGTGCATTCTGCATTGCATATGATTCTTGATATATTGGGTATTGGTCCATAGAGCTGTGATTTAGTTGGATGTCGGCTCCAAGAGATGTTAAGTAATGTTAGCTATTAGCATCTTACTGTAGGCTCTAGGGTTTTTTGTTAACCTTTATCACTCTATATGTGACCCCATTTGATGTAGAAAAAGTTTATCCTGCCACCGAAGGTGACTCTGATCCCTGAACAATACTGTGATTGAATTTCATAGTTGTGTTGTCACATCCTGCTATGGCAACAGAAAACAACTTTGAGGGAAATTAACAATAAGGCTACTGAAATTGAGAGGCCTTGAAAAAGAATGCAGTGGGAAGGGAAGTAATATTAATAATGCAAATTGTCCAGTCAGTGGCACCATACATAAGCACCACCTCTACAGTGTCACAAAAGAATCTCCATTTGAGATTTTCTGGTAGATCAAATTACATCCATAAATCTTACTTATTATAAAATGCAGATTGTGTGTGTGTGTCTGTATGTTTATATATTGGATCGGATTTCCTACATTTTTCAACCGATTTCAACAAAACTTCACAGGACTACGTAAAATTACCTTGCGGTGGTTCTAACAGCGCCAAAAATTGGAAAAAAAACAATTATTTTCGCATGTAATCAATTTGAAAACACGATTAAGAGGCATCGCGAGAATGAAAGGGGGACAACTCATATCGAGTTATACTTATTATAAAACCCAGGTTGTTTGTGTTGTGTGTGTTCGTTTATATATGGAATATGGATCGGATTACATTTTTCAACTGATTTCAACAAAACTTCACTTTTTTTGCAGGTAGTGTTTCTTATTGTCTTGCACACTTTATTTTTTATTTTCACATTCAGAATGCTTTAAAATTCCATTTACAAGACAATTGTTTATAATAAAATTCTATTCAATCGGTAGACTCATAACGATTGAAAACAATGTTTTTTTTTGAGTTTGGGTTTGACCAATTCGTAAAAAAAAAACCAAAAAAAAACTAATTAAGACATGCGTGTCCATCAACCTTAAACAATAATCTTTGTCAATTTTATTTTTCAGTCTTTATGACGGTCGATACTTGATCTATCTCTTACTGTTACATCCCCGGGCAATGTCGGGCTCTACTGCTAATACATAATAAAAATTCAAGGTGAATTTTCATATCCTTTTCAGTAGAATTTATCTCACTTCTTAGGTATGTAAAAGATTCAACAAATTTTATTGATTTCCCTGAGACAATTTGTACTGAGCTTTGCTGGTTGAAGCCTCTGAATTCAGTTTTAGGGTCAGTGACATAGAGTCCAGCATCATTGACTGCATTTTCTAGATGATGTAGGAGAACTGTGTCATTGGTAATGGTGTCTACAATGATAGCTAAGTCATCTGCTTAGTCAATATCTATCAACTTTTTTGCAGGATATCGACTTGAGAGCATTGGTGATAAAGTCAAACCGAGATGAAGATGTTTGTAAAGAGAAGTTCTCAGTACATAGTCAAGGGGGATAAAGAGAAAAGGTGAAAGGGTGTCACCCTGGAGGACATCTGCTTTTTGGTTGTTCAGAAACCACCTACATTGAACAGCTATGTTATGACACAGAATGTCAACCTAATGACTTTCCGACCTTGATGCAGGATTGTGATGGTTGGCATGAGAGACTCACAGATGTCCAAGCTAACTTGAGCGAATAAAATAAATTTATTCTGGAGAATTGATAACCGAGATAATAAACATTTATTTATTAAAGTTTTTACTTCTGAGAATAATTTTATATTTACAAGATTATAAAAATATGTTCCCTTTATATATTTACATATGCCCTATCCAATTTTTTGTGCTCCACAGATCCGATCACTTTTGCCAAACATCCTCTCTTGTATGCCTCAAAACATAACAGTATAACACTTGATTGGTGTGGGGGGGATGAAATCTTGAGGCACAATACCATGAATGTCAGAAAAAAATAATGAGCCTTCTCTTGATTGAGCTACAGTTCTGTCGTGCCTTCTTCAGCCGTGGAGATGAAAAGCTGTTATACTGTATCGACTGTTGCCTCATCTCAGGATTGTACCAGTAGACCAAAATTTCATCAACAGAGATGAAGGATGGGTCGTCAGCGGTACGTTGATGGAGATCTTGACAGACTTTCATGCAATGTTCTTTCAGACGGAGGAGAAACTTGCCAGTGACACGCAGCAATGGTCAATTCAGACATTAGGATTGCCTGCATGGACCCATACGGCAAACATCAGCAATATCATTGATTGTCCTCCTCATGCACAAGCTGACTTTCTCCACGTTTCTGGGGGTGATTCTTGTGGCAAGACTTCCTGATCACTTGTTATCATCCAGGGATGTTCTTCTGCTTTTGAAGCACCTGTATCACTTGAAATATTGCAAAAAAAAAAAAAAATTAAAGTAACAAAAACAAAGAACCATCTTTCGAGAAAGCCGAAAAATTGCGCCAACTAAGAGATTCGCTGGAACAAAATAAGGAAAACAAAAATCTAGGACCAACTCCTCGTCACTGTCTTCCCCGTCAGCCAAACAGCACAGCATGACCCCTCCTCCGGTCCTAAGATTCTCATCTCCATCTCCCAGAAAAATGACTACATTCAGAGTTTCACCTGCCAAAGTCCAAACTTCTGCTATTAGCCCCAAACCATCCCATGTCAAAACTCCTGCAGCAACCCCCAAAAAGTTTGAAAATTCTAAAAGGCAAAGAAGCCCTTCTCCTGAAAATTTAGATCCTACATCCCATAAAAAATCGAAACCCATATTTAACAGAGGGGAAGATGTGTGCCGGGTCTCAAAACAACTAGAGGACAAAGCCCTGCGATACTCCAAAAAAAAAACAAAAATGAAGAATATTAAATCTCTAGTAAATTTCAGAAAAATAAATAATTTAGACGTTGAAGACCCCAGAAACTTCCCCAATGCCAAAAGGGTATTAACTGTCATCAGAGGGGGTGAAGCCTGTCAACAAATTTGGGCCATGGCAAATGAAGTCTTTGGCATGTTTCCGCTCATGGCCTGCTTTGATAACGACACTGCAAAAAAATTTGAAACAATTTTGTTCAGGGAGGTTCCCTCTTTTTGTTCACCCCTCCCTGTATAGAGCTTTGAAATTAACTTTCCCTCTGGACATTGGCGGTCTGTCTCCCGACGGTACAATCAAAACTGAGATGGGAACAGGCTCGATGGGAGAGGCCGTTGGTGTCCTTTCCCCGTCCATGTTTAATGCAGGAGAGAAACACTAATCGGTTTCATTATGGCTCTCTGGTTTGCTAGTCTGAATGACAAGGCCTTCGATAGGGTTGACCATCGATTCCTGGAGGCTGTTCTTTCGGCGGCCGGTTTCAGTCCGTACTTTCGCACCTGGATCCGACTTCTGTATGCGACTCCCGGTGCACTGGTGGAGGTAAATGGGGTACGATCGGAGCCTTTCGTATTGTCTCGCTCCATTCGTCAAGGTTGTCTGCTTTCGCCTTTGCTTTACGTTCTTGCGTTGGAACCTTTCTTTCGCAAGTTAAAGGCGAATCCGGTCCTGAGCGGAATTTCCTGCAGGTATTCTGCCTATGCTGATGACGTTTCGGTTCTTGTGTCGAGCAGAGCCGAGATTGACGAAATCAGCAAAGAGATCAGTGGTTATGAGATGGTGACAGGGGCCAAGATCAACCGCGATAAGTCTGTTGGCTTGCGGTTGGGTGCGTGGAAGGGAGTTTCTCTTCCCGGACCTTTCCTCTGGACGGATAGGCTTGTCAAGATACTCGGCGTCTCGGTCCTGATGTCCAGTTGGAAATGAATTGGTCGGAGGTACGAGGGAAGGCCGAAATCGCAATTAATTTGGGGTCTCGGAGGAGACTTTCCTTGAAGGGGAGGGCGGAAGTATGTGTTTCACACATCTACCTGATTCTCCTTTACCGACTCTCTGTACTTCCACTTCCGTATACCACACTAATGTCATTACTAAAGTTTTTGTTCTCTTTCTTGTGGAGAGGCAAATCCGCTATGGTATCTCGGGAGATCTGTTGCCTTCATCCATCTAAAGGCGATCTGGGTATGCCTAGCATTGATATACGTCAATATATGCTTCGCATCGGGTTTATAGATCTAGTGTGTCGCGAATCGGATGAGGAGGGCGCCTTCTGGAAGGAAGACCCCCGTAAAACTTTCCCATCCCTGAGAAGTGTGCACTCAAGCGAGGAGGAGGTCCATCGTTTGTCCCGAGCCGAATGCTCCTTCTATCGTGAATGTCGTATTGCTCTGAAACGCCTCTTATAGGCGTCGCATGGCCTCCCCAACGTCCAGCCGTTGTCTCGTAGGACATTATATCAAGTGTTAGTCAGTGGGGCCGTGCGTGATGAGCTGATTGACGACCTCAGTCTTACGAAGCAGGAGGCTCGCTCAATATGGCCTTGGGCGTCCGGGATGAAAAGCTTCAATAACGATGAGGTATCACTCACCTGGATGATGATTCGTGAGGCTCTCTGGGTCGCCAAAAGACTTTGCTCAGCGGGTTTGGAGAAATCTCAAAACTGCCGACGCTGTAGTGGGGAAGTTGAGACCATTGGTCACGCCTTCTTTAATTGCAGGGTGGTAGCGCCGTTGTGCAGGTATGTCGACGGTCTCATGGTCTGCATGCTGCAAGGAAAGTTCTTTGTCCTTGAAGCCAGTTCTGTTTGTCGCAATGCGGTGCCGCAGATGACGAAGGGTGAACAATATGTGTTATTTTGCTTACTAGGGGTTATGAGAGTCGTGATTTGGACGACGCGTAAGAAGGAATTCTATGAGAGCGAGAAGTTCACTTTTCCCAACTGAGCAAGAAGTGCGATAGAAGAAAGTATTAGCATGGAACTTCCGGTTCGATCTAGTCATTTCAACCGTAAAATGAGACCTTGCACCAATCTAGTACTGTGCTTAAATTCACCAAATTTAGGTACCATCGAGGAGGGTTCATCAGAGCAATTACCATGAAAGTATTTACAGAAAAATTACAGGGAAGTTACATTACAACAATAGGAAATACTGAAGCCAGATACCAGGTCAGGACCAATAACATTGCAGATTTTTCTTTGGATTTTATCAAGATTCTCTAAATATATAGCAGAATGCCAAACCGGATGTGGCAGCAATATTCAAAGTATAGCCGGATGGTAGACATAAATATTTAAAATAGATTCTGGCAAGAAAAATTGTCAAGCACGACACAGGGAACCAACTTTCCTAGCAGCAGATGTAGCAGTTGATTCAATATAATTTTTCCACCTCATGTCATCAAACAAACGTTAGTACAAAAAGGCACAATGAGTCGCTCTCCTGGCGGTTAGCCATATGCCGCTGGAAGGTAAAAAGGGTTCTCTCAGATGAATAAAAGAGAGCAGTTTTGTTTTAGAGACTTACATTTAACAAGCTATTCCTTGCCCAAGTTAACAACAGAATGTAGATCATTTTTTTTTACCTCTAGTCCTGGGTATGATGATAGATTACATCCAAAAGCAAGGCCTCCTATTGGGAAATTGGAGGTTTTGAAAAGTGTGGACCCATCTTTTATCTGCTGTTGTTCCCAGGCCCACCGTGACGTGGGGTGGTAGTACATGTTAGCCCCAGTTGTGGCCAAATAGTGGACCCCTACACAAAAACGAAACACTATGAAAATATAAAACTACATTTTTATTGTGATAATACATTTTTATATGTAAAAATTACCAACAGTGCATATTTTATGGTAGAATTCCCAAGAGTACATTTTATAGTAAAAGGACCAACAATGCATTTTATCTGCAGTTGAAGCCACAAAATTCTGTTCAAAATATTTATTTTGGCATTAAACAACCCATAGATGTTGATCTGCCAATCAGCAAAACTCAAACAACCAACATTAAAGGATACTTTCATGACATTAATCCATATAATAAAAAATTTCTTAAAGAATATCAAATTGAAATTCCAAAATATTTCAACAAAACAACATAAAAGAATATATATTTTATTCTAGTAATCATGTATTATAAAAATATTAAATTTTTGTGCGTATACATCTACCACATTATGAAAATATAAAACTACATTTTTATTTATACTACCCAATACATTTTATATGAAAAAATTACCAACAGTGAATATTTTATTTTAGAATTTAATACATTTTATAGTAAAAGGACCAACAATGCATTTTATCTGCAGTTGAAGCCACAGAATTCTGTTCAAAATATTCAGATTTTATATTAAAAAACCCATAGAAGTTTTAAAGCCCTAAACAACATCAACCAACCTTTTTGAAAAAGATGTCTTTCATGACATTCATCCATATAATATTCTACAATTTCTTTAAAAAAAAAAAATGTATTCAACAAAGCTACAACATAAAAAAAACACATATCATTGCCTCTAGTAATTATGTCCATAAACATGTATATGCAAAAAAATGATTTATCATCTACCATGTATCCAATTTGAAATTCAGAATAACATATATTTTTATTATTTTCAAGCTCCCAAGAAAATTGAATTTCGGCAATAAATGACCCATAAGGAGTTGATATGCCAACCAACCAACTAACATGAAAGAACTCTTTCATGACATTAGTCCATATAAAGTCCTACAAGTTATTTTAAAAAATTCAAACTGTATTCCAAAATATAACTTCAACAAAACTACAACACATATCACCGTCTCTAGTAATCATATCCACACAAACATATATATATATATATATATATATATATATATATATTATAACACAAATGCTGAGTATTATCTACCATGTATTCAAATGTGAAAGCAGAATAACATATGTCATATTTTTATTACTTCAAAGCTCCACAAAAAATTAAATTTTGGCATTAAATGACCCATAAAGGAGTTGAAGTACCATTAAACAAACAAAACAAAGAAATTTTTCACAATAGTTGCCAGAAAGGTTTCTCTCTGACAAATAAAAGAGAGCAGTTTTGTTTTGAAGACTTAAAATTAAAAGCCATTCCTTGCCCCAGTTAACAACAGAATATAGATCATTTTTTTTTAGATCAGCTGCCAATTTGACCTTATTGAACTGATCAGATTTACTATTAAGACTTTTAAATGGATTTAAATTTTCATCAGCATAGATACAGAGTTGAGTCTGTATTTTATTATAAACAGTTTTTCAGTTCTAAATTGATAAAAAAATCAATATTTTTAAATTCTGACAAATGTTGGTGGGGAGATGAATGTCTAATGAATGCTAATCTACAAAAATGATTCTCACCAAAAGCAGATCAGTCCATATAAGTTGTGTTGGAACCTTTAAGGATTTCTAGATGGAACTTCTATACTAGTAGATGGCGTTGTGGAATCTTCCACAACAAGCCAGTTAACCCCTGCTAGAAAATTCACTATTCCTGTTGTAATTATCACCATCACAATCTTACAAAATATATAACAAGCGTTCATTGGTTAATCACCTTCAATCTAGCTCGCTGATTGGTCAGTTCCGACCAATCAAACCGCCTGCACGCGACAAATCTGTTTTACCGCGTTTTTCATCTGAGTCAGTCACGTGATTCACGATCATATATAAACAGAACACGTGTAAACTCCGTCATGTTTTAGTAAATGCTATTTTCCTTTAAACGTAATTTTTACCAATTTAAATGGTGTTTTGATGAAAAATTAATGTGGCTGCGTGTTGAAAGCATTTAACATTTATACATTTTTTTTAAATCAAGGAAAAACAAAAAAACCGATTTGTGTTTCAACGATAATATATATATTAAAATCAACAACAAATACAAGGTAATTTTTGTAATTTTGTGAATAAGGAAAAAAATTTACTTTCCTTTATCTGTTAGTTGAATTAGGAAATGTAATTAATGCAAGTTTTGTTGAATAGAATGTTCAGAGTTCTGTTTGGAAATAAAATGTGTATTCAGAAGAACATACAGTAAGTTCAATTGTATATTTTTGTATAACTAACAAAGGTGTTGCATTTTGCTTGTTCACAAAGAACTGATGGTGAATGATATTCAAGTTCTGTGTCTGTGTGTTAAACGTGCGGAGTGAGTAGAATGAATAATCTGTGTAGACTCAATTTGTGAAGTAGTTGAGATCAGCTGTCTTCAACTATACTGTTTAATTTGGGAATGAATCCGGACTTATTATTACTATCTGTTGGCTCCCCAGCACGAACGCGGGATAAATTTTGAAAGAAAACGAAAAAATATCTGATTGGATGAAAAAATTAACCAATCGGTGATTTTATAACAAAAGCATGTTTGTGAGTTAACGGTAGGAAAAATTCAGTGTCGTGAATGCGATCAGTAAATTGTCCTGTGATATTTAGTATTTATTATTTGACCAATCGCAGTTGCGAAAAATGTAGGCGTGGCAAACATAGTAGTAATCACTACGTTTTCATTCATCTCTCTCTCTCTCGCGTCTCATTTGCCAAGATGTAATCTTCAAGAACCCCCGTCTTAACTAATGCAGTCAGACGTTAAAGACCATTACCAACATTCACGCAAGTACGAACTCTGAAATCTCTTCTGAACTTTTACCAACTTGTACAATACACAATTCCAAACATGCTAAAGAAACTTTATTCTTCTAAACTACAGTTTAATAATTACTTTCACTTTATGAACTTAGGTACAAATATTACCTAATCTAAGAGACACAATTCTGTCTAACCTTTTCACTCAGTATTCATGCATGTATATCAAATATTAATAAATTCAATTGTTACGTTTTGAAACAAGATGTTTATGAATCATTATTCTCTATCTTGTATTAATTGTTGTGGGTGGAAGATTATTGAACACACACAATTTTAAACCTTCTGATAATTCAAACCTTCTATTCCTCCCCAACACACATCACACATCCGCAACAGTGTTACCAAAAAGACCAAAATACAAATTACAAGTACTAAAATTAAACAAACACAAAAATTTAAATATCTGGGAAGTGTTCTAGCAGAGGACAGAAAGTGTGATACTGAAAACCCAAAGCCTGTAGAGGACCGTGTCGACGATGTCGAGTATGAGTCGAAGAACACACGTGAGTTAAGATTTTCCTGCTAGACGGTCCAACTACATGAGAAAGTCCAAAGAAGGCAAATAAAAACAAACACAAGACCAATATATGTAAACAAATATATGTATAATTACAAGAAAGGTTACAAGTTACATGGACAGAGTGTGTGTGGTGAATATTATATGTGTGTGTTGTGTAGTGGTGAGTATTCGTACGTACGTGTATTGTTCTTAGCGTGTTCCCAGCATTTGGGAAACGCTGTATCTGTGAGCGTTCACATCTGCTGAAAGCCTGAGGCAAAAAGAGGAAGAGGCGAAGGGTCAGCGAGTATTTATAGCCAGGGAAGAGACTCCTGGTGAAAGGGTTAACGAACTAAAGGAGGAGCTAACTCCGACAAGCCACATTGAGATAGCCAAAGATGCATTTCGAAAGCTAAGCAGAGTATTAAGAGATAGGAAAAAAAACTTTGTTAGAAACAAAGAAAAGAGTACTGAACTGTTAGGCGATGTCTGTTCTATATGGCAATGAATGCTAGACAGTCTCAAAGATGTAAATGACACTTGAAGCAACAGAAACGTGCCTCTACAGAAGGATGCTGAGGATACCATAGACCGAACGTGTAAGTAATGATGAAGTATTAGAGTGTAGTGATAGGGTTACCATTGTTGTTTATTTCCGACGGGATCATCAAATATATAACTGTTGTATTATCATCGTTGTAGTGATTGAGTTACCAATATTTAACTAGGGCTAGGAAAGATGAGATTAAGGACAATGCGTGAAATGCAATGCAATTTATACTTGACGTAAATAGCACATAGAATAAAATACAAAACTGAACTGAATGATTCCAAAACATAACAATTAGATTTATTAATGTTTGATGTACATGAATGTGAACTGAAAATCTTAGGACAGAGTCGCGTCCTTTGATTAGGTATTAGTTGTACCGGAGTTCATATTAAGAAAGTTTGGAAATTGTGAGTTTTAAAAGTTGGTAAAAAGTTCAGGAGTGATTTCAGAGTTCGTGAATGTTGGTAATTATCTTTAACGTCTGGTCAGCAATGACTAAGACAGAAGTTGGTGAAGGTTACATCTTGAAACTTGGTAATTACTACTCGAAAAGTTCACGTGTTCGGTTTATATAATCG
The DNA here is from genome assembly GCA_903632075.3 of Acanthosepion pharaonis. NCBI lineage: Eukaryota > Metazoa > Mollusca > Cephalopoda > Sepiida > Sepiidae > Acanthosepion > Acanthosepion pharaonis. The sequence continues at coordinate 181,834 of CAHIKZ030001393.1, forward strand.
CTGAGTGGCTCCCAGCATATGAGCGGGAAAACAGATTGGTCGCGTGCAGGCGGTTTGATTGGTCGGAACTGACCAATCAGCAATCCAGATTGGAGGTGATTGACCAATGAATACTTGTTATATTGTATGAAAGTAGAATTTTACTTACCAGATAGGAAGAGTGCATTTCCTAAAAATAGGCAAGGCTGGTTTGTTGTGGAAGATTCCACAAGAGAAAATGGAAATGAAAAGGAAACTTATATTTAACATCAGGATGAGAGACCTGAAATTTCTGGGGCACCTAATGAGGAAGGAGGGCTTGGAAAATTTGACACTCACAAGACAGAAGAAAACAATGTATAACATAAATGAGCTTAAGTAAATGAATGGCAGACAGAGTTATGGAGAAATAACAAAAAGACAAAATTTATTAAGACGTGCAAAGGACAGGAAGTTGTGGAGAGCCATGATCGACTACGTCCTGGGAGGATATGGCATATAAGGAAGTAGATCTGACAAAACTGCAGTATCTGAAAGAAAAATTATTAGGTGAAGGTAAAATTTCAGGAAAAAAATCGATTTAAATTAACCACCCTCGTAAAAAAAAACAAGGGAGGTAATCGACACAATCAGTCCTTTTAACTTTCAATGAAATATTTAAAGATTTAACTTTAATTTTGTGATTATTTCCACGTTTATATCAAATTATGAGTTTATTTTTTATGAAAAAGTTTTTGCAATATCTTTTCTTCTATTTTTTTTAAGCAAAATAATTTTAACACAGTATCTGCTGTTTTTATACAATTTTTCTCTTTTACTTCTGGGATTAACAATTGAATATAATTATAATTTAATATTAAAATACTTGAAAAAAATTAATTTTTATAAGCAAAAACCTAAAAGTTTGTACTCGGCTATAATTTTATCTTTAGGTAATTGTAGTTTGAATTGTTTTTTCTCTCTTTCTATTTCATCTATATGTTATCCAGTTCTTAAAATAAGTAAACAATACCTACTTTAAATTGTAAAATAACTGCTTAAATGTTTAAAAATAACTAAATATTTAAAAATAACCAAACATTTAAAAATAACTAAACTTTAAAAGTAACTAAATTTTAAAAATAAGTAAATATTTAAAAATAATTAAATTAAAAAAAAATAAATGTCTAAAATAACTAAACTTTAAAAGTAACTAAATTTTAAAATTTTAAATATTTAAAAATAATTAAATTTAAAAATAACTAAATATCTAAAATAAGTACACTTTAAAGATGACTAAATATTTAAAAATAACTAAATGTTTTTAAAATAACTAAATATTTAAACAATAGCTAAATATTTAAAAATAGTTAAATATTTAAAATAACTAAATATTTAAAATAACTAAATAATTTAAAATAACTAAACTTTAAAATGATTAATTTTTAAAAATAACTAAATATTTAAAATTAACTAAACATTAAAAATAACTAAATATTTATAAATAAGTAAACAAAAAAAATAACTAAATATTTCAAAATAACTAGATTTAAAAAATAACTAAATATTTAAAAAATAATTAATGAAAAAAAATAACTAAAACTAAACTTTAAAATAACTAAATATTTACAAATAACTAATCTTTAAAAAACAACTAACTTTAAAAATAACTAAATATTTAAAAATAACTAAATTTTAAAAATAACTAAATTTAAAATAATTAAATTTAAAAAATAACTAAATATTTAAAAACTAACAAATTTTTAAAAATAATTAATTTTTAAAAAATAACTAAATTTTAAAAATAATTATCTTTTTTAGAAATAACTAAATTTTAAAAATAATTAAATTTTAGAAATAACTAAATATTTAAAATAACTAGACTTTAAAAATAACTAAATATTTAAAAATAATTAAATTTTAAAAAATAACTAAAACTAAACTTTAAAAATAACTAAATATTTACAAATAACTAAATCTTTAAAAACAACTTACTTTAAAAAATAACTAAATATTTAAAAATAACTAAATTTAAAATAATTAAATTTAAAAAAAATAACTAAATATTGGAAAAGTAACTAAATTAAAAAAAAATAACTAATTTTTTTTTTTTAAAAAAATAACTAAATTTTTAAAATAATTAAATTTTTAGAAATAACTAAATATTTAAAAATAAATAAACTTTAAAAATAATTAAATACTAAATAACTAAATTTTAAAAAGAATTATCGGCTAAAAATATCGATTATTTCCCTTGTTCTTTATCTATCTTCATTTTTTTTTTCCAGACGACATTTGTACCGTATTTATTTTGCTCGAAGAAAAAGACTAGTTCGGACTTTTCGAAGAAAGAAAATTTGACTAGATCTTTAAGTTCTGTTAATGCCCCGCCGATTTATTCATTTTTTTCCCCAAGGTTCTTCGATCTCTTTGCGAAGATGAAAAGGCAAACCAAAAGACAAGAATAGATGTGAAAATGTAAGTTTATCATTTTTAAAAACCCAACTTGTTTATTTGCTCTGTACACACACATTTTTAGAATCAGAGGGAGATAAAAAGAGAAGTGAATTGTTTTTAAATACTTTATTTCCTAACAAAACATATTTTATTTCCGTTGCAACGTATGAATAAAAATAAAATCAAATATAAATCTATTAAATTTAAAAGAAAACAAAAATTACATGTTGTTTTAAAACGTGTTAGTCGGAAGTAGAGAATGTCTACGGATGCATAAAAGGGCCACAATTTTGAATTTTTGTTACGCTGTAGCCTCCCTGTCTTTTTATATACATTAATAATTAAATTGGTTATTTAGAATAAAATTTAGAAGAATATTTGATTATTCTTTAAGTTTGAAAGCAACTAAGATATTATAGCCCAATTTGAAATTACTGTTTACCCTACAGCTAGTTTTTCTCAGTATTGCACCCGTTGCAAGGTATATTTTTTTTTTCAGGAATATTTAATTATTTAAAATTTTAAATTTTAATTATGCTACAAAAATGTCTAGTTTGTGAACACATATGAATCAGAATATACACGTGTGTTTTAATTTTATTTTGCATGAAAATTAGAGATCCATCCGTTCAGGATTTGATTTGGATAAGAAGATGGTTGCTTTTCTTTTAATTAATGATTTTTAAATTAATGATTTCGCTATGTGTAAAAAAAATTTAAGGCAAACATGGATAAATGTGCCCGTAATAAGATATAGTGTCAAAAGGACGGTTTTTCCCACGACACCGCTTTTTAACTACCTTCACCTCTCGGCAATGTGTTTTTTTTTTTTTTTTTCTTTAGATGGTTAGAATTGTAATAAAACCTAAAACATATGGTGAAATTGAATTTATCATTTTTTCTTGGTAATTTACAACAAAAATATTAAACAGTATTTATTAAATTGTTTATTTACAAGAATAATTTTATTTTTACAACATTCTAAAAAGCTAAACTAATACAATTAGATTTAAATAAAGCAATGTGATATTTATCATTTACTAATTTGTAAAGAAATATAAAAACAATTGTAAAGAAATATAAAAACAATTTTTTATTTATAAACATTTCCTAAATTATTAAAATATGTGAACTGTGGAAAAATTGATGGTTCAGGTGGGAGGAGTAAGGTACTTACCTGGGTTGTTGTCCTAGTTGACTAAAAGCTGTTACCTTCTTTTTACCAATTTTTATAGTTACAAGGTCTCATGACTTGTTATCACATAATCACTGAAGTGGTTATATAAAGGAAATGTTTTTGCCTCTTGTTTTTACCCACTTTGTTATGCTACCCAAGTTATCTGACAGAGAAGCTACTTTTTTTTTTGCAACTTAAGGTAAGTACCTTTGCTCATTTCCCCAGCCTGCACCCTCATGGATTTTTTTTGGCTGGGGCTGAGATTTTCTCGACAGAACCAACTATAAGGAAATTCTTATTATTTACCATTTTATAAAGTTCGAATTGATTGGCAATTAGCTGATGTTTTGTCAACCATTCCAATGAACAATCTAAGAAATAGTGTAACTGATCTAAGAAATTTATTAGATAGATTTATCTAATAAATAAATTATTATATTATTTTTGTTGAAAATTCTCAACAACAAAGAAAATATATAAATTCTCTTTCAAATGTTTATTTTTTTTTACAATTCTAACCATTGTTTTTTAAAATAATAAATATAGCTGAAGAGTGAAGATAAAAAAAATAGAAGCATCGTCATGAGAGAAACCATCCTTTTGACACTCTGTTTTATTGTGGGTACGGTTGTCCATATTTGCTGATTTTTAACTCACTGATTCATGATAAAAGTAGATTATATATGCATTATATAGAGTTACCATATAAAAACTTTTGTAAGAAAAAAAAATTCCCCTTCACCTAAAAACAAACACCTTTGTCTTAAACCTACCCTCTAATCTCAACCATACAAATAGACATCCATATATATATATATATTGACAGCATGTTTTCATTAAGATATGTTTTGTTGTACAGTTTAGACATATTCTGTGTACTCATTTTCGTTAAGATCCTTTCATACTCCCAGATAAGTTTTTTGATATCATTACTGAAAGACGAGAGAAAATTGCCATGTTTATACATATTTGTTTTATTACCAAGTACTTTCATCAGGGTATTGTTTATAATTAAATGAATATTATAGTATCCATTATTGTCAGAGACAAATTGTTAATAATTTTATTAATATTTCTAACCACACACTGACTAAACACCAAAAAGAATTGCTTAACCTGGGACCCACCTGCCACATATACTGAAAGACGAGATTGAGACGCTATATCAAAGTACTGAAAAACGCCAAGAAGAACGACTAATTGCAACAACACTAGAATTCTGTGACTTACTCAAGGCTGAGGGAGTTAAAGATAGACGCAGCAGTGGTAAAAACTTTTCAAAAATTTTCACAAAACAACTGCAAATTGCTGCTAAGGAACTACGTAATCACCTGGACATAATTGTCAAAAAAGCAGAAAAAACAAACATCTTTGTTGTCTTAAACAAATTGGACGACAATGAAAAACATGATAAAATACTCAATGACCACACAAAATTAAAAAAAATTAACAGAAATCTAAACTAAAATTAAAAATTAACAAACTTATCACTGCTAATAATGCTGAACATGATTGTTTAAAACTTCCTAAAATTGTTGGTGATTATAGGCCTGTTTACATATCTGTCATTTATACTTTAAAAACACACAAACAAAACTACCCTTTCTGTCCTATTATATCGCAAAATCCCGCTCTTGTATAACAATTAACAAAAATAACTTATCACACCATATCTTCCAAACAAATACAGCATAAAATCTCAAGTTAATTCAAATTCTAAAAAAATGAAAACCTAACATTGAATCTATAGCCTCACTTGATGTTATAAACTTATTCACTAATGGCCCTGTTTATGAAACTATTGCTATTATTATAAGAAACATATGCAATAATTCATCTGTCCCTCCACTTAAAATTAGACCTAGTATATTACGATAACTACTGCTAACCTGTACTACCGAAGTCCCATTCTATGATCACAAAAATAAATATATATATATATATATATATATATATATATATATATATATATATATATATACAAAATGATGGTGTCTCCATGGGTTCAGTTTTTGGTCTGACTTTTACCAATTTCTATATGTCTAATTTTGAAAATAACATCTTTAACAATTTAAAAAAAAAACCTTCCATCTACTTAAGATACGTCGACGATATCCTTATATTAGTTAAGAATATGGATGAAATACATTAACTCCAAAAACAATTCCAGGACAACTCTGTCCTTATGTTTACATATGAACTTAATAATAGTAACAAAATTCCTTTTCTAGATATACTGACAAATACTAATAACAATAAGTTCACTATCTCCCCGTATAAAAAAACCTACCAGCATAAATTCTTGTACCCTTATAAGAGTGAATATCCAAATTACTATAAAATAGCGATTATAAAAAACCCAATAAACCATGCAAAAATTAATTCATCCACAAAACAGATTTTCTACAGTGAACTAAAAAATATAAAACAAACTCTTGTCAGTAATAACTTCCCTAACTATATTGTTGATAGATTGTTGAATAGAGATCTCTATACTAAACAAACAGAATATAATACTAACCCTAAACATATCAATCCTTTATATCGTAACCAAATGCATTCTAATTATAAACAAGATGAAAATATCCTAAAAAATTTAATAAAAACTAATATATCCACCACAGATCTTAGTAAAAAGAATAAAATTAATTATATACTACACTAAATCTACTATATCTAATACAATCACTTGTAATGACTCTTCTGTGCCCACTAATATGTTGCAGAGAAAACCAACATTGTTTATAAATTTAAATGTCCTCTCGGAGATTGTATCTCCCATGGTACAAATAATATTTATGTTGGACATGCTACAACAACATTGTCTTGATAGCTAAGTTTTCATTTGAATAATATGTCTAACATTTCTAAAAATTTACAGAAATATGGACAGACTTAGAAAAATCCTTGTTGAAAATAACTCTATACTTTTTCACGAAAAGAAACATAAACTAAAAATTCTTGAAGCTATCTATATTAAAAAATTGCAACCAAATCTTAATAAAATGAATTATGGCTACTCCAAAAATATTTTAAAATCTGTATAATAGATAGGATAAAATGCCAAGGTTTACAATAATAGGTTCTCTTTTTACTACTCATGTCGTAAACAAACTCTCCAAACCATACTTAGTTACCTCCCTTTAAATGGTTGGATGACATGTTTAATACACTACAGACAATTCTAGACAACCATGAATTACAAACTCACACTTAACCTCTAACCTACATTTTTCATTTTTCCAATTTAATTTAAAAGTTTGAAATCTCATTCCCCACTCCCATTTAAACTCTTCATTATAATACTACTTCGGTTGCAAAAGTAAGTCATTTTTTCTGACTTTATTCAAGATCGCTTGAAAATGGAACAATAATTTTTAACCTTCAGTTTTGAAGCATAGAAATTTCAGTGTTGCGATGATAAAAATATTTTAAATACTAATACAATTATTATAATATCATGCTCTACATTGTATTGAGCTCTTTTTAAAAAATAAATGGTAAAGAATTGTGAATTGTTAATCTGTTCATTCTTCATTTTATTTGGAGATATATGTAGGATTAATGTAAGTAAAATTTAAAAACTACAGAGTTTAGAAGACGAACCTGTCCATTCACTCTTCAGGGAATATAAGCCATTTACTGCTTATATATAATAAATTTTTTTCTTTTTATAAACTTTTAGCACTGGTGTAATTTTTCTTCTGTATTCTCTGTGTTTGTGTGTGTGCATGTCCATGCTTGTGTGCACCATGATCATGTTGTCCTTTTTCTTTTTTTTATCTGTAGCAAACTTAGTCTGGTTTTGATCTGACCCGAGACATGTGACCTATTTTTATTTATATATTTTTATTTATGGCCATTTTAGTTTTTTTGCTAGGAATTGTATTTTATTTAAGTTTTTATATAAATAATTGTTATTAATACTTAGTCAATAAATATCATATATATATATACCAATGTTATTAATGCTTAAATGGAAAATACCTATTCATACACATGCTCACAGACATGCGTATAAACACACACACATATTTGTAGAGTTATTTCTTTTTTTAATTTGGTTTGATGATATAAGTATTAATTGTAGGGGGTTAGATTTGTAATTAAGTTTATTGTAAAACAGTGTTACTTCTTTTCCGTAATTTTAATTCTAACCTTATGTATCCTCACATTTAACTTTCAGAAAAGAGGTAACACTTTGTTTTCAAATTTTCTTAATCATTTTATCACCAGTTACTTACCATCACCCGAAGAAGTATAATAATAGTATTGAAACATGAAAGCTTTCGTGTAGCGATTTCAACATGTTTTTATTAGAATGTCTTATAATAAAAATAATAATATATTGCTCTACTTTGTATTGAGCACTTTTTAAAAAAAAGTAAATGCTATGAACAATGGAATTTTACTCCATCTGTTCTCTCTCTCTCTCTCTCTCTCTCTCTCTCTCTCACACACACACACACATATATATATATATATATATATATATATGGTGATAAATCAAAAAAACACCTTAAAAATACATATTGGTTATAATTTATTTCATGAATATTGATATATTCATCTCTTCCGACTGAAAGTCTTTTTTAGAAATGAAATCAATCCAGATATACCATGATAAAAAGGAGAAAGAGGAAAAAAAGATGAAAAGGAAAAAGAAAAAAATTTTAAAAAGGGAAGAATGAAAAAATAAAAACTTACAAATATAAATGTAAAAAAAAATTTATATATATATATATATATATTACTTCTAACATTATTATAGTGGATACTTTGTATACTAATGATTGAAGCAATGAAAATTGTGCTACCAATGAGGATGAGTATGTATGACACACATATATATATATATATATATAAACATGATTTTAAAAGCCATGCCAAATTCAGTATAATTGAAAAAATAAAATTAGACAGAAAAGATAACAGAAAAATTATAAAGGAACATGAAGACAAATGGATTTTGCACCTCAAAACACTTTGTCACACAAATCTAACAACATAGATAGAATTAATATATAAGCCCATAAATCAAGCCCTAACCGCATTTCTCACCCACACAAAACAGACATGCTTGTAGAAATGTTGAGGTCTCATGCTTATACACACACTCATACTAATATATGCACTTACACACATTACACACACTCCCAAAGAACTAAATGATAGCATACACTTAACACACATCTCTCCTTCCCAGCAACTAATAAAACTGTCAAAATGACCAAGGGAATTTTGAGTCGCATGAATCTCCACAGCAGCTAGCTTAAAAACAACTTAAGAGGCTGTTTGACCAACACAAGTACTGACCAAAATTAATGATAAAAACAAAAACAAATGAAAACTACAGATGAAGTTCATTTTCTTCAGAAAATCATTCATTCCTGTAGTTCACTGCTACTAACAAGCAGGATTTATCCTGATGATGGCCAAAACTAGTCAAGGAACCTAATTGAAATAATAAAAGAAAATATATTAGTATACAATCCAGTGTGTCTGAAAATTTAAATTTTTTTAATTTTTCAATATTTTTATTATTCAAAACACACACACACACACACACACACACACACACACACACACACACACACATATATATATATATATATATATATATATATATATACACTCTGACATGGCAAAGATATTAATACTGTGCAGTAGTGTGGAATATCAGCATCATGATTATTTCATTATTCTGTTTTCGAGTTACATGTGCTAACCATTTTAGTTGTTGCTGCTGTTGGTAGTCCTCAAGTGATGCGGTTTCTGTTATTTTGAAGTTTTTGGTTTGTGATTCTGTAAATCCATTCCGTAAAGTTTACTGAAGTATGGTGCTGTAAAAAAATGAAAATACTTTTGATATATAATAACTTGATATAATAATAAATATATAGCAGTCATAGTCTTTAGATGTGGCGATGAAGTCATCTTTACAGTAAAGATCATTAAAAAAAATAACATTCTTTTCATACAGATGATTATATAATACTATATAATATTGTGGAAACAGTCCTTAGATGTGAAGATGTAGTCAGCTTTGGAGTAAAAGTCAGTAAAAAAAGAAAATACGTTTTTGATACTGTCTGAATTTAATCCTCTAGGCTATTCTAGTGGATTATAGCATTGGTTTATGAATTTGATGACATAGTAATTGTGAGTTCAATTCCTGGGCTGGGCAGTGTCTACTTGAACTCAGTGGAAATGGGCAAGCAATAACTGAGCAGTACTAAAAATAAGAACTAGACAAGATATCTCTAAACATGGGCAGTGAAATGAGAACCATTTACCCCCCATAGATTAAAGAAACAGTTCAATTCAAAATTCTCTGTAGGTTACCCAGATCAATATACACCTGATGAAGTCTGGAAGGCATAACAGTCGAAATGTTTTGAAAGCAAAATCAAAGATGAGGCCAATCGTCCAAATGTAAATTGTGTTAATTTATATTTATAGTGGGATGTTGAAAAAAAAACCTTTGAAGTCAATGTCTATAAAAAATGAAAATGCTTTTGATACACCTTAATATATAATAATAATATCGTCTTTAGTGTAGTAAAATATTCCCCGGTTGCTTGTGTGTGTTTGTGTAGTTTTTTCCTTTGGGTATGTGTCTTAAAGGAGATTTTCTGCCTGTTCCCAAGAGGAACAAGAGGGTCTGAAGTCAGGCTGCTAGGATAGGCCATGTGTCTTCTGTAGCAAAGTTTGAGAGAAGCCTTCAAGATGGTCCTTCAAGGTAGTGGTCACTGAAAAGGAAAGGTGGAAAAAGAGACTAGGCTCGGTCAGTACTTATATGATTTGTGGGACTACTGGTTGTACTCTGCTGATTACTTTAATTGCTGCTGAATCGAGCAAGGTATGAAGGCCCCATGTGCCACAATAGCCAATAAGTGAGATATTTATTATATCAGACGTGTCCATCAAATAAATTTTTGGAGTAAAAGGTCAGTAAAAAAAGAAAATACTTTTGATACTTTCGAATTTATTCCTCTAGGCTGTTCTACCTAATGAATTATAGCGTTGGTTTGTGAATGTGATGATATAGTAAATGTCAGTTCAATCCCTGGGCTGGACAGTGTCTACTTGAACTCAGTGGAAACAAGGTGAGCAATAACTGAGCAGTGCTAAGAATAAGAACTGGACAAGATATCCCTAGACATGGGCAGTGGAATGAGAACAGTCTACTCCTATAGATTAAAGAAAAGGTTCACTTCAAAATTCTCTGAGTTTACCCAGATCAATATACACCTGATGAAGTCTGGAAGGCATAACAGTCAGAAAATGTTCTGAAAGCAAAAAGAGGCCAATAGTCAAATGTAAATTGTGTTAACTTAGACTTATAGTGGGATGTTTATTAATAATGTAAGGTCATTTTGTGAACCAGTTTGTATCAAATAGTATAAGAGTTTGACTTATCTAACTAGTTGTACTCACCATACATAGAATAATCAGTTTCCTAACATATAACCTTTCTGTCTATTTGCTGTGATTGGTTTAAAACCTTTCCAAATATTTTCTCACTATATTTCTGGTTTATTTTCAGGTTATAATAACAACCTCTTGCTGTTCTGTTGCTATTTCCATGGAAAATGTTAGGAGGACTACATTCCTTAGTCTCACCAGTTCTAGCCTTCACAGTTAAGACCTGCCATACTACACACATTGCAGCAAACCACTCTCCTTCCTTTGTATTCCATTGGTGAGATATAAGTTCTACTCAAGCAAATTCTTCCCATGGACCACTGCTTTATGGAACTGACTCCCAAGATGATGCTTTCCCGATCATTACACTCTTAACCTGTTCAAGTCTAGGATTAATCATTATCTTCCTCACATATCCGCATAAACTTTGCTTTTTACTCTGTAACTCTCTACCTCGAGTGGCTCTCGGGACTTGTACAGGATGAACATCATTGTAAAAACAAAATGGACTTAAAAAAAGCAACAGTTTATTTTATCCATACAGATTCATTTAAAGATGATTGGGATATTGATTTCAACAATCAATTACCAATACTGAAACAAATTCAACTGTTATAATTTCATATTCTGCATTCAATTGGTTCTTCACCTTGTGTGCGTGCCAGTCATATTTTGACAACATGGCATTGCATGTCTTACCTTATTTTCTATTCTAGTCAGGTATGTATTCAACTGGTGTTGACTTCAGTGAGTTTCCTTTCATTTTTATCTGTGCAAATACACCTGAGGATGATCCTGATATTGATTTCAATAATCAATTCTCAGCATTGAAATGGATTCAAATGTTACAATTCTATATACAAAAAAATCTATCAAAAGACATTGAAGAAGACTGTTTAGCAAAAGTTTCCAAAAATGCCTTCTTTATTGAAGAATGATTCCATCCAACTCCTGAATGAAAAAAAAAACTTACATGTTAACTTACATGTTTAATATATAGATATATATATATTTATTTTATTTTTTTTTTTTAATGTTATTATAATGGATGTGCTTTCCTTAAAAAGCCAAATACAGGTTCAATCCCTGCTGGAGAGCACATGTTCTTTACTAGGATTTTTCAAATACACAGATGTTACACACTGTTTAATGAATAAAAACAGCGTGTCCATTTCAAATACAAAATGTCCACTATAATAATGTTTGAAGTAATAAAAATATCAGAATAAAAATAAATCCATTAATTCTTTAGAAATATATATATATATATATATATATATATATAATATCACATCATGGAAACGACAGGTACAAACACAGAAGATAAAGACAGGATTATATCCTGCAATGAAAATTCCATAGAATTATCAAAGACAGACCTTGGTTGCAAGGATAATAATGGTAATTTTTCTAAGAGATCTGTGGAAATCTCCAAGACCAACTTTGAAGTCAATGAAAGAGATTGTTCTGAAATTACAATTGGAATGAAAGATTCCAAGTGTAAAGATCACAAGACCAAGTTTTCTGAAAGTTCCAACCCGAGACTTGAAGGAAACTCTGAGGAAAAATCCTTTTATTGTGAGATGTGCAAATACCGTTTTTCAGATAGCTCAAACCTTGAATATCACCTGAGTATACACACCAGTCAAAAACCATTTCACTGTGAGGTTTGTAAGTTATTATTTACACAGAAATCAAAACTTCAGAGACATATGCGCACACACACTGGAGAAAAACCCTTTCAATGTCACATTTGCAATTCAAGATTTTCTCAAAGAACTTCTCTCAAGAGCCATATGCAAATACACACAGGTGTGAAGCCATTTCAGTGTGATATCTGTGAGGCCAAGTTTTTTTATGGAGCTAACCTTCGGACTCATATGCTGAAACATACTGGCGTGAAACCCTTCAGCTGTGATGTTTGTGGGTCAAAATTTTCCCGAAACGAACATCTCAAGAGACACATGACTATACACACAGCTGAGAAACCCTTTCGCTGTGATATCTGTGGGCTAAGTTTTCTCCGAAATATTCACTTGATTCGACACATGCAAAATCACACCGGGGAAAAGCCGCACGAGTGTGATGTTTGTGGCTCTAAGTTTTCTCGAAACCAGCACCTGAAGATCCACATGCGAATACATACCGGGGAGAAACCTTACCACTGCGACATATGTGAAGCAAAATTCTCAACCAATGCTAACCTAAAAGAACACATGCGAACACACACTGGTGAAAAACCATTTCATTGTGAGTCTTGTGGAGCTCATTTCTCTCATAGTTCCAGTCTTAGGAGACATGCACTTACTCACTGTGGCATTCCCGGTCCAAATTTACAAAATATCTAAAATTGTACTTTCTAATATCAGACACTTCGATTGAAGTTTTTGAACGTTAACCCATTCAATCCATTTGGTATAATATACATCCCAAATCTCTGCTGACAAAACCAATTATTAATTTTGTAAATAATCCGAAATTGTTTGTTTCATAAAAATGTTGGGACATTTCTGTCCTAACCTTAAAATGTTTACGTTGTATTTAAAAAAGGGTTGGCTCTAAAAACTGGTGCTGATTGAAGGTCTCTTGAATTCATTAATATAAAAACCCACTAGATTGAAAGAGTGGTGCTTCTTGAAGGTCACCTGAATTAAATTAAAGGAAGGAAAAGGGGAAAAAAAAGGTTGAGTTCAGGCAGAACAGGAAAGTAGCAAATATGAGGGGAAAAATTGATTAGCATTAAGAGAAAGAACAAATGAGAGATACATGTCATTTCGAGTTACAAAGGTAGACATAAATCCAGTTTACACTAGAGTTAAAAAAGGGTAGATATAGGTCCTGCTTGCAAGAGTGTAAAAAAGGTTCCTGCTTGCAAGAGTGTTGAAAAAGTAACCAGAAATCTTTTTTTACACAAAATTAAAAAGAAACGTATAGACATAGATCTGGATTCATTTGATTTCTAAAAAATAAGACATAGGTCTGGCTTGCACTAAAGTTCAAAATGTTTGCTCTATATCTGAGTCTGGAAGAATTCACTAAGCATGTGGCCCTTTTGTGAGATGGGTCTTACTCCTCTGCTAGGAAGATCATGTATGGACCCCTGTTGATAGGGCATGAGGGAGAAAGAGATTAGCATTAAAAAATGCTGTGAATTGTATGGAAAACTATCTTAACAGTTGACTTAAAACCCTGGTCACTCTCTAGATGGATGACTGCTTGGGAATACTAGCTGCTGTAGGCTTGAATGTGCAGGTGGTGTAATGGATAATGACTCAGAATTGTTAATTGGAGAGCTGAATTTCAATTCCAGTTGGGTTCGTTATATTCACTAACATGCAAATATCTCTTCTCTCCCCATCTATGGGTTATTGAGTAAAACGTGTATCACTAAATCATTATTATCTTCAAAAAGAATTCTTACAATCTAAAAATATTTTCTGGCTTTAAATATCCTGAAAAGGGTTGATAAGCCATAGAAAACAAATCATACAATCAGTTATGACTTAAAAGTATTATTTGATGCTGGTGGTGGGGCATATTTTTGCAAGACACATTTTTGGAAAGTTTAGCTGAAATATATTTTATATAACATTTGTGAAGATTCATTAAGCTATTAATACTCCCTGTCCCAAAAATTAAGCCCAAGCAAGGCATTAAAGCCACTAAGATGCAGGGGGTTAGTGAGAGAGAAGAAACATCATTATTAAGGTTTAAAATTAATACCTGATTTTCTTTCACTCATTCCTAGTAGCCTCTTGCATCTTAGTGGCATTACTGCCTTGCTTGAGGTGAATTGATTAAAAAAAAATTACCAGATTTATTTTTGGGAAGCATAATTAATACAAGATTTTTATCTTTATAATACTGGACTTTTACAATGAGCTGATATGCATTAATATTTCAAATATTGTCTAAATGATTAAGCTCCTATATTTTTTATTTTGTTATTGTACTGCAATGTTTTGACTGACCTATTCTTCAGCCTTCAACTTTATTTTTTAGAAAAAGATTATTCACAAATTGGTGACAGAAAAATATATCACTACAGCTTTTTTTTCATTGACAAAAATATTTTTAGTCATCAAATAATTAAGGGATTGCAAATCGTTTACACACACACACATATATACGTGCATTAAAAATGTATATGCAGAGTGCGATAGATAAGTTGTCTAAATTATGCAAGAATGAAAATAACACCGACATTCCATTTTAACAGATATTACCAAAATTACACAAAAATCTCTTGAAGTACTAAAGAGTAAATTTATTCAATAAAGTCTCCATTGGCTTCAACTATGGCCTCCAGATGACTTCAGAATCTCTTGGAACACTTCTGGACGGTCTCCTTGTTTAAGCTGGTAATTGGTAATCATTTCCTTCAGTGCATCTTTGGTATCACAAGGAGTTTTGTTGGTCTCTTGCTCAACTGTGCTCCACACAATAATCAAAGAGATTGCAGTCTGAGGAGTTAGGTGGCGAGACATAAGGGGTTATATGGTCATGGAAATTATCTGACAGCCATGACTGGGTTCTCCTGCTTGTGTGACATGGTGCAGAGTCATGTTGTCAGATATAGGGTCTTCCAGCAGCCAACCTCTTGACCCAGGGTAGCATTACCTCCTTGAGGCACTTGATGTAGGCCTCCATGTTAAGTCTGTGGGAACAGAGGTATAACGTTGCCATCACTAGTGATCACTCCAAACATGTTCGTAATCACCATTAGACTCCTCCAACACTTTCCAAATACTTTGCATTGTCTTCAGATTGACACCCAAACACTCTGACATGTTTTTACTGGAGCTTCTGGCATGAATGCTAAGCAGTACAGCACACCGTTTCCAAATTTCTGGCAGACTGAATTGTGTCATGGTGCTCTCTTTCTCACAGGCAGTACCCAACTAACTCTACCAAACTGTACAGTCGACAAAAAACAATGCACATGTGTGAAATTAAAAATATAAAAAATGTTGAGATTTTACCCATACACCCTCTGTGTGTGTGTGTGTGTGTGTGTGTGTGTGTGTGTGTGTGTATACCTGGCTTATGTCAGAGGGTATCCCCCTGACAAAGCTCTGCTGAAGGGCAGGGTCTCGTCTCAGGAAACTGACTCCGTTTTTACGTGGTCTATAGTTAATTTTTGCTCAAGCTTATGCCACATCTTGCTGTGTGGGGCAGGGAGTAAATAATTATATATATATATATATATATATATATATATATATATATATAATTTCATTGAATAAGATAGACATATGTATATTTATTTTTATACTGGTTCTTTCCAGTTCTCTAATCAGTTTCTTGAGGCGCTCTCTATCAAAATCAACCAATTAACGTGTTGAAGTGCATATAACAAACATTTAAAGCCATTTTGCAGGCTACCAATTTCCAATTAGCTTCCTTATAGTGAAACTCTTGTTTTACAAAATATTCCTTAGCTACAACAAATGAACTTCAAATGTTAAAACAATTATAACAGAGCATGTTCACATGTGTTTTTAAAAAAAATCCCCATCAAAGAAATGCAGATTTTATCATAGTTACAATAAGTTTGTCTTTGTAATTTAGCACTGAAGATGATCTTGGAGGAGATTGAAAGTCATTGGGTAGGAAAAAACTGTCATGCCTTCCTTGATGGATTTCATCTTAACATCAAGAAACTGATTTTTTTTTTTTTTTAAATTTTATTTTTTTTTTGTAAGTGAATATTGTAGTAACAATTTTTGGGAGATGATGAAGATTTTCAGTTACAAGTCCTACTGTTTAACCCAATAGCTGAGGGGAGAAGAGGTAAGTGAATATAATGTACCTGACTGGAATTTGAACTTGGCTCTCTGATTTTTCAATCTGAACTATTACTATTATTATTTCAGTTCGAAATTCCAACCACCTGAAGAAGGCCGGAGTGTACAATGGCTGAAACGTTGTGATAAATATGGCAACAAAGATGAGGACAATATATATATATATAGTTACTGACCAGGCTTGACATTATTTAACTTCAGTGATTGGATGAAAATCATTGTTCCAATGTGATATGGCTGTAAGCTCTGTATTTTATTTTTGAAGTAAATGATAAAATTACAATAACAACAGTGTATTTGCTTTTAGTTTTCAGTTTCTCTCCAGGTTCCTCTTATAATGAAAATGTTCATCCTCTGTTCCCAATACATTTTGCTAAATAATTCATATTTTGTATTAGAAATATGTTTTGTTTTCACTATTAATCACTCAGTAGACTTTTTGAGATAGCCATAATTTTCAACAAAGTTAAATGCTAATCCAGGTTCTAAATGTTAGCTCATTACTGACTAATTTTGTAAACAAAACACGCAACTGTCTATGAAGAAAAAAGAGATTGTGCAATTACAACAATATTTTCATATTTTAAAAAAAATTTATTTTTAATTTTGAAGTTATTTGCATAAAAAGGGCAAAATCAAAGCAGATAAGCATTGAAGTGGGGGCATAAATTGATATTTTGTTTAAAGAAGGCAACTTTCAAAGACAAATTGCCAAGAAGTTGAAGATTTCTAGACATCAGGTGCAATCTTTACAAAGTTAGAAACTGGCGCAAAATTTTGATAGAAAAAGAGCTGGAGCACCAAAAGTTATGACTACTGCTGAAGATAAACACTTGATTTTTGAGAGCAAAAGAAATAGAAGGAAAATTACTCTAGAGCTGACAGTTGAACTTAGTTCCTCGCAACAGCAACCGGCATTGCTTCCAACTGTGAAATATTAACTTAGATCAGGGGTGCATAGCCATCAAGAAACCACTGCTATGGAAGGTGAATAAGCAGAAAAGACTTATGGGCAAAAAAGCATGAGAACTGAACATTGAAAGACTGGCAAAATGCACAAGGGACAGACATATCCAAATTTGAACTTTTTGATAGTAAGAGAAGAATGTGAGAAACTAGGACAAAATCTGAATGATGAATGTGTAATTCTGACAGGCATGTTTGTGGGTCTGTTA
The DNA here is from genome assembly GCA_903632075.3 of Acanthosepion pharaonis. Lineage (NCBI taxonomy): Eukaryota > Metazoa > Mollusca > Cephalopoda > Sepiida > Sepiidae > Acanthosepion > Acanthosepion pharaonis. Next base: position 199,836 of record CAHIKZ030001393.1, read on the forward strand.
TGGGTTGGATATTTGAGGGAAGGAGGGAGGGCTGGAGATTTGATTTAGGTCAAGAGAATCATGAAAAAAGAACATTCAATTTTGCAAGGATATACCATCTGATTTACGCATAATTGGAAAAAAAGCAACCTTTCAACAAGAGAATGATCCAAAACACGCTTATAAATTATGTGAAAATTGAGTCAAAAAAATGAAATAATTTTAGAAATTTTGACATGGCTGCCTCAATCTCCTGACCTTTCTCCAATTGAATTAGTATGGGATGAATTGTAAAGCAGAGTTTGAAAAGAATACCCAAAGAGTGAAAGTGAGTTTTTTCAGTGCTTGAGGAATGCTTGGTAAGATTTGCCAACTACTTCATTACAAAAACTGCTGGAAAGAATACAAAGAATTTGTAAAGCAATAATTAAGACAGGTGGTAGTTTTATTGACCAAAAAAATATGATGCTGTTGTATAATAATTATAGTTATAAAATATATAAATAATGCCTTTTTGTCAAAATTAAAGCAATACACTGTAGTTACTGAAATTTTATCTTTTACTTTAAAAATTTAAAAAAAATATTTTAAGGTGTTTCTTTAAATAAATGCAGGGTGACCTCAAATTATTTGCCTGCAGTGTATATGCATCTCTCAGGTATTTCTATGAGTGCTTATATATCAGGTAATTATATGCATGCTTACATGACAACTGGCATTGTAATTGAAAATTTTGAATATTATAGGTGGCAGAAAACCAGAAGAAAGTTCCACATTTGAGAAGTGTGAAAAAAGATGCCATAAGAAAATGAGGTTACATCTAGCTAATTGAACAGTACATCGATGAGACCTAATTGCCACTCTAGTAGTATGCTTAAATTCGATATACCAAGAAGGAAACCTCAGAACAACTGCGATAAAAAATATTTATAGAAAAGACAGTGGGAAGCAACTTCACAGTGGTGGGAGAGTGACTGATATCATGATACCAGGGCAGGACCAGCTACATTACAGACCCCTCTTTGGATTTTGTTGAGAATCTTAAGATGTATAGCAGGATTACCAGACCAGATATGGCAGCAATATTCACTGCATGGATGAATGGTAGATTTATAAATGTGCTAGATAGATTCTGACGAGAAAAAATTGTCTGGTACAACACAGTGAACCAACTTTTCTAGCAGTCGATTTAGCAATTGGTTCAATATTATTTATGTGAATGGAAAACGTGAGTCCAACAAGATGCAATGAGTTGCTCCTCTAGAGGTTAGCATCAGCCATACAAAACAAGCCAAAAGAGGTTCTCTGTCATAATGAAAATATAGTAGTTTTGTTATGGAGGCATTAAAATTTACAAGGACAATTCAACCGTGAGAAAACTTAGTCTGCAAGTATACATCCAGATAGGGTAAACCTTGACTTAAGCAGCGCAAAATAAACTAATATTCCCTGAACGTCGTAAAACCTGACCTCAAGTGGAACTTGTAGATACGATGAATCACTAAAGATACAGGTAAAATGATCGACTCCCTGTACCGCTCCAGTAAGTACCTGACTCCTCATGCTATCCTCTAACTTTACTTTAGAGCCAGATCAGGACGAAAATGGAGTACTGTTGTCATATTTGGGCATTTTCCGGTCCTGATAGAGTTCAAAAACGTCTCCGAGTTCTTGTTGGGGAAGAATTATTTTTCACCCCCAACCTTCCTCTCTCTCTCACACACACACGTGCGGGATGTGGTGAGTCTCTCACTGCTATATAGCTACTTCCATGGAAAGTGCTCGGACGAACTACATTGCATGGTTCCACCAGGTGTAACCTTCACGGCTAGGACCCGCCATCCCACTTACATTGTAGCAAACCACACGCATTCCCTCCGTATTCCATCGGCGAGAAGTAAGTTCAAACACAAATAGCTTCTTCCAACGATTCGCTCCTCTATGGAACCAACTCCTAAGTGGGTGTTTCCCCGATCACGACGATCTTAACCTGTTCAAGTCTAGAGTTAACCATTATCTTCCACTCCTATCCATATAAACTACCTCTTAACGTAGCCCTCTACATTGAGTGACTCCTCGAGCCTTGTAAAGGGTGAACCTTAGTGCTTATATATATATATATATATATATATATATATATATATATATATATATATATATATATATTATATATATATATATATATATATATATATATATAATATTATATATATATATATATATATATATATATATATATATATAATATTATGGGCAATATATATATATATATATATTATTAGTGGTCAATATATATATATATATATATATATTGTGGTCAATATATATATATATATATATATATATATATATATATATATATATATATAATATATATATATATATATATATATATATATATATAATATTAATATATATATATATAATATTAGTGGTCAATATATATATATATATATATATATAAATATTAGTGGTCAATATATATATATATATATATATATATATATATATATATATATATGTATGTATGTATGTATATGTATGTATATGTATATATGTATGTATATATATATATATATATATATATATATATATATATATATATATATATATATATAATAAATTTCAATAGGATAGAATCTAGTTAGAACTCAATGTCCAGGACAGAGTAAAGAAAATAATATAAAGGCTCAAACTCTAATATTCCATGGTTATAATTTATTACATTGGAATTGTAATAACGATCCAATTCATCAGACCTACAAATTCAAAAGAAATCGGAAAATATAACTCCAGAGTTATATTTTCCGATTTATGTTTGACCCTTATATATATATATATATATATATATATATATATATATATATATATATATATATATATTCTTGCACCGTAGGAGCCCCAGAATGCTGCTGCTGAATAACGACGCCATGAACGTATACCCAGCAGGTTGATTTCCTCGATTCCCGCCTAAGCAGACACGCCATCTGAAACAAGATGGCTTCCAGGTTGAATATACCGCACGACCGCCTCTTTTCCAGTCTCTAAAATGACCCCGGCACCTCAACTAAGTTTTTGTTTTTTTCGAACCCCCTTGATACCCCCAAATACTCAACAGCCAGGCGCCATTGGCCACGGTGATATTTACCATTAAAAACGCTATGTCTCATCTATTGCATTAAATAGAAAACCACAGTTTATTTTACGCCGTTTAATGAAGTAGAATTTAACACATAGTTTTTTATCACATATATATAAGTATATATAATATATATATATATATATATATATATATATATATATATATATATATATATATATATATATATATATATATATATATATATATATATATATATATATAATATATATATATATATATATATATATATATATATATAAAATATATTTATATATATATATATATATATATATATATATATATATATATATATATATATATATATATTATATATATATATATATATATATATATATATATATATATATAATATATATATATATATATATATATATATATATATATATATATATATATATAATATATATATATATATATATATATATATATATATATATATATATATATATATATATATATATATAATATAATATATTATATATATATATATATATATATATATAATATATATATATATATATATATATATATCCTTTAATGACAGAAATACATATACACATTCACAGAAAATTTAACCCTCTGAAGATAATCTCAGATGAGATCGAAAGTATTTGGGTGGGAGGGAATATTTGATAGAAAATTTTTTTATCTTTCTTAATTTTGTAAGTTCTGTGAACTTGAAAGGATCACAAGCAAAATAAATCGACATGATATGTGCAAATTATTTAACCAAACCTGCTTGAATGAAAATATGCTGCATAAACACACGCACACACGCATATATATATATGTGTGTGTGTGTGTGTGTGTGTGTGTGTGTGTGTGTGGTAAACCCTCGCCTAAGTAGCATAAAACAAACTGCCAATTCCCTGAACGCTGAGAAAGCATTTTTAAAGATATATTAAGAGAAGGATTAACCAGATAGTAGACTACATTATAATTCATATTCCAAGCCTCACTGACATGGTAACAATATTTTAGAGAACCCGATTACCGGAATTTCAAAACCTTCAGAAGTACCAGGATCCTCAAAAAATTCCATAAGCCAAGCATTACACCAGTTTTGAAATTGTATTAGGTTGAGTCATAAATAATTTCCGTTTTTATTTATTAGCTCTTAACCCTAACCTAACCCAATTATACATTCGTAAGCATTCAACGGATTAAAAATAATATGTGTAATATTAGTGGTGTTCTGCCCCCGCCCCCGGGAGTACCCTATGGGAAATTTGTTCCGTCTTTCCCTTAAAGGAAGAAAAAGTGTTCATATAAAGGCTTGCTCAAAATATTTCTCTGAGCTCCTAAAAGTTCTTTAAGCAAATATAAAGGGGAGAAAGGTCAGCCTTCAAGAACACTAGAAAGCTGTAACACGGGGGGAAGTGGAAAAAGCGGGCGTGGCTGACCACATATGGACAGAAAAGGGAGATCACCGCCCTCTGTGGGATTAGGTTGAGATCATAAACAAAGAACACCATTGGAAAATTCGTAAACTTAAGGAATCAGCACATATGCTAGGCCACAAAAATATCCTGAGCCGACCAAGCATAGAAATGAATACAATATGGGAACGAGTAATAAGGAGTGCCAGAGAAAAGCAATATAACAACAAAAATTGCAATATGAGCACTGGTAAAAAAGGGTTGCTGAAGACATTAGGTTTATAATACCCAGAAATTCACACACAGACGGCAAAGTAGATAAAGCGTTAGTGGACACATGGCACCGTGGATAAAGGCGTTAGTTAGATCCAGTGGCAGGACCCAAAGAGTGTGTGTTCAATACCTGGTTAAGGCGGTGGAGAACTTGGAGAGGGGAGTTAACGGAAGATAACTGATAATTGACATTCATTAAACATGGCATGTGGAACTAGAACAGTCTACCCCAGTGAGCGAAATAAAGGGTTCAATTCAACATTCCAACCACCTGAAGAAGGCTGGAGCGTACAATGGCCGAAACGTTGTAATAAATATAGCGACAAAGATGAGGACAATAGTCCGAATAATGTAAATAGTGTTCTTTAGCAAGTAAATTTTTCTTGAGGGGTTAACACTCACAGATTTGTCCCTTATTTGTCATCAGTACATAATAATCCGAATTAGATTCTGTTTGGACTACTTCACATTTAAATCCTTTTGGATTTGTCCCGACTTTCCCACATGAAAGGGTTAAAGGTTAAAGGTGACAGAATCGATAAAAGGAACAACGGCTTGAAAGTTTAGAGCGGACAATTCTCTCTTTTAGGCGGAAGAATAAAAACTCAGACACCTGCTCGGGTTGTAACAATAGAAAAAGAAAATGTTTATTTACATGCACAAGAAAGGTAAAGAGATATATACAAAATATGAGAAAAAGAAAGAGAAAAGAAAATTCCTTTAACTTAAAGGAAGAAAAAGTGTTCAAATAAAGGAAGAAAAAGTGTTCAAATAAAAGTGTTCAAATAAAAGTGTTCAAATAAAAATAAAGTGTTCAGAACCCAGCATGTAGATTTCTTCCTTTAAACAGGTTCCGAAGATGTCGGGTGTTTCTGTCGCCGACCTGATGTTATCATAGATGATGTCAAGTAGTCACTGCCAAAGAAGCGCATATTCTCCGCATTTATTGAGATTAGAAGTCTTAGAAATATTGGGAACTTTTTCCCTTCAAAATTGCTTTTCACTTTCCCCGCCTTTTCTTTCGTCAGAAAAATATATTCTTATCTCTGATAAGAATATAAAGTTTGGGAGCTGGTTTTGGAAGCAAGGGCCCGACAGGTTTTGAGAATTACCCTCCAATTTATAGCACCATGGTCAACTCAGGGGTGGTCAAATTCCTTTTTATATTTTCCAGTTCTATCGTTCGTCATAAAATATATTCTTAACTCTGATAAGGACCAAGGCTTTAGGAGCCGATTTTGGAAGCGGGGGTGAAAGCCGGAACAAAGATCAGAAAAGAGGCTAGAACGCGAACTTGTAAAACGTTGTTGTAGTGGTTCTCAAATTAGATTCTAATTGTTGAGAACTGATGACATCAGGAAGGTCGTTGATGAAAATTTGGAACAACGTCGGCTGTAGGACACCTACTTTAAAGAAAAAGGATATAGAAGAGTGGCCGTTCCAGACAAATGAATCAATTCAAAAGACGTCCAAAAATGTCATAACCTTTCAAATTGTGAAGAAGACCAGAATATCAATCCTGTCAAATGCTTTCAAAGAAGAGAAAGCGTCCTTGTAAAGGCTTGTTGAAAACATTTCTCTGAGCACCTAAAAGTTGTCGGGTGTTTGTTTAACAAAGTAACAATTGTATAAATGTAAGAGGAGAAGGTCAGAAATGCAGAATATGTAGGAAAGATAACGGTTGACTCTAGACTTGAATAAGATTGTAGTGATCCAGGAAGCATTCTCTCGGGAGTCTGTCCTACAAAGTAGCGATTGTATGGCCGCAAGCAGAGGAGGTAAAAAGTACAGAATATGTAGAAAAGAAAGCGGCTGAGCCCAGACTTGGATAGGTTAAGATTGTAGCAATCAGGGAAGCATCATCTCGGGAGTAGCGGCTAAATGGACGTGAGAGGAAGAAGTAAGAAGTACAGAATATGAAGGAAAGATAACAGTTGACTGTAGACTTAAATAGTTTAAGATTGTAGATATCAAGGAAGCATCATCTCAGGAGTAGAGATTAAACGAACCTGGGAGGAAGAGCTAAGAAGTCTAGAATATGAAGGAAAAATAACGGTTGACCCTAGACTTGAATAGGTTAAGATTGTAGATATCAAGGAAGCATCATCTTGGGAGTAGCGATTGTACGAATATGATAGGAGGAGGTAAGAAATACAGACTATATAGGAGAGACAACACCTGACCCTAGACTTGAATAGGTTAAGATTGTAGCTATCAGGGAAGCATCATCTCGGGAGTAGCGGCTATATGAACGTGGGAGGAAGAGGTAAGAAAATCCAGAATATGAAGGAAAGATAACAGTTGACTGTAGACTTGAATTGGTTAAGATTGTCGCTATCAGGGAAACATCATCTCAGGAGTAGTGATTGTATGAATGTAAGACGAGGAGGTAAAGTGTACAGCATATGTAGGCAAGTTAACTGCTGACCCACTCGGGTGTCTGTTCCACAAAGCAACCGTCGTGGCGAAGAAGCTGCCTGAATGGGACTGTCTACTTACCAATTGAATACAAAGGGAGAGAGTCAGGTCCCAGATAGCGATCGGGTTGTGATAGGCTATCAACTTTTCGTCGGTGTGAAATGGGCTGTAGGGTTGAAAATAAAGCTGCGTAAACGATTTTGTCAGGCCTGGAAAGTGAGGATTCGGCAGATCCTGATATGGCACCTACGCCTCATTTTTGGTTTGTGCCGTCGCTTTATAAAAACAGAGTATGACAGAATAAATCAGGTACTTCTTGGGGCGGAACCAGAGCGATTTGCAACCACCGAGTCAGGTAACAATCTGTGGAAGGTCAGTGAATACGGAGGGTAGAACACACCAAGTGAGTTCCAAGATTTTTTCCTATCTTATTCTTGTTGTATGCAGCCTTGCGTTAACATGGAGAATGTCGTGTCCATCAAGAAATACATAAATAAATTATACTGTCACTGTGTCGTGTCTATAAAAAGTAAATAAATAAAAATTAATTATGGTGTCAAAATAATAAAATAATTATAACAATTATGATTATCTTTAGTTCACTCATTCTAAACCAATGAGATTCGATCCCACTTTTCTCCTATATACACGTAGACACGTGATATTCTCATTATTGGACGAGGAGTTCGCACGGACAGGTCGTCAACGCATGCGTCACCACTTGTATTTTTTTAAATTATCAGTTTTATAACTCCTCAACGATATATATATATATATATATATATATATATATATATATATATATATAAATATATATATAACTCGACTAAATTATTATGATTTTATTATCATTATAATTCGATTTCGATCCATATTGTTACGGCTAAATTTAATGATTTGTTTTCTTAAATCTCATAACATCACTAATAAATTACATGGACAAAGTACTTCTTATTGTGAGTTAGGCTACAATTATTATTATTATTATGAATACTTTTCAACTATACATTTTGTTTCAAACGTTTCGATGGACGAGTTGCATAGTGGATGCAACTCGGAATGAGTAAATCGGAGAGTTCGAAATCCAATTGTTTTCATTATATTCGCTTAGGCGTGAATACTTTTGGAAAAAGTTATGAATCCATCTAATAAAATTAATTCCTCTGAATAAAATATCTTCTAAATTCTGTTGCATCGTTAAATATTTGAGATGAAACAATTTTAACAAAATACAAAATAACAATCATAAATATAAATGTTGGTCCTTATTTTAAGAATTGAAGGCGTAAAAATGAAAAGATTTGAAATTGAGAACTTTTTTCATTTCACTGAAACAAACGTTAAACACTTCTATCTTCCATTCTTTCTTTAATTTTCTCACTGAAACCAAGTAGTCAGTTCCATGTTTTCACTTGTTCAAAAATGGAATAGTCCATTATTTATGAGGTATTGACAGGGCGTAACGGTCATGCGAACTAATAACAAGGACAAACAAAATTATAATATAGATTCTATAAAATATAAAATATATAGAAACTGCAATTAAACAAAGTGGTGGATCAGTTTATATATTGACAAATCCCCACTTATAATTTCTTGTTTGTTTATCAAATTCTGATTAGGTATGAATCCACCGCCTCTTCCCACGCCAGCTATGGTTTGATTAGTAAGATTTGTACTACTAAATCATTATCTTCCCCCCGCCAAAAAAAAAAAAAATTCTAACAGTTTAAAAATATTTTTATGGCTTTAAATAACCTGCAATATGTTGATAAGCCGTAAAAATGAATCAATCAACCAGTAATAGAGAAACAATGACAAGAGAGTTAAAAATAACTAATTGTTGCGTTTTTCATCATTAGGCTACAGACTTACAAAGTATTTCATTGATTTTCTTGCAATATGACTACATTCGTGCAATGACTTCTAACCAGTTCTACATTTTGACACAATTTAACAAACGTGTTTAGTCAAAAAGAAGCTATGTGAACTTTAAGCCATAAAGCTCCATTGTTTGTGATTATTAAAAAAAAAAAATGCGTTAAAATTTAAGGTCATTTCTTAACGCATTTTTTAAAAATAATTCGTCACTTTCCTTCTGTTTCTAACAGAAGGAAAGTGTACGAATTATTTAAACAATACCATATAAACCGCTAATTCGAAAAAGAACTTTATTTATCACTAAATATGTAAACATTCATGTCAAATGATCGATACAATATTTTTCAAATATATAATAATTATTTACTTGTTTCTCTCTAAGAGGGCAACATTTTTTAACATGGTCTCTTTTCAATATTGCATATTGCATGTGTTCTGAAACTAGTTCCATAGGGTTTCGTTTGCATAGGTATCAGGACAGCTTTTAGTGTAGTGGGAAGGCACTATCTATGGGACAGATCCCAGGAATAAGTTTTCTACATGCTAAATGTTTTGGGGTCATGAATGAAAACTGAAAAATTATATCATATATATATAGGATTAATTATATATATATAATTATATATACAAATATAATTTTAAAATCAAAATGTCGCATGGCCTGAGAAGTCTTCAACGGTGTCAACTTCTGAGATTATTAAAAGGTGTATGGTCTAAGATATTTTGGCCGTTCGACGAACCTCGGTCAAAAGAATTGCTATGGCAATATCCAAGGAATTTATTAAGTTTATAATTAATGTGCAGTTCTATATAATGTACTACACGCACTTGACTTTTTGCCAGATTCGTTAGGTGGAGCCGTTAAACATATTATAAAAACGGGAAAACTCCTTGTTTTCAATTTTTCGTTATATATTTATTTCCAGCATGTTATAATGACATATATATATAAAGGACTTGTTCCCAGCTTGGGGATATCTTTCCTCTGGGTGATTGAACTTTTTCACACACATATACTCAAGTATATTTAGGGTGATTTGGATCCAGGGTAAAGTGCAAATCTTTTGTCATATATTTAATTACATAATATTTCCTCACTTACTGTTTGTCTGTTAACAATTCTACAAACTACTTCAACAGCTGCGTATTTTAAATGGGACCCTCTCTTAGCAAAAAAGTTGTTTTCACTACTTTATAAGAACAAAAGTGACTAATTTTTGTTTGCTTGTATACAATTCATCAAATTAATTTCTGTTTTAACGAGACGTGGACATTTTTATTTTAGTTTTTAAAAAATGTTGAAATAAATTTATTATCGCTTAACGACATGTGTCAGAAAATGGCGTTGATTGACGACTGGAAATATGAAAATTCGAACTTTTGACGTAATTAAAATTCAAAGTCTTAAAGTCAAAATTACGAATTCGTATATATATATATATATATATATATATAGATAGATAGATAGATAGATAGATAGATAGATAGAAAATAAAACACCAGGAGTGTTGGAACAAAATGGCTATTTTGTAGTGATGTTATAACATGTTTATTTTGAATAAATTATATATATATATATATGTGTGTGTGTAGAGAGAGAGAGAGAGAGAGAGAGAGGCGGGAGAGAGAAAGAGAGAGAGATCATGTAGAGTTGACATTAGGTATAATAGTTACTGTCAATAACTATGTGTTGGCAATGTTATATAATAAGCGTTTGGTTGCGAGAGAAAGGAATAACTGTCGAACAATCACGTGGTCAAGATAAACACTCAGTTGTGGAGCAAGCTGAGTGAATACTAATTCAACATTGAGAAAGAGAGCTATTTATGGTGCAATGGAGCATCTCGTTATGCTAAAGTGGGATAGTCCATTGCTTGGGCTGTGATTGGCTGCTGGTACCTGAGTGGAAGTATTTCTATATAAATACCAGCTTGATTTCTCAGTTAGTTTGCAGGGTTTGTATTAAGTTACAACCTGCTTTATTTTTTGTCTGCCAGCTGGACGCTAGCTGGGACCTCTTACGCCGGTAAGTGTTGTTTATTGTATTGTTATTCTACATCTCCTTTCCCCTCATCGAGTGTGGGTAGTGGCCTTTGGGGAGGATTTGTTCCTTTAAACCTGGCTGGTTTGTGTGGAAGTAGTCTGGACAATGCCCGAGGGGTTTTTTGTCCGTGTTATTGTAGATGGCTGAGCAGTGTTTGATGTTATTCCAGCGTCGAATGTTTGTGGCACTGGTGTAGGGGTCTCGGGTAATGCACTAGGTCTTGGAACTGGAATTGTTGGTGTATCCAGTTTCCTGAGAAATCGGCGATTTCGTAAGGTAATTCTACCTGATCTGTCAACTCTGATACGGTATTGGTGGTTGGGGGGGTTCAATGACCTGACCTGTTGTGTCCCATCGACGGGTTGTTGGTCTTTGTAGTGCCACTATTTGTCTTTTTTGAAGGGGGTTTAAAGTGCTGTTCTGTTGTATCGCTCTATGAGACGAGCGTTCCGCCGGGACAGACTTATCTCACGATTTTGGGCTGCGGCTATCTAATTCGCGTGTGGCTTATAGAGTGTGGGGTGGGATGGTATGTAGTCACGTAGTCGGCGGTGGAGTAGTAGTTGAGCAGGGGACAGCCCAATGTTTTGAATGGGCGTATTCCTGTATTGGAGGATGGCTCTTGCTGCACGGTTATTATCCAACGATCCTTGGGCTCCTGTGTTGCCATTTACGATTCTCTTGGCTGTTTTGACAGCGAGCTCTGCTCGACCATTGGATTGTGGGTAACCAGCAGATGATAACCTGTGTTTAACTGCCCAGTCTTGCAAAAATTGCTTGAATGGAAGAGATGTGAAGGGTGGCCCACCATCACTGCTGAGTTCCTCAGGAGCGCCGTAGGGTTGAAATATGTCTCGGCAAATCGAAATAATCCTTGAGGCATTAACTTCTCCGTGGCTCAAGTGGTATAGATTCAGCCAGCCTGTTAACCTGTCAGCGCATGCTAAGTAACCATAGTTCCCAACATGGAAGATGTCCATGACGATTTGCTGAAATGGCCAATCAGGAGATGGTGTCAAATTGATTGGCTCTTTTGGTTCTGGGCAATTTTTGAGCAGAACGTACAACCTGCTCTAATGTTACGAATTGAAGCATTCATCCCGGGCCAATAAACAGATTCATTGGCACGTGCCTTCATGCCAACTTCGCCTTGGTGTGCAGAATGTAGGCTATGTAATATTTTTGCGCGTTGTGAGGTGGGGATAACGATTCTTTGATCTAAGAGCACTAACCCGTCGTCAACTTCTTAGGCGGTGCCTCACTTCCCAGTATTCGCGGATTTCGGGTGCAGTGAGGATGCGCGTCCTTTGGAGTTCGTTTTGTATTACTTCAATTAATTTTTTGTATTGCGGGTCGCTGCGTCCCACCGCACGGATAACGTCTGGTGAGATGAGCTCCAGGTTGTCATTTGCACCGAATGTTGCTAATAGGGTTGTTGATTTGACCCAGTCATCCATGTTGTCAGACTCTATGATGTCTAATTGAGAGGGTTCAGCAATGAATACATTTAGGAGTGCCTGTGAGATGTCTGCTGGGTTACGAGAGACAGCATCGGAGGCTCTGTGCCATTTCCCAGGGCAGTGCTGAATGGTGAATCTGTACCTGAGGGTTTTCTCCTTTAACCTGAATAATCGGGGGTTTTGGATTTTACTAACGTCTCTATCTCCGAATAATCCTTTTAGTGGTTCATGATCTGTAACCACTATGAGATTCGGGCAACCCATTACAAAAATGCGACATTTTTCCAATGCCCACGCAATTGCTGCTGCTTCGCCTTCAATAGGTGCATATCTGCGTTCAGCATCAATGCAGAATCTGCTACCAGCAAATATCAGGCGCCAACCTTCAGGGCAGCAAACTGGGGCTTTGTCAGTGGTGCATGAGCAATACTTCTGCAGAAGTAGGAAGCCCATTCCGTCTTTGCTCCAATCTGGGGCAAGGCAGGTTATTCGTTCTTTTTGAAATGTTGCGATGCCTTTTCGGACTAAGTCAACTATGACCTTCTTTGAATGCTGGAATGCATCCTCAAGGCTTTTATTCCATGTAAAGTGTGAGTCTCGTTTTACGAGATCACGAAATGGAAGCATGACTGGGCTCAGTGAGTATGCCTAAGCTACTTGGTTGACCAGCCCAAACCATGATCTGGCATCGGTGAGCGTTTTTGGTATTGGGAAGCTTAATATTGCCTCCAGCATGGATTTAGAAGGGGTTACACCAGAAGATGTTATTTGAGGCCCCCAAACTGCACCGTGTCTTGGCAAAATTGGAATTTTTCTCTATTTAGTACGATGCCGTTTTTTTTGCACAATGGAGGAGAAAATCGAAGGTGTGAAAAAGGCTCCTTCGATGTCAGAGTCATAGAGTAGGGTGTCATCCACGATTTTTTTTTTTGGGGATGTCTTTTATTACTTCATCATACCTTCGGGTGTAGGCATCGCCAGATGCTAGGTAACCTTGTGGCATTCTCAGGTACATGAACCTTCCCCATTCTGTGATGAAGGTGGTGAGTGGCTGGGACTCTTTATCTAAGGGGATGGAGTGATATCCATCAACAGCATCCAAAAGATTTTTAGTGGTTTGTTAATTTACTGTGGAATTTTCTTCTCAATTCTTGAAAATTAATTCCAAAACAGTTGATTTGTAATTGTCCTTTTAAATCTTATTAGAAATATTTAATAACGAGATTTATGCTGACCTTGGAAAGATAGCTTTTAGTCTATATTATATATATGATTTATATATATTCTAAAATAAATATATTATTTAAATGGGTAAAACATTATATATAAATATATGTAAACGTCATCCAAAATTATCTTTATATATTTTTTAAAAGACAATTGACTTTATTACAAGTTATATTTTAATTTGTCAAATATAAAATCAGTATATTCTTAGATATGTGTTCATTTTGACATTTTTGTTAATTGTTTCATTTCTTAATAGTTTTTTACATATATAAAAAAATGTTTCCATAAATTAAAATCAGTATGAAATTCCATAAATATTTATAACACAAAGCAAAAGTTTTTGTTTTTATTATTGTTTTTATGCATAATTACATCAATATATAATATTTAGTCTGTCTCCCCATAGATGAGATATAGGTTTAATGGTTTAATGAGCCTATATATATAAATGCTAATCGGATATATAAAAAAACTTAACAATTCCGTTTTATCTTTATCTCGTAAAGATGATTTATTATAAAAAATTCAAAAAAATAGTTTTCTGTAACATATATAATATATAAATATATATATTTAGATTGTTACGGTATATACATATAAAATATATATACAATATATTTAAACTCTGTTTTTAAAATTTTATTCATTTAAAACAAATTATTTGAATATTGAGGGCAAAGTACCCATAAAATTTGTTTGTTTATTTTTATGCAATTATATATTATATATATATGACTTATATATTTATATATAGAATATGAAATATCTCCAAGACAACAGATCAAATATGTTGTTGAGAAAATCATTAATGTATTTCAAACCTGCAGATCAAAAACACGTCAAAAAAAAGTAATTAAAACGAACATGTGTTGTTTGTTTATAAATAATGAAAAAATTAAATCGGACTCATAAATAATTACATCGGTACACAACCACATGTTTATCCAGACGTCTTACATTACACCTATCTGATCACAGTTCCATCAGAACACATTTAAAACACACACTCAGATTTACCTGACACTATTAGGAACATACTAGTAGAAAACACAAATATATTAACTGCATCCACTTGCAAAAAAGACTAAAAATAATGGAAGCTCTAATAAAAAAAAAAAAGCCAACTCTTAACAATATTAACTATGAACAAAGCCACAATGTGCTAACCGTATTCGGAAACTAAAAACATCACTACCACACACTGAACATACACAGAACACACACACTCTACTAAGCTGATAATCGAATCATCCTTGATAATGGCTAAAAGATATAGCCGAAAGCGCTCAGAAATACAGAACATTCGGACAGTTTTTACACACTGTTTGTCCAGAAAAGAAAGCTCTTGTCAGAACACAAGAAAAATTAAATAAAAAGCTCAACCGTAGTATCTTGTCTGTTGTTTTTAATGAAACATGCATATATATATATATATATATATATATATATATATATATATATTTAAATTATGCAATGGCCAGTTTTCAATCAGCACCAAAAAAATTGCATGAAACTCTGAATTGTGCTACCAATGAGGAAAAATATATATATATATATATATATATATATATATATATATATATATATATATATATATACACATTTAAAATAAAATTATTTACAGAAGAAGGCCACCTCTTCAATGTTGGGCTGAGTGGTCAGAAACTGCAGATGACTTTCCAAACCATCTTCATTCCTGAATACCTTTTACATATGTGACACAAAAAAGTCTTTTAAGAGTCTTGAAATTGACTTTATCCTTGTACAATTTCATGTGTCACTTCAGCCTGGTCTCAGACCTGCAAATTTATCACAAAACTGACATAAGTACCCTGTTGGTATGTCAGGAAATACATTCACATCTGATCTTTGTTGACTAGCAAATCTGGCACTAGATAGAACAACCTTCCGGCAGATGTTACATACAAGCTCAGGCTTAATATCTTCTGGGATTGAGTCTACATCACCTTTTTTAAGAGCCCTTTTCAATTTTAAATATTCAACCCTTTTGATCTCAAAACAATTTCAACCATCAAATTCTAACTTTCTCCAACAAGAACTATTCTCTGCCTTTTTTTCCTAGTCTTAGACACTAATTTCCATATATATTTTTATTAAGTTTTCAATTTTTTTTTTAAACTCAACATAAAATTTGTCACAACTACATTTAAAACTTAATCAATAATAAACAAAACAACAAGACAAAACTTAAAGGAGGAATTTAATCTATCAACTGTAGGAATTGCCAGAAAAGAATACATTGGAGAGAAACCTCAAGAAGTTTAAACAAAAGACTATATGAACACAAAATAGACATTTAAAAAAAAACAACACAAACTGCATTAGTATAATGGATGTAAAAAATCTGACCACAATTTTGACAAGTGGGATATTACTTTGATTAAAAAGAAAAATAATCCACTGATGAAAAAATGTCTAGAAAGTGCCTTGATCACTAGTTCAGATATGGTAAATTTGGGTGCAGACTCTTACAATATATCACCATTCTTGGTAGATTTTCTGTTGTCACAATGTGGGATAGTCAGGGAAAAAGGTGATAAAAGAAAAAAAAATACAGGTGAATTTAGCTAGATTAAAAAAATATTTTTTTCAAATATTTTGAAACTACCAGCATTTTTTTCATGCCATGTGTAGATGTGGCAACATCAACAAAGCCTTGTCTGATGAAATCCTAATGGCTGAAACATATCAAAAAAACTTTTTTTCCAATTTGTCATACTATTTTTCTAAATACTGTTTGTTGATATATAAAATTACATAGCAATATACACACACACACACACACACACACACACACATATATATATATATATATATATATATATATATATCTAATGAAAAATTTTCAATTTATTTTTGAGAATAAATGTTTTCATAGCATTATGACTTGTTTACTTGTTTCAAATAATAAGTTAAGTCAAATATACACAGATGAGCAAATTACTTGTGCTGATTTGCCACTACCATGGTCATGAGCATGTAAAAAGGAGACGAACGGTCATCTACAAAAAAAAAAACACATTCAAATCTAATAATTGCTAGAAAAGTGATGTAAGTATTATTTGAAAGTTAGAATGTATTTTCTTTTACCTTTCATTTGCATAACTTTTTTATATTTTCAAAGCAGTCAAGAACAAAACATAAGTTGAACCATTTTGTTAAATCCTTATTTTAATATTTTTTAGGTTTGTGTGTATGAGAGAAAGAGAACTAAATGTTCTTACATAGTTACAAAAGAACTTAAAAGTAATTAATCTCTAAGTGTAATTTTTTTTTTACTTACAGTATGTTGATATTCAAAGAAAAAAAGTGGTGCATACTTTAGTTTAAATATTGTTTCATGGTGATGTCATTGTTTCCAATAGCAACACCAGTTAAAAAACAGGGAATTAATTTTTTTTTAAAAAATTAGTCTAAATTGTGTAATTGAACACATTCATCATATAGGCAATTACAAAAGTAATAATATTCAATGTTAGATCTTTTATTTAAATACATTTTACACAACCACTTATTTTTTGCATTTTCTTTTAAAATATTTGTTGTAATGAGGCACAATGTTCTTTACAGGAAACTAAGAAATAAGATGTAGAGATTAATTTCCAATTTTTTTATAACACATTTATGGAATCAACCAGTAAAAACAAAAAAATAAGTTGTAATAAACTTAACATATCTGAAGTTCACAGATAAAATATTTTTCATAATTAATTTTGTTACTAGTTTTCATTCATCTTATTGTTTTTTTTTTTATACTGCATACTTTAATAGGATAGGTAGGTGGTGTCAGTTATTGACACAGAGAATGGAATTCACAATCAAAGTTCAAATTAATGAAAAAGCTACTGTGTTTACTTTTAACTTATACTTTTGGAAAAGGCATGAATTAATCTAAAATTTACCAGTTATAGGTAAGAAAATAGCAGAATAGAATAGGTAGAATAACCAATATGAAGGTGGACAATTCTGAATCCTAAATCAGAGAAAGCAATAGAAAATCACTCCACTATCTTTTCCAAGAACAGTTATGACAATTTGCAGACATTAAAGAAATTGAAGCTGTGACAATCTATGACCAATATTTCATCTTGACGACATATGACATTAAAAAACTCTTTAATGGTTAATAAATATAGTTTAATAACCTAGAATGTTATGATAAAAAACACAACAGTAAGATAAAAAAAAAAAACGAATTAAGGTGTTATTTACATTTGAAGTATTGTTATCATCTTTGTAGTTATTATCCCAATCAACCATTATGCCCTCTGTCTTTCATCAGATGATTGAACTTAACAATTACTGTGTCACCAAATTCATGAGCTGACACTTTAATCCACTAGGCTTGAAGCTAGAACATTGGATCCTTAAACTTACTCTGTCTTTTGCTAACACTGCTGTTACTTGTCACACTTGACTATATTCATGAAAGCTCATTGCTTACTGCTGCTGTTGAAGCCTTGATGTCATTCACTTTATCTATAAACAGTTCCTGTGAAATTTCTGGTTGAAAAAAACATATATCTTGTCATTTTGTTTTATAGAATTCCAGTTGAAGTCATTCCAAGAAATATGCATATGATCATTGATTTTTGCCCCATCCCATTTTACAATATTCTCAAACCATTTTTAATCAATGTATACATGATAAAAATTATTCATATTTTTTTGAGAATTAATCCCAAATATATCAATATCAATACCAGTAGCAGTTAGAAGTGCTAGATGCTAAAATTCATTACATGACCTAAGAGTTGTAGTTCATGAGACTGGTTACAGGTAATATAAACTTTGGATGCTCATCTCATTCTTTAGGTATACATGAGAAAAAAAAAAAGTTTCAATAGTTAAAAAGTTATAAAATGTTATTTTGCAATGTTACTGGTCCTGTCCTGGCATCTCAGCTTCAGTCTCTTTCTCACTGCCATAACATAACTTCTGTGCCTTTTCTATTGATATTTTCATGGTAATTGTTCTTTCCTCTATGGTATCTAGACTTTATGAACTTAAGTGTAGTACTAGATTAGCATCAAGGTTTCATCATTATTACAGCTGAAATGTCTAGATGTAACTTTAAGTTCTATGCTAATAGTTTCTTTCTCATTCTCAATTGTGGAATACTTCTGGGTTTCTTGGTTCCCAGTCAACTTTGATCTTCAAAAGTTTAAATGCAATGTCAATCATTATCTTCTGTCTTAATTCCTGTTCTTTTATTATTCCCTTTCCTTAATAATTTTTTTTTCTCATATCCTCTCACACTCAGTAACCAAATTTTCATCTTAGTGGCTTTATTCCCTTGCTTGGAGTAAAATGACAAAAAAAAAAATGCATTTCTAACATACATTCTTCAACGCTACATAAACGATATTCATTCTCTGATAAATAAAAAATAGAGCTTATTAAGAGAACTAAAAAAGAGTGATAAATTTTTGCATTGTACATCTGGTCAGTAACAGTAATACTGAGATAAGAACATTACTGAAATTGTTCATAAGAACACTCAGTTCAATTGATGTGAGAGACATAATAATAGGTTATAAAATAAAATATACTATAAACAAATCTTTTTGTATCTTTTTTGGAAATAAGCTTACTTCATGGTAGAGTAGTGGATAGTTGGATAGGATAATGGAATCAGAGAGCTGAGTTCAAATTCCAATCAAATCCATTACATTCACTTACATGCTAATACCCTTAGGAAAGGTATGAATACTCCCCCCACTGCTATGGGTAAATAGCAGGACAGACCTTGATGGCAAATGGTCTATGTACAAAGAAATGGCAATCTACTCATGGAAAAAAAATCTGTCTCATCAGTCATGTATTGAAAGATACATGATCACCTAAGCATGTATCAATGGCACATTCTTTTTTTTATTATTTCATGGCATGTCGCCGACCTGATGTTATCATAGATGATGTCCGGTAGTCACTGCCAAAGAAGCGCATATTCTCCGCATTTATTGAGATTAGAAGTCTTAGAAATATTGGGGAACTTTTTCCCTTCAAAATTGCTTTTCACTTTCCCCTGCCTTTTTTTCTCTGTCAGAAAATATATTCTTATCTCTGATAAGAATATAAAGTTTGGGAGCTGGTTTTGGAAGCAAGGGCCTGACAGGTTTTGAGAATTACCTCCAATTTATAGCACCATGGTCAACTCAGGGGTACCAAATTCCTTTTTATATTTTCCAGTTCTATCGTTCATCATAAAAATATATCTTTAACTCTGATAAGACCAAGGCTTTAGGAGCCGATTTTGGAAGTGGGGGTGAAAGCTGAACAAAGATCGAAAAGAGGCTAGAACGAACTTGTAAAACGTTGTTGTAGTGGTTCTCAAATTAGATTCTAATTGAGAGAACTGATGACATCAGGAAGGTCGTTGATGAAAATTTGAACAACGTCGGCTAAGGAGAACCTATTTTAAAGAAAAAAGGATATGGAATTTTATTGTTCAAATGAATCAATTCAAAAGACGTCCAAAATGTCATAACCTTTCAAATTGTGAAGAAGACCAGAA
The DNA here is from genome assembly GCA_903632075.3 of Acanthosepion pharaonis. NCBI lineage: Eukaryota > Metazoa > Mollusca > Cephalopoda > Sepiida > Sepiidae > Acanthosepion > Acanthosepion pharaonis. The sequence continues at coordinate 220,201 of CAHIKZ030001393.1, forward strand.
TATCAATCCTGTCAAATGCTTTCAAAGAAGAGAAAGGTCTAAGCCTAAAGGCTTTGTTGAAACATTTTCTGAGCACCCAAAAGTTGTCGGGTGTTTGTTTAACAAAGTAACAATTGTATAAAATGTAAGAGGAGAAGGTCAGAAATGCAGAATATGTAGGAAAGATAACGGTTGAATTCTAGACTTGAATAAGATTGTAGTGATCTCAGGAAGCATTCTCTCAGAGTCTGTCCACAAAGTAATTCGATTGTATGGTCGCAAGCAGAGAGGTAAAGTACAGAATATAAAAAGAAAGCTTATTTTTTCAGACTTGGATAAAGATTGTAAATTAGGGAAGCATCATCTTCGGGAGAAGTTTAAATGGACGGGAGAGGAAGAAGTAAGAAGTACAGAATTTTTTTTTTTTTTAATTTTGACTGTAGACTTAAATAGTTTAAGATTGTAGATATCAAGGAAGCATCATCTCATTTTAGAGATTAAACGAACCTGGGGATACTTTTTAAGAAGTCTAGAATATGAAGGAAAAAATAACGGTTGACCCTAGATATTGAATAGGTTAAGATTGTAGATATCAAGGAAGAAAAGAACAAAAACTAGAAGGATTACTGAATATGATAGGAGGAGGTAAGAAATACAGACTATATAGGAGAGACAACACCTGAATTTAGACTTGAATAGGTTAAGATTGAAGTTTATAAGGGAAGCATCATCTCGGGAAAAGCGAAAAAAAATGAACGTGGGAGTGAAGAGGTAAGAAAATCCAGAATATGAAGGAAAAATAACAGTTGACTGTAGACTTGAATTGGTTAAGATTGTCGCATTCAGGAAACATCATCTCAGGAGTAGTGATTGTATGAATGTAAGACGAGGAGGTAAAAGTTCAGAATAAAAAAACAAAATTATCTGCTGACCCACTGTTGTCTGTTCACACAAAGCAAACTTAAAATGAAGAAGCTGCCTGAATGGGGATTGTCTATTTACCAATTGAATACAAAGGAGAGAGTCAGGTCCCAGATAGCGATCGTACTTGTGATAGGCTATCAACTTTTTCGTCGGTGACGGGGGTAGGGTTGAATGGCAAAGCTGCGTAAACGATTTTGTCAGGCCTGGAAAGTGAGGGACTAAGATCCTGATGTTATGGCACCTACGCCTCATTTTTTGGTTTGTGCCTGGTCGCTTTATAAAAACAGAGTATGACAGAATAAATCAGGTATTTTTGGTAGGAACCAGAGCGATTTAAACCACCGAGTCAGGTAAACAATCTGTGGAAGGTCATGAATACGGAGGGTAGAACACACCTTGAGTTCCAAGATTTTTTCCTATCTTATTTTGTTGTATGTAGCCTTGCGTTAACAGCGGAGAATGTCGTGTCCATCAAGAAATACATAAATAAATTATACTGTCACTTTGTCGTGTCTATAAAAAAAATAAATAAAAATTAATTATGGTGTCAAAATAATAAAAATAATTATAACAATTATGATTATTCTTTAGTTTCTCATTCTAAACCAATGAGATCTGATCCCACTTTTCTCCTATATAATGCAAACACGTGATATTCTCATTATTGGACGAGGAGTTCAACATGGACAGGTTTTCAACGCATGCGTCACCGAAATTTTGTCTTTTTTTATTTTCAGGCCATAATAGTAACATTTATCTTTTTAGAACTCAATAAAAGTTCGAAGTAAGAAAACCCAGGCACTACTTGTATTTTTGCCAACTAAAATTATCTCGACACATTATTCACACCAATAATAAATATATATATATATATATATATATATATATATATATATATATATATATAAACAGACGAGAAAGACTATATACATTTTACTTATTCATTGTTATCATTCTGTCGGATTCCGATCCATATTTGATCTACATTTGACCCCAAACTTACAATTTTACTGTCTTCAATACCACATAATAACCAGATAATAAATAATACTCGTTTTGTTGTTTCCATATTCATTGTATTTCTTATTTTCACCCAGAGTTATAAATCCCTCACCACCACAAGAAGGACAACACTTTCCCTACTGAATAGCGCAGGGAGCGTTATGACCAAACCTTTACGGACACGTTGCAGCTTCTGGATGAATAAGTGTGCATTTAATATTGGTGCGTTAGAATATCCAAAGATGCCTTCCAAAAACTAAGAAGATTATAAAGAAATAGAAAAAAATTCGTTAGAAACATAGAAAAGAGTACTGAACTGTTATGTAATACCAGTTCTTCTATATGGCAGTGAATGCTGGACAAACTCATCACAGATGAAGAAGAGATTTGAAGCAACAGAAACAAAGAAAAGAGAACTGAACTGTTACGTAATATCAGTCCACCTATATGGCTGTGAATGCTGGACAATCTTCTTATAGATGAAAATGAGACTTGAGGCAACAGAAATATGATTCTACAGGAGGATGCTGAGGAGACCGAACATGTGAGTAATGACGAAGCTTTAGATACAAATGAAAACAAAAAGGAACTTTATACAAAACATCAGGAAGACACAGTTGAAAATTCTAGGGTACATAATGAGGAAAGAGAGCTTGGAAAATCTGATACTCACAGGACAGATTGAAAGCAAGAAGGACATAGGAAAACAACGCATAACATACCTAGCGAGCTTGGGTAAATGGATGGTGGAACAAGGTTTAGGAGAGATAACAAAAAAGACAAAATTTATTAAAAGCAACAGAAGACAGGAAATTGTGGAGAGCCATGATCGCCAACACCCTGAAGGGACACGTCATGTAAGAGGGCAAACTTGAGTAAATGGATGGCAGAACAGATTTTAGGAGAAATAACGAAAAAGACAAAATTTATTAAGAGCGACAAAGGAGAAGAAATTGTGGAGAGCCATGATCGCCAACACCCTGAAGGGACACGGGAAATAAGAGACCAAACTTGAGTAAATTGATGGCAGAACAGGATTTAGGAGAAATAAGAAAAAAGTTAAAATTTTTTTTAAAGCAACAAAGGACAGGGAATTGTGGAGAGCCATGATCGCTTACGTCCTAAAGGGACACGGTACACGGAAGGAGAAGAAAGGAACTATACACTTGGTCCTACTACATGAACAACATTGCCTTTTTCTATTCGAGCTTTTGGTGTCGGTAGTGGAGATTTATCCTTGTCAATTCCTTGATTTTTGCGCTGAACATTGTTGTATGTAACCCATTATTCATCGTTTCTTTACGATATATTTAAAGAACAGGTATAATGATACATACGTCATTACAACTGGTTCCCGAAAACGGAAATTACCCAAGATTCAACCTAATGAAAGCGTTATAACTTGAGAAGATTTAAACATTAATTCACCACCTAGTTTTTTGAGTTCCATATTGATTGCCACATATATATATATATATATATATATATATATATATATATATATATATATATATATATATATATATATATATATATATATATATATATATATATATATGACATAATGATAGATAATTTTGTATAATTTATATCTCAACAGTATTTAGAAAATTACGACGTCATAAGAAATTTTCCAGTTTGTCATATTTTTTCAGTGTGTGGAAAAATGCGTGTTTCTGTGGTGGAGAAATTGTATGACAAAGTTAAAAGTTTATTTGTGACGCGTTTTGTCATTCATAGGACTTATATTGGACTATATATATATATATATATATATATATATATATATATATATATATATATATAAAGACAACAGAAAACTTAGCCAAAGCATTAGTTCAGACCTTCTGGATGGACTTTATCAAGGCAAATGTACAGATTTTGCAAATGATATTGCCTTGATAAAGGATGAACCATGTTGATTAAGATTTTATTTACATTGACTTACGCCGTTCGGATTGTTATAATGGTTTATATATATATATATATATATATATACAATATATATATATATATATATATATATATATATATCTGACATATCCGAATTCAAAGAATCTTTTGAGCCAGAAACCGCAGTCTTGAATCCTCTTAAGCATATATGGTGCTAGATAAAAAATGAATATTTCAATCAAATTTATATATATATATATATATATATATATATATATAAAAGAAAGAACAGTAAGATATATAATCAGGTGTTTTTATTTTTACAAAATAGTACTCAATGTATATTTACAGAGCATCGCTTCATAGCGTGAAATGATGAAATGGAATCTAATGTCTTTAATTTAATTACAAAAATTAAATGGGACTTTTTAGCTTCCATTTTTTGAAACATGGTTAGAACTGTAGTGAAAAAAACATTTTTTTTTCAATTAATTTATAAATATATATATATATATATATATATATATATATATATATATATATATATATATATATATATGTCAGTGATAGTAACGGATTCAAGAGGATATACGTTGGTTGTTAATAAAGATCTTATTAAAAAAGAGGTTTTTAATGATATGTCCCGGAAAGGGATATATTTGATCGAAGTAGCTCAGTGGTTAGACTACTGTAACCGAGTAGAACAATATAGCAGTAATCGACTGGTACTCGTCGTAGTCGCAGGTAATAGGTGTAGTCCAATAGGTTAGCCAATGGCGTAGTTCAATGGGCGTCGTCATAGACTTAAACTCTGTCGTACCTACACGTCCGTCTGTATTTATGACGGACACCAGCCAATCATATTCCAGTGAGGGGGAACTCAGATGTATGCATATTCCATTATATCAATAATCATGCTACCTCCTTTAGGCTGGAAAACCATAGAAGTGCCGCCAAACTTGCGCATTGCATTTGGGGTTTAGAGAGATAAGCTACAGAAAATCTTATTTAAAGTGGCGTTGTGAGAAAGGTGAAGTCAGTGGAAGAGGCTGTGGCAGTGACTTGTCGACTGTGTCACCAGGAGAAGTTGGCTATTTTTTACATATCCTGTAGAACAATCACGTGGTCAAGATAAACACTCGGTTAAACCAATATGGTGAATAATAATCAATATTTATATATGCCGAATAGACATCTCATTGTGCTAAAGTGGATAGTCCATTGCTTGGGCTGTGATTAAATTGGTACATGAGTGGAGGTATTTCTTGTATAAATACCAGCTTCTGATAAAATCAGTTAGTTTGCAGGGTTTGTATTGAGTTACAACCTGTTTTTATTTTTGTCTGTCCTGGACGCTAGCTGGGACCCTATAATTGGTAAGTGCTGTTTATTTATTGTTATTTACATCTCCTCCCCCCACATGGAATATGTGTTTAGTGGCCTTTGGGGAGGGTTGAGTTCCTTTAAACCTGGCATGGGTGTGGAAGTAGTCTGGACAATGCCCGAGGGTTTTTGATGTGTTATTGTAGACGACTGAGCAGTGTTTGATGTTATTCCAGCGTCGAATGTTTGTGGCACTGTGTAGGCAATCAGGTAATGCACTAGGTCTTGGAACTACCTTTTGTATCAGTTTTATTTAGAAATAAAAATATTTCGTCGGTAATAATATCCTGATCCATTTTTTCTGATACGGTATTGGTGGTTGGGACAACGCAAATTTGGACATGGACCTGTTGTTTCCCATCGATGGTTGTTGGTCGTTTTTAGTTATACTATTTGTCCTTTTTAAGGGGTTAAGGGCGGTGTTGTATTGTATTTAATGAGACGAGCGTTCCAGTAAAACAAATTATCGATCAAAATTTTGGGTTCCGGCGGTTTTTCCAATCTGCAAAAAACATTTATAAAGTGGTGGGGTGGAAAACCTAGAAGTCACGTAGTTTTTAAAATAGTAAAAAAGCAGAGGATAGCTCAATGTTTTGAATGGGCATATTGTTTATATTGGAGGATTATTGCTGTACGGATATTGTCCAACGATCCTTGGGCTACAAATTTGCCATTTACACTTGTCTGTTTTGACACATAATCTTTCTCGACCATTGGATTGTGGGTAACCAGCAGATGATAACCTGTGTTTAACAGTCCAGTCTTGTAAAAATTGTTTGAATGGAAGGGATGAAGGGTCTAATGTCCACCATCACATGCTGAGTTCCCCAGAGCGCCGTAGGTTTGAAATATGTCTCGGCAAATTGAAATAATCCTTGTGGCTCCAAGTGGTATAGATTCAGCCAGCCTTGTTAACCTTAAAAAGCGCATGCTAAGTTAACCATGGTTCCCAACATGGAAGATGTCCATGACGATTTGCTGAAATGGCCAATCAGAGGTGTCAAATTGATTGGTTGACTGGGCAATTTTGAGCAGAACGTACAACCTGCTCTAATGTTACGAATTGAAGCATTCATTTGGGCCAATAAACATTTCATTTTATTCTTGCCTTTAATGCCAACTTGCCTTGGTGTGCAGAATGTAGGCTATGTAAACTTTTGCGTGTCGACAAAGGTGGGATTTTCGACTTTGATCTAATAAAACTAATCCGTCGTCAACATTTGAGGCGGTGCCTCACCCCCAGTATTCGCGGATTTCGGGTGCAGGAGGCTGCGCGTCTTTTGGAATCCATTTTATATTACTTCAATTAATTTTTTTGTATTGCGGGTCGCTGCGTCCCGCCACACGGATAACGTCTGGTGAGATGAGCTCCAGGTTGTCATTTGCACCGAATGTTGCTAATAGGTTTGTTGATTTGATCTTAGTCATCCATGTTGTCAGACTCTATGATGTCTGATTGAGAGGGTTCAGCAGTGAATACATTTAGGAGTGATGTAGAGATGTCTATGGGTTACGAGAGACAGCATCGGAGGCGATGTCCATTTCCCAGGGCATTCTAATAAATGGTGAATCTGTACCTGAGGGTTTTTCCTTTAACCTGAATAATCGGGGTTTTCTTTTTATTACAAGGTTTATATCTCCGAATAATCCTTTAGTGGTTTATGATCTGTAACCACTATGAGATTCAGGCAACCCATTCAAAAATGCGACATTTTTCCAATGCCCACGCAATTGCTGCTGCTCTCGCCTTCAATAGGTGCATATCTGCGCTCAGCATCAATGCAGAATCTGCTACCAGCAAATATCAGGCGCCAACCTTCAGGGCAGCAAACTGGGGATTTGTCGGTGTTGCATGAGCAATACTTCTGCAGAAGTAGGAAGCCCATTCCGTCTTTTGCTCCAATCTGAAACGAGGAAGGTTATTCGTTTTCAACAATGCCTTTTCGACTAAGTCAACTATGACCTTCTTTGAATGCTGGAATGATCCTCGAGGCTTTTACTCAAATAAAGTGTGATCACTTTTGACGAGATACGAAATGAAGCATGACTGGGTTTCAGTGAGTATGCCCAAGCAACTTGGTTGACCAGACCAAAACCATGATCTGGCATCGGTGAGTGTCTTTGGTATTGGGAAGTTTAATATCGCCATCCAGCGGAGGATGTTATCCTGAGCCACCCAAACACCTTGCAAAAATTGGAATTTTTCTCTTTTATACGATATATATTTTTTTGTACAATGGAAGAGGAAATCGAAACGTCCTGGAAAAAGGCAAGATCTGATGTCAGAGTCGTAGAGAAATGTGTCATCTACGATTTTTACTTTGGGGGATTCTTTTTATTACTTCATCATACCTTCGGGTGTAGGTATCGCCAGATGCTTTGTAACCTTGGGCATCTCTCTCATACATGAATGGAACACCCCATTCTATGATGAAGGTGGTGATGGCTGGGACTCTTTATATAAGGGGATGGAATGATATCCATCAACAGCATCCAACACTGTTTTCTTTTGCTTAGGTGGCACTTTCTAGTGCTATATGGAATGGTGACCTTCTATGGTATGTTTCCTGTTTGCACTGTGAATTCAAGTGTTGGTAGTCTATGGTTCGTCGTGGTTTGTCATTTTTTTTCTTGGCGGTAATTACCATAGTGCACAACAATCAGTGGGCATGCTGACGGGTATCATCCTATTATTATACCCTTTTCACATCTTCCCAAAAGGCCTGCCTTACGGGCTCTTTGAAGTGAAAAGGCACAGGAATTGGATTATGTCTGGCTTTTGGGACTGCTCCTTCATTTGAGGTGTATTTGCAGTGGGGGCACCAACATCGGTGGGAATTCAGTATTGAGTATTTTTTTAGTGTTTATGCCTTTTTTTAGGCGCGGTATTTTCGGCCTCCCATTACATTATATTATATATATATATATATATATATATATATATATATATATATATATATATATATATATATAGGTATCAAAACACTAATATTCCATGTTTCTAATTTATTACATTACAAACTAAAATACGAGGGCATTTATAAGAGAAATGATGTGTAATGAATAATTAAGCAAAGATTGTAATATCGCCTACAGGTTACAAATTTAACATAAACATATAAAAATATTAAATCTAGTAAGGATTTACAATTTATATGCACAAAAACACATACGTATAGATACGCACACACTTTATATATATATATATATATATATATATATATATATATATATATATATACTAGCAGCATGATTCGGCGTTGCCGTGCTTGATTCAAACGACTCATACAGCAATCGCTATCACTTGACTTAAAATATTTTTGCCCTTCCTTGCCTTTAAAGGAGTGCCCTTTGCCGTGCTGATGTTGCTACATGCCTTACTTCTTGCCTATCTCACACTGCGAATTTTTCGAAGCTCTATACTAAACATTAAATCTGTTACGAAAAAAAAGAACTAAACAAAATGAACACAAAACGATCAGTTTTTTAAAAAGGACTCGTAACTGGAAAAAAACCGAATGAAAAAGAATGTTAACAACAAATACTTTTTATAGCCAACCCAGTTCTGCGGAATCAGAATCAACGTTGAGTTTAAGGAAGTGAATGAGCCAATTGGAGTAAAGTGCCATGCAGATTTACATTCGTGATAGTGATAGAAATTATTAGGAGGATTTGAGATAATATATATATATATATATATATATATATATATATGAATTTAAAAAATGCTCTAAAAAAATAAATGGCCAATAGAATCTTCCACACACCCATCCATACATACATTTAACATATAAAAATAGATGGGTAAAATTAAATTAATCTGTACTAAAAACAACAATGATAAAGAAAACGAAACGTTAACAACATTAGCGAAAAAAAATAGACACGGAGTGATTAACACGTATATGTCTATAAAGTCTGCATATAAACCTCGGTATATAAAAATATCAGATTTTTGTATATTCTTACTTTGTCCTGGACATTGAGTTCTACCACACACACAAACTCTTGGAAATAATATATATATATATCTATCTATATATATATATATATATATATATATTATATACTAATATTATAATAAAACAAAGAAATACTTTATATATATATATATATATATATATATATATATATATATATATATATATATATATTTATATATGTCTGGAAAAATTTGCATATTTAGATTTCTGGAAATTCCAGTCGAATCCACAACATTCACTTACGTGCTAATACCCTTGGGAAGAAAATCCTCTTCAATCTCCCCTCCAGCTATGGGTAAAATAGCAGGACAGACTTGGTTCTATAGCTGTGATGGCAACTGGTCTAGGAGAAACAACTCTGAATTAAAACCTGCGGAGGCTTCGTTTGGGAACCTTTAGCCATGCGGTGCACCAGGTTTCTGTATTTGTCCTAAAAAAAGTGTGGCTGGTCCTGCACGAGGCCTTCACCACTATAATCAAATCTCATGTGCCGGTGTCAGGGATGTCGGTAGTTTTGGGACTTATCGGCATGACCCTCATACGTCGAACGCGACGGAGACAGGATTATATATATATATATATATATATATATATATATATATATATATATATATATATATATATATATAACATTATCTATGATATTAAATGCCCTTTAAGGATTTGTGTTCCTCACCAAACTGGACTCATAAATAATTACATCGGCTACACAACGTTTTTTTATCCAAATTCTTACATTACACCTATCTGATCACAGCTCCATCAGAACATTTTTTACTTTACAAATTCAGATTTTACAATGACACTTAATTAGGAACATACTAGTAGAAAATACAAATATATTAACTGCATCCACTTTAAAAAAAAGACTAAAAATAATGGAATATCTAATAATAAAAAAGAAAAAGCCAACTCTTAACAATATTAACTATGAACAAAACAAACAAACCGTATTCAGAAATTAAATATAATTACTATACACACATTAATACACAGAACACATTTGAAATAAGATAATCAACATCCTTGATAATGGTTAAAGGTATAGCCTTTTTTTCGAAATACAAAACATTCGGACAGTTCTTACACACCTTTGTCCAGAAAAGAAAAATCTTGTTAAAACACATAAAAATTAAATAAAAAAAGCTCAACCGTAGTAATTTGTTTTCGTTTTTAATGAAACATGCATAAATAGGAATATAAATATATATATATATATATATATATATATATATATATATATATATATATATTTACAAATGAAAATGTAGTTATTTAAAGCATTAGTTCTATTTCATCTTCAAGCGAATTTTGGAGTAACTTTTAAAATTTACCGGGTTTTAAATACACAGCTAAAATCACGTTTCCATGGTTACAGAATATTCTACTCAAATTGAACACGGGGTGTCTAGATTTTCCTTATGACAGTATCATTGTATCAGTTATTAGCTACATTTTGTAAGGGGTAAGGGGTGAGGATGTATTTTACACTGAAACCTGACGTCGGTTGAATGGATGTCGTCTGAATTGAATTTAAAAAAAAAAAAAAAAAAAAAATTGTTAACGGTAAAAAATTTTCAACGTCATCTTTTAAAATTTTTATTTTTTTTTTTACAATTTTTTTTTTATTTAACTACGATTTGAAATATTTTCCTTTTTAATTTTTATTTTACTATATTCTTTTTAAGAACAGTTAAATGTATTAGAATCCATTATATTATGTAGGATTATTTTAACATTAAGTTTAAGTATGTATATGAGGTTACATTTTTTTTTTTTTTTTTTTTTTTTTTTTTATATGACTATGACAGCAGAAATGGTTACTTAATTTCACTGATTCAGTAAACTTTTCTTTTATATATAAACCTATTATTATAATATTTCACATGTAAGTACTGAGGACATGGGTCATTCAAAAGCTTACATGTTATGGTATTTCATATTAATTTTATTTTACTATAGGTGTTATTTTTGGATTCTTTTTTTAATGCGTGTAGTATTATTTAAAAGAAATTTAGGTTAGAATTCATTCAATTTAACTACAATTTTAATTACAAATTCAAAATTACAACTTTAAAATTTTAAAATATTTTCATTGTTTAGTTTTAATAGACTATATTACTTTTATAACAGAAGGAAAATTACTCATATTAAGTAAGATTATTTTTCCATATCAAGTATATATTTAAATTTTTTTTTTTTTTTTTTTTTTTTTTTTTTTTTTAAATTTAAATATTATTTAAGTAATATTAATGGCACTTACTACAAAACTAGCTAAGTCATTTCTCAGATTTAGTAAACTTTATTTATTTATTAATTAATTAATTTATTTATTTCAAATATATGTAACCTAATTAATAAAGTTTCATATGTATGTATAAATAACATGTTAGAATTCATTTTATTTTACTACAATTTTAATTTCAATTTTAAAATTTTAAAATTATAACTTTAAAATTTTAAAATATTTTCATTGTTAGTTTTAATTTAGACTATATTACTTTATAACAGAAGGATAATTACTCATAGTAAGTAAAAAATTTTTTTTCCTATCAAAGTATATGTAAATTACAATTTTTAAACTTTTAATTTAGATATTATTTAAGTAATATTAATGGCCCAGACTACAAAACTATCTAAGTCATTTCTCAGAATTAGTAAACTTTATGTATTAATTCAAGTTTAAGTATGTATATGAGGTTACATTTTTTTTTTTTTTTTTTTTTTTTTTTTTATATATATATATATAAACCTAGTGATATAATGTTTCTCATGTAAGTACAAAGGACATGGGTCATTCAAAAGCTTACATCTTATGGCATTTCATATTAATTTTATTTTACTATATTTATTTTTTTTGGGATTCTTTTTTAGTGCGTGTAGTATTATTTAAAAAAGAAACTTAGGTTAGAATTCATTCAATTTAACTTTAATTTTAGTTTCAATTTTAAAATTACAAACTTTAAACTTTTGAAAAAATTTTTCATTGTTAGTTATATTAGACTATATTACTTTTATAACAGAAGGAATATTACTCATAGTAAGTAAAATTATTTTTCAATATCCAAGTATATGTAAATTACAATTTTTAATTTTATATTTTATATTTTTAAATATTATTTTAGTAATATTAATGGAACTTACTACAAAATTAGCCAAGTCATTTCTCAGATTTAGTAAACTTTATTTATTACTTAATTTATTTATTTATTTTAAATATATGTAACCTAAGTAGTAAAGTTTCATATGTATGTACCAAGAACAGGTTAGAATTCATTTTATTTAACTACAATTTTAATTACAATTTTAAAATTACCACATTAAAATTTTAAAATATTTTCATTGTTAGTTTTAATTGACTATATTACTTTATAACAGAAGGATAATTACTCATAGTAAGTATAATTATTTTCCATAACAAAAGTATATATAAATTACAATTTTTAAACTATTATATTTAAATATTTAAGTAATATAAATGGCACAGACTACAAAACTATCTAAGTCATTTCTCAGATTTAGTAAACTTTATGTATTAATTAATTAAATTATTTATTTTAAATATATGTAACCTGAGTAATAAAGTTTCATATGTATGTACAAAGAACAATGGGTCATACATTACCTTACATCATCTAGCTTTAGTTATAATTTCATTTTTCAGGAGGTGTTTTATCGGATTCATTCAAGTGTTTGTAGTACATTTATTATAGAGGTGTTTCGGTTAGGATACATTTTATTTAACTACAATTTTTTAAACGGTGTTTATGTTTTAATACGTTTTAACCACAATTTTAAATAACAGTTTAAAACATTTTTCCTGCCATTCAATAGACTTTTTTTTTTTTTTTTTTTTTTTTTTTTTATATATATTTAAGGAAAATTTTTGACAATGACGGCATATAATAGCTATTTCATTTCTCTGATTCAGTAAATTTTTATTTTTTATAAACTTAGTAATATATAGTTTTTCTCTTGTATACATAGAGGACACGGGTCGTTTAATGATCTACAAATTCTAGCTCTTCTTATTAACTTCCATTTTACTGTAGGTGTTTTTATTTGATTCTTTTAGATGCCAGAAAATATTTTGAGAGAGATGTTTGATTTTTATATTTATTTATTCTAAATGAAGTTTGATGTTGGTTGAAATTTTTTGAATTCATGGCTAGTGCAACCTATATATATTTTTATGTTATCAGGATTTTCAATCGAAGAGATATTGCATTGGTATACTAATGATTCAGTGCAACATTTATTTTGTAGTGGGCAATTTTGAGGGTTTCGACAATTACATAGTTTTTGTTTATTTACATCAGTTTTTATCTTAATTTTTCTATTGTCTAAATTTTTTTTGGTTTTGGTATAAGTGTTTATTTAAGATATTAGCATTATGGTTCTTAATGATTTTTTCTAAGTTCTTTGTACAGCTATAACTTAATTTTAGTGTTTTTTATTGAAAATAGTACTTAGTTTTTTTTCACAAGGAAATGCTTGACTATTAATGTGAGGAATTTATGTCCTAATCTGTTCTTTACCATTTGGTTATATGGGGAGTATACCAAATAATTTTTCTACATCTGTTTTTTTTCTATGTTTTCCATTTTCATTTTTTTTATATACGCTAGTTTTTGGGTTTTTTGTAGCCACTATCTTTTAGAGCCTTATTATAGCCATTGATATGCTCATCAAAAATCTTGTTATTAGCTGAATTTGTACTAATTCGTTTACTTATAGATAACGGTATATGTTTAATTATAGATGGGGGTGATTTGATTTAGGATGTATATATAAAGGATTGGTGTTTGGTTTTTTATAAAGGTGTGTATGTATTTTTATTTAGATCTAAAGTTATATCTAGGAAGTCTACTTTTTTAATTTAGTACTAACTGTAATTTTTAAGCCCATGCTTTTAAATTCTTTATATAATAACTTTCTAATTCTATCTATTTTGAAGTTCGTTGAGTTTCTAATGACCATTAGCCCATCGTCCCTGTACAAACCAATATCATCTGTATTAATTTCATAGTGTGCTGTAAGATTGTATAATATAAAGAGGCCAATGAGATCAGAAGACTCAGCTGAGTCTAGTGATCCCATTGTGATGTCAAATTGTCGTAAGAATTCTTAACCCATTCCTCACCTTTATGTATAAGTACTGATTTTTTTGCTAACAGAATAATGTTCCTTTCTTCTTCTGTAATATCCGTAAAGTGGGTGGCGAAGTCCAACGCATTGAAAAATAGTTCTTTGGAAATCGATTGGTAATAATTATCGATATCAAATTGTATTAATGTACAATTGTTTTTTCCTTTTAATGTGGTAAACCAGTTTATCACTTCCTTTGTATTAATCCACAGTTTGAGGCTAATTTTTTTCTTTAATTTGTTTATTTACCCTTTCAAGGATCATTTTACTTATTTTTCCTATCTCCGGTCTTGTGGGATTAATTATCCTTGTAGTGGGATTAGCCTCAAAATCAGGTTTATGGTCCTTCAAGGTGATGTAGCATTCTCTTTGGTCTAGTTGTCCTACTCTATCACTGAGCATTAGTTTATCAGTGATTTCCTTACTTCTAGTATTGATATCCCGAACTATGTTGATGTCATTGTTATTCGCTTTCTTGTAGTTCTTATACAAGTCTTTATTCATTAGGTCGTTATATTCTTTTATGGATGTTTTATAAAAGTTCCCAGTTTTATCGGATTTTACTAAAATTTTATCTGTAGCATTTATATCCTTTACAATCTTATCCAGGCGTTTCTGGAAGTAGCTTTTCTTGTCATGGAAATTTATGTTGTTAATTATTTCCAGTAGGTCCTTTTCGAAAGCGGACAAACCATGAATAAATGGTGCTGCATTTTTACTGTTAAAACCGTAAGTTTCCTTGTTTTTTTGTTTTTGGTTGATTCTTATTAAGGAAGAAGTAAGCTCTCCATCTCATCCTTCGTATAAGTTCCTCTGTTTTATTCATTAATAACTCGAAATATTCCTTTTTGTTGGTATTAGGAATGTTCTTCAGAGAAATTCGAAATTTATTTTTTCCATATTTTCTTCTTGTTAAAAATAAAGATTTAGAGTGCTCGACTTTATTTAGGAGCAAGATATATGTATATAAATAAAAAAAAAAAAGAACAGTAAGATATAAAATCCGGTGTTCTTATAGATATTTTTTATTTTTACAAAATAGTGCTCAATGTAAATTTACAGAGCATTAATATTATAAATTAATTGATTTTAAAATATGGTTATTTTTCGCTACACAGTTCCAACCATGTTTCAAAAATAGAAGCTAAAACCCTAATTTTATTTTTGCAAATAAATTAAAAGCATTAGTTCTATTTCATCTTCAAGCGAATTTTGGAGTAACTTTTAAAATTTACCGGGTTTTAAATACACAGCTAAAATCACGTTTCCATGGTTACAGAATATTCTACTCAAATTGAACACGGGGTGTCTAGATTTTCCTTATGACAGTATCATTGTATCAGTTATTAGCTACATTTTGGTAAGGGGTGAGGATGTATTTTACACTGAAACCTGACGTCGGTTGAATGGATGTCGTCTGAATTTAAAAAAAAAAAAAAAAAAAAAAAAAAAATTGTTAACGGTAAAAAATTTTCAACGTCATTTTTTTAAAATTAAAAATTTTTTTTTACAATACTTTTTATTTAACTACGATTTGAAATATTTTCCTTTTTAATTTTTATTTTACTATATTCTTTTTAAGAACAGTTAAATGTATTAGAATCCATTATATTATGTAGGATTATTTTAACATTAAGTTTAAGTATGTATATGAGGTTTTTTTTTTTTTTTTTTTTTTTTGTATATGACTATGACAGCAGAAATGGTTACTTAATTTCACTGATTCAGTAAACTTTTCTTTTATATATAAACCTATTATTATAATATTTCACATGTAAGTACTGAGGACATGGGTCATTCAAAAGCTTACATGTTATGGTATTTCATATTAATTTTATTTTACTATAGGTGTTATTTTTGGATTCTTTTAATGCGTGTAGTATTATTTAAAAGAAATTTAGGTTAGAATTCATTCAATTTAACTACAATTTTAATTACAAATTCAAAATTACAACTTTAAAATTTTAAAATATTTTCATTGTTTAGTTTTAATAGACTATATTACTTTATAACAGAAGGAAAAAATTACTCATATTAAGTAAGATTATTTTTCCATATCAAAGTATATGTATTTTTTTTTTTTTTTTTTTTTTTTTTTTTTTTTTTTTAAATTTAAATATTATTTAAGTAATATTAATGGCACTTACTACAAAACTAGCTAAGTCATTTCTCAGATTTAGTAAACTTTATTTATTTATTAATTAATTAATTTATTTATTTCAAATATATGTAACCTAATTAATAAAGTTTCATATGTATGTATAAATAACATGTTAGAATTCATTTTTTTTTTACTACAATTTTAATTTCAATTTTAAAATTTTAAAATTATAACTTTAAAATTTTAAAATATTTTCATTGTTAGTTTTAATTTAGACTATATCATTTTTTATAACAGAAGGATAATTACTCATAGTATTAAAAAAATTTTTTTTCCATATCAAAGTATATATAAATTACAATTTTTAAACTTTTAATTTAGATATTATTTAAGTAATATTAATGGCCCAGACTACAAAACTATCTAAGTCATTTCTCAGAATTAGTAAACTTTATGTATTAATTCAAGTTTAAGTATGTATATGAGGTTACATTTTTTTTTTTTTTTTTTTTTTTTTTTATATATATATAAACCTAGTAATATAATGTTTCTCATGTAAGTACAAAGGACATGGGTCATTCAAAAGCTTACATCTTATGGCATTTCATATTAATTTTATTTTACTATATTTGCTTTTTTGGGATTCTTTTTTAGTGCGTGTAGTATTATTTAAAAGAAACTTAGGTTAGAATTCATTCAATTTAACTTTAATTTTAGTTTCAATTTTAAAATTACAAACTTTAAACTTTTGAAATATTTTCATTGTTAGTTATATTAGACTATAGAAGGAATTTATAACAGAAGTAAAATATTAAAGTATAGTAAGTAATTTTAAACCTTTATATTTTAAAATATCCAAGTAATATTAATGGAACTTTAAAATTTTTTTTGGATTTATAATTTTAAAATATTATTTTAGTAATATTAATGGAACTTACTACAAAATTATTAAAGTTTCATTTCTTTAGGATTTAGTAACTTTATTTAATTACTTAATTTATTTATTTATTTTAAATATATGTAACCTAAGTAGTAAAAAAAAAAAAAAATAAATTAAACAAATTAAATTTGAATTAATACATAAAGTTTACTAATTCTGAGAAATGACTTAGATAGTTTTTGTAGTTGGGCCATTAATATTACTTAAATAATATCTAAATTAAAAGTTTAAAAATTGTAATTTACATATTTTTTTGATATGGAAAAAATTTTTTTTTACTTATGAGTAATTATTTTCTGTTATAAAAGTAATATAGTCTAAATTAAAACTAATAATGAAAATATTTTAAAAATTTTAAAGTTATAATTTTAAAATTTTAAATTGAAATTAAAATTGTAGTAAAATAAAATGAATTCTAACATGTTATTTATACATACATATGAAACTTTATTAATTAGGTTACATATATTTGAAATAAATAAATTAATTAATTAATAAATAAATAAAGTTTACTAAATCTGAGAAATGACTTAGCTAGTTTTTGTAGTAATTATTGCTATAAATAATATTTAAATAATATTTAAATTTAAAAAAAAAAAAAAAAAAAAATTTTTATATACTTTGATATGGAAAAATAATATTTTTTAATATGAGTAATTTTCCTTCTGTTATAAAGTAATAATTTCTATTAAAACTAAACAATTAAATTATAAAAACTAAAATTGAAAAATTTAAAATTTTAAATTTGTAATTAAAATTAATTAAAATAAATGTTAAATATGAATTTTAAACAAAATTTTTTTAAATAATACTACAGGACATTAAAAAGAATCCAAAATAACACCTATAGTAAAATAAAATTAATTGAAATACCATAACATGTAAGCTTTTTTTTGAATGACCCATGTCCTCAGTACTTACATATGAAATATTATAATAATAGGTTTATATATAAAAGAAAAGTTTACTGAATCAGTGAAATTAAGTAACCATTTCTGCTGTCATAGTCATATACAAAAAAAAAAAAAAAAAAAAATGTAACCTCATATACATACTTAAACTTAATGTTAAAATAATCCTACATAATATATAATGGATTCTAATACATTTAACTGTTCTTAAAAAGAATATAGTAAAATAAAAATTAAAAATTAAAAATATTTCAAATCGTAGTTAAATAAAAGTATTGTAAAAAAAATCTTTAATTTTAAAAGATGACGTTGAAAATTTTTACCGTTAACAATTTTTTTTTTTTTTTTTTAAATTCAGACGACATCCATTCAACCGAGAATCAGGTCAGTGTAAAATACATCCTCACATAACCAAAATGTAGCTAATAACTGATACAATGATACTTTCATAAGGAAAATCTAGAACCCCGTGTTCAATTTGAGTAGAATATTCTGTAACCATGGAAACGTGATTTTAGAAAACATATTTAAAACCCAGTAAATTTTAAAAGTTACTCCAAAATTCGCTTGAAGATGAAATGGAACTAATGCTTTTAATTTATTTGCAAAAATAAAATTAGGGGTTTTTAGCTTCTATTTTTGAAACATGGTTGGAACTGTGTAGCGAAAATAACCATATTTTAAATCAATTAATTTATATATTAATGCTCTGTAAATTTACAATGATTATTTTGTAAAAATAAAATATCTATAAAAACATTTTTTTCATATCTTTGTTCAATTTTTATTTATATATATATATATATATATATATAATTAATTTCTATGAAAATATATCAAATTGACCACTGTTGAGAGACAGCCTAATTCCACGCTAAAACGCAAATCTCTTCAGTAAAATGAATACCAGCACTCTGGTTCACTGGTGTTTGTTGACATTCGTAAAAACAATACGCTAGAATTAGCAGTTTCTCTTAGCCGATTGCTGATGGCTTAGGAAAATCCGTTAACAATTCGATCGGGTTTCGCTCCTAGTTTGAGGCTTTCAGACATCTAGTCTCTAGATCTCACATACAGCGAAACAGTACTGTCTACGAATGATATATATATATATATATATATATATATATATATATATATATATATATATATAAAACATTAAACATTACGTGTTAATTACTCTTGGGGAAGGTATGAATCTATCTCTTCTATGAGTAAAATAGCAGGACAGAATGGGTCCTAGAACCCTGAGTGGCAACCAGTCTAGGAGAAGGAAATTCTGAATTCAAACCACCTACTGCCGTTGTAGGTCCTGCTTTTTAGATAAAGGTTGGTAAAAAGGTAACTTCAAAAACAAACACTTCTTTG
This sequence comes from Acanthosepion pharaonis, assembly GCA_903632075.3. Taxonomy (NCBI): domain Eukaryota; kingdom Metazoa; phylum Mollusca; class Cephalopoda; order Sepiida; family Sepiidae; genus Acanthosepion; species Acanthosepion pharaonis. The sequence goes on from CAHIKZ030001393.1 coordinate 239,833, forward strand.
AGAGGAGAGACGGGTCTGAACTTAACATCCGTAGTGCTAAAGGAATCGGCAAACCATTGCACTATTCTGCTTTGAATGTCACCGTGAACAACAATTTTGAGAAGGAGAAGAATGGTGATGCAAAAATGCAATATAATATATATATATATATATATATATATATATATATATATATATATAATATCATATCCGTAAGTGGAAAGGATAATCCAAGTAGGTCTTTTTAATATAAAATAGAAAAAAAAAGATCCATGAAAAATCTCAATGTTTTCGTTGATATTATTTTATATATATATATATATATATATATATATTATAAATTAATTGATTTAAAATATGGTTTTTTCGCTACACAGTTCTAACCATGTTTCAAAAATGGAAGCTAAAACGTCCGAATTTAATTTTGTAATTAAATTAAAGACATTAGTTCCATTTCATCCTCAAGCGAATTTTGGAGTAACTTTTTAAATTCCTGGGTTTTAAAGACACATCTAAAATCATAATTCACGTTTCCAAGGTTACAGATAAATCCACTTCCACTAGACAAGGGGTGTCTGCGTGTTCATTATATCTGTATTTCGATGTATCAGTTATTGATCCGTTTTGGTGGTGGGTAGGGGTGTATTTTTCAATGAAATCTAACATCCGTTAAAAATGCATGTCGTCTGGATTTTTTTTAATTTTATTGTTAACGGCAAAAATTCTTACGGCATTTTTTTCTATTTGTATATTCAAAGATTTTGGGGGGGTGTTTAGGTTAGAATACGTTTTATTTAACTACGATTTGAAAAATATTTTCACTTTTAATTTTTAATTTTTAATATACTATATTTCTTTTAAGAACAATTAAATGTATTAGAATCCCTTACATTATGTAGAATTATTTTCACATATTTTGTAAAAATAAAAATATCTATAAGAACACCGGATTATATATCTTACTGTTCTTTCTTTTTATTTATTTATACACACACACACGCACACACGTACACACACACACACTCGCACATATATATATATCAAAGATGATCCCTCTTCCTGTTGTGACCTCTTGATCCAGTCTTCCTCTCTACTGTTCCTGCTTTTTAAAACTTATTCACCATTCTCTTAAAATGGACTTTGATGATGGAAGAAAGAGTATGAATTTTGATACTATTACTGAAGGCCTGAATGATTTTTTCCTTTTACCATTGCTCAGATGAGAAGACAGTGGGTCTGAGACAAAACGATTTTAACCTGTTTTTTTTTTTTCTAGCTGAATAATTCAAAGTGTTTTACAGTGATTCTTACGATAAATGGTGTCAAGATGGCTAAATATCTTATCTGAAAAACTGGAAAAAAGAAACACAATTAGTTTAGTGGTTTTTAAACCTTTTGTGGGATGGATAATAATGCTGTATACGACTTGAACAATTTTGCACTTACACCCGGTATATAGTTGGCTTTTTGTTGTTACTTTGTTCATTATTTACCGGGATTCCGAGTCTTCTATTTTTGTTATGGGATAAATACCCCAGGAGACACGTGTTTTCCGAATTAAACACAACCAGCATGTAGGAAAAAAAAAAATTTCAGGGGAGATAACTTTACCGTAAAACGCAAGAATGACTTCCCTTGAATATTTATTTATTTATTTTTGTTTGTTTGTTATTTTCTTTTCTTTTTTTTTTTTTTCTCTCCATAGGCAGCTACTGGACATCCCTTGATGACAGTCGATCTAGGAAAAGGGAAAACCTGATTTTAAACCTCTGCTGCCTTCCGGCCAATATCCATCACAGAATAGCTATGGAAATAAATTTAGAAGGGAAATACGGAGACAGGTCCCGAAGATTGTTGGCTGTCAAGACTAGCAACCTTCCGATAAGCTGCTGATTCCAATTCAAATGTAATGCTCTGTATTTTCGGATCTTGACGGTATGGTTGAGTTCATGTGGTTTGGGCGTGGCAAGGCCTCCATATACAGTCGCCCTGGCCTGCGCCCCGGAAAGTTTACAATCCTTAGTCTCACTACCCAGTGAGAGTATGCCGATCTATATCGCACACACATACATACATACACAAATACAAATTACATACAACGACAAGTATTTATTGGTTAATAAATATAATACGTAATTATAGACAATTTACAAATCGCAGCAACGCGACAATTTTGTAATCGCTTTATTTTCATATAGTCAAGTTTGTGTTTCACAATGTGGCAGCAGTGAAATATTGGTGCCTTCTGTTGCAGGACAAATACAAGCCAACTAAACTTTATGTGGACTTTGATAAAATAGTAGACGGTAATCACGTCGGCTTTTCCTAATCACATGGGACGCACTAATGAAGTGTGGCCCTGCCAGATCACGTCGGGGTCACCAATGAAATGTGGCGGAATTCACATTAATGTAACTTTAGATTAGGAAACAAAACTGACGTGGAAAAGGATAAGCAAAAAACATCGTTACACATAACTATTATTTTTGTATTTCAAAGTTAATGACTGTTCTTAGAAGATTTTTGCCGTGTAAGGAAAGATTATGTAAGTGTATAAGGAATGTTCAGCATGTGAGTGGTGTGCGTGAGTGAGAAGGTTGGCGCATGGTTTCAACTGTCGGGGATTGTTTGGCAGCTGAATTCTCACTAGTTAGCTAAGAAAAATTCTTGCTTATATAAGTGACTATAGGCTCCAAATCGCTGCGCGGGAAGAGTTATTCATCACGTGCAGACGATCTGATTGTTTGGCATTGACCAATCAGCGAGCGAGTTTTGGGGAGACTTAAGAAAGCTTCTGTGCTCCGTTTCTCCCAAAAGTGCACAAAACTGATTACATGAAAATAGAGCGATTACAAAATTGTCGCATTGCTGCAATTTGTAAATTGTCTATAATAACGTATTGGTGATTTATTAACCAATGAATGCTTGTCGTTGTATGTGATTTGTATTTGTGTATGTATGTATGTGTATGCGATATAGATCGGTATAAGAGCATAACACGGCGGACAGCATATGACGACCCCAGACGCGTACTGCTCACAGTAAAAGGGTTGATTTTTTTTAACAACCAAGACGGTACCATTACCTCGTGAGATAAACAGGTATTTTACATTGTTACGTTAACGTTAAAGATTAATGAAGAATAAGATTTTAATCTAATTTATTTTATGTTCGTTGTATGTTGAATGCTCCAGAGTAAGAAATCCTAAGTATTTATTCTTCATTATTAAAAAGGAAAAAGGAAAAAAGAAATTTTCTTAAAAAATATTGTAGATCATGAAGTCCTATTAAAGCCCACTTAATTCTTTACCTGTTCAATGATCCCTGACTTTGGACCAGATATAGAAATATCGTAAAAAATCAAAGCAGACAGTATTCTAAATTTTACTAAAACTTTCATCGTGGCTGATTTCTGCTTCGTCAAAACGAATTAAAATAAAATAAATGAACAATAAAATTATTTGAACCGCATTTACGGTCTGCAAGCTGAAGCAATTTACATAATATAGATCTGGATTTCGAATTTGTTTATTGCGTATAATGGTCAGCACACTTCTGTAATGTATAAACGTTTAAAAATAAATTATTAATGTTACAAATGGGGCAAAAGACACATTAAAGCTATCTGATGTTCGTTGCTTTTCTTTTTCTTCCACTCACCTCACTTAACGACTTACATAGTGAACGCAACTCGAACTAACGACCAGTTCTGAAATCTCATAAGATAAAAAAAAAAATTATAGATAATCTTAGATATTAAACATTTTGTGGGATGGACAATCATGCTATTACAGGAGTAATATTAAATATTTTTGGAGTTGGTTGACACAAACGATTTACAAAGGAAAAAAAATAAAGTTTCTTAAAAATATTGTTTACTATGAAGTCCATTAAATTAAAAAAATTATTAAACCGCCAAGTAGTTTTTTTTTTCAAAGTATTTTCCCAAACAAATCGGCTTATTCAAATTTCATTGATTGGTTTGCGAATTGGAACGAAACGTAGAGTTTGTAAATCTCGACAAAAAATGTTACCGATAACTTCAAGAATACGAAATACTGCGAGGATTTCAACACACGTCAGCGTGTTCTGAAAAAAAATCTAGTAAAGAAAAACGCAGTTTACAATTTTACATTGTTACGTTAACGTTAAAGATTAAGGAAGAACAAGATTTTAATCTAATTTTTTTTTATGTTCGTTGTATGTTGAATGCTCCAGAGTAAGAAATCCTAAGTATTATTCTTCGCTATTAAAAAGGAAAAAAGAAATTTTCTTAAAAAATATTGTTGACCATGAAGTCCTATAAAATTAAACTAAACAAGTAAACTGCAAAGTAGGTTTTTTACCAAAGTATTTTTTCCAAACAAATCGGCTTATTCAAATTTCATTGATTGGTTTGCGAAATTGAACGAAACGTAATCAACAATACGCAATGCTGTGAAAATTGACGCGGGTTACAAAAAATGTTTTAAAGTAAAGAATACAGATCTGGTTTTCGAATTTGTTTATTGCGTTTAATGTTCAGCGGACTTCTGTATTGTGTAAACATATAGAAATAAATTAGTAATATTACAAATGGGTCAAAAGAGACATTGAAGTGCGTCTTTTTTTTTCCATGTAGACACACCTCACTTAACGACTTACATGGTTAACGTAACTCGAATTTAACACCAATTCTGAAATCTTATAAATTTTTTGAATATCTGCGTATCTACATGTCCCAGGCAAAAGAAACTAAATAGGCTGAAATGAAATGCAAACATATGCAAAAAGGTGTAGATATTACAACCGATTTCACGAAGCTTCGAAAAAGTTCAATATGCGCACAACGAACGTTAAGTCGGTAGTCCAGCTCCTGCTAAACACGCAGTAGCATGTCTTGCGTAACATTCATCTCTCTCTCTCTCTCTCTCTCTATATATATATATATATATATATATATATATATATATATATTGGCAGACGATCATGTAACATAGATCGTGTAGCGTAGATCGCTATGGACATGTAATCGGAAGGTGACGCAGTGCAATATAAACCACAGTAGGCAGGGTCCGATTATGACATTTTGGGGCACCTAGATTAATGAAATTATACTCCCACGCCACAGACGGAACCACCCTATAACTCGCCCGCGCCCAGAGTGAATATTTTTTTTACTCGTGATATATTTTAGCGACATTTACACAGCTTGAAATGACCTTATTGCAAATTTATTAAATAAACTAGAATAGCAATCTTTTGTTTGTCAATAAAAATATTCTTTAAAAAATACGACTATTTTACTATTTATTAGTAGGCGGTGTTATACTAGTCTCAAGGATAATCTAGTCCTGGGCTTTAGGCTGAAACCTGTACTAAACTCGTGGATAATCCGGTCATGGGCTCTACGCTGCAGCCTGTACCAGCCTCGAGGATAATCCGGTCATGGGCACTAGGCTGCAGTCTGTACTAGGCTCGTGGATAATCCGGCCATGGGCTCTAGGCTTCAGCCTTTACTTGCTTTATGGATAATCTGATCATGGGCTCTAGGCTGCAGACTGTACTAGCCTCGAGGATAATCGGATCATGGGCTCTAGGCTGCAGCCTGTACTAGTCTCAAGGATAATCCGGTCATGGGCTCTAGGCTGCAGCCTGTAATAGCCTCGTGGATAAGCTGATCATGGGCTCTAAGCTCGGGGATAATCCGATCATGGGCTCTAGGCTGCAGACTGTACTAGCCTCGTGGATAATGGGATCATGGGCTCTAGGCTGCAGCCTGTACTAGTCTTGAGGATAATCCGGTCATGGGTTCTAGGCTGCAGCCTGTACTAGCCTCGTGGATAATCTGATCATGGGCTCTAGGCTGCAGCCTATAGTACCCTCGGGGATAATCCGGTCATGGGCTCTAGGCTGCAGTCTGTACTAGCCCCGAGGATTATCCGGTCATGGGCTCTAGCCTGCAGCCTGTGCTAGCCTTGATGATAATGCGGTTATGGGCTCTAGGCTGCAGAATGTACTAGCCTCGAGGATAATCCGGTCATGAGCACTAGGCTGCAGTCTGTACTAGGGTTGTGGATAATCCGATCATGGGCTCTTGGCTGCAGCCTTTACTTGCTTTGTGGATAATCGGATTATGTGCTCTAGGCTGCAGCCTGTACTAGTCTCGAGGATAATCCGGTCATGGGCTCTAGGCTGCAGCCTGTACTAGCCTCGTGGATAATCTGATCATGGGCTCTAGGCTGCAGCCTGTAGTACCCTCGGGGATAATCCGATCATGGGCTCTAGGCTGCAGTCTGTACTAGCCTCGTGGATTATCCGGTCATGGGCTCTAGCCTGCAGTCTATACTAGGCTCGTGGATAATCCGATCATGGGCTCTAGGCTGCAGTCTGTACTATCCTCGAGGATTATCCGGTCATGGGCTCTAGCCTGCAGTCTATACTAGGCTCGTGGATAATCCGGTCATGGGCTCTACGCTGCAGACTGTACTAGGCTTGTGGATTATCCGGTCATTGAATGTAGCGATTTGTCTAAACTAGTGGTTCTCAAAATTATTTTACCCATGGACCACTTTTACTCTTAAATTTTTTTGGTGGGCCCCCATAACAATTCGATGAAACAAAAGCTTATTTTGTTTTTTTTAGTAATAGATAAGTTTAGAAATTATATTATCGAAATAGTAAATTTTGAAGTAAAACTAATTTAATGAAAATAAACTTCTGTCTATATTTCTGAAATGAGGTACTGTAACTATTTGCATTGTTTCGACTATCTTTCATGACATTTGTTGTCACTCCGGTCTTCTTTAGGTGATATTCGTTGAAGTTGAGTCCATCGGGGTAGATTGTCTTTTTTTGGATGTGTCAGTTTCAGTTATTTCCCTTTAATAACTCAACTTTTAAAGTTTTTTGTTCACCTCTGCTGCGATTTTGTCCACTGAGCCATGTGTCCTTGGGAACATTAGTGAATGAATTTGAATTTTTTTTTGTATTTTTCCGATAATATTTATTTAACAACTAAATGTTATGGAACATTTATATACACTAGTACTTCCTTCCTTCCTTCCTTCCTTCTTTCCTTCCTAATTTTCCTTCCTTTCTTATTTTATTTTCTTCTTTGTCTTACTTCCTTCTTTGTTCTTTTCCTTAGTTCCTTCCTTCCTTATTTTTTTTCTTTTCTAATTTCTTTCCTTGTTTACATTTTTTCTATTTTCCTTCCTTCCTTCCTTGTTCTCTTCCTCCCTTGTTTTCGTTTCTCTTTCTTTCCTTTTTTACTGTCCTTCCTTCGCGCTCCGTCCCGCCCGTCCAACCCTCCCTTCCTTTTGTTGTCTTCAGTTACTCTTCTTTCTTTTTCCGCACTTTTAATTACTTGTTTGATCTATTCTTTTCATCTTTACCCCATTTCCCTTCCTTCCTTCCTTGTCCCATTTCTTTCATTGAATACCCACTTCCTTTCATATTTTGAAAACAAAATAAAATCCTAGTTTTTTTCTTCCCCCTTTTTCTTGATGTGCTTATAAATTTTATTTTTTTTTGCCTTCAAATTTCTCAATCTCTTTTTTTATTTCTTATTTCTGTTCATCTTTTTTTTTTAATCTCTTCTTTTCTGTTGCTCTTTAACCCAAAACATTGCCCCTCTTGAGACCAAATAAGAAGTTGCCCGAAAATGTTTTATTATTTTTTCATGGAATCACGGTGGGTTCATCGGTAGCGTCTACGATTGAGGAATCGGACAGCCGAGTTCGAATTCCCGTCGAGTTCGTTACATTCACCCACAAAATTGGGAAAGATATGGATTCGTCTCTTCTCATCACCATTCAGCTATGGGTATAATATCCGTCTCGGAGAAGGAAAAACTCTGAAGTCAAAATCCGAGGAGACTCGTTTGGGGGCCTTGACACCTGCTGTGCACCAGTACTCTGTCTTCGGCTCTTCCAAAAAGTATGGTTGGCTCTGCACAAGCCTTCACCACTGTAATCAAATGATATGTATTGGTAGTCTGTATGGTTCCAAGAACTAGACCTCACAGAAAGAAAATGACGGAGGAGGCCTCCATATATACAAGGCGTTTCGCGATTGTTGAAACAAATCAGCGGCCTCTTAGATGAGGAGAGCTCGAGAATCCAGTAGGATGGTGCTCCTCCTCACACTGCCAATGTTACCATAGCATGGCTCTGTGAAATGCTTGGTCGGACGTCTCAGCCGCAAAGTTGGGCACCTCACTCGCCTGACCTGAATCCCCCATCACTGAGAAGGGACCTTCATATATACAGTGTGTTTCACAACTGTTGTAACAAAGCAGCGACCTCTCAGATGAGGAGAGCTCGAGGATCGTGAGGACCTTGATGAAAAGGAACCGTTCTTCCAGCAGAATGATGCTCCTTCTCACACTGCTAATGTTACCATGGCATGACTCTGTGAAATGCTTGGTCGGGCGTATCAGCCGCAAATTTGAAGCGGAATGGGCAACTCAATCCCCTGATCTGAATCCCACAGATTTCCTCCTCTGGGGTTTCCTCAAGGACAACATCCACTAGTGCAACCCTTGCACCATTGCTGCATTGAAGACATCTATTACTGAGAAGATTCAAGTGATCACCCATGAGAAATGTGAACGCATTATCTTTTTTATTATTAACAACTTTGCCTTCAACTGAACGGCGGACTCCTTGACATTTTTGGTTCATGTTTGAGACTAAAAGGTTCCAGATCCTAAAATGTTATCCTTTTACCTTTCAATAAAGGTAATTTCCATTACTCTATCATTTGTGGTCCTTGATTTGTGCCCGACCATTTTGTTTCAAAAATTGTTAAATATATGATATGTAAGCATACATAAATACCTGATTCACACAGACACAGATATATACATATATATATGTTTGTGTGTGTGTCTTCTATTTATATATGTTTATATATATATATATATATATATATATATATATATATATATATATATATATATATATATATATATATATATATAATATATATATATATATATATATATGAATATCAACATACACACACACACACACACACACACACACACACACACACACATAAACATGCATGTGATGTATAGGTATCTATATATTTCTTATATATATATATACATATATATATATATATATATATATAGCAAAACATATGAATTTTAGACACAGACACACATATATAAGTGTGTGAAAAATGTGTGTTTGTGTGTGGTATTTATTCTTTTCTCCATATATATATATATATATATATATAAATATATATATATATATAAAACACACACACATTGTTTTATTATTCTTATTAAATGTGTGTGTGTATTATGAGGCATCCAAATGAAAATATTATTTATATATATATATATATATATACGTTCATCGAATGTAATTTAATAGGACTGTCGCATATCTTACGAAGGGCTTTCTTGACGGGATCTTACGCATCCATTTTTTAAGGCGCATTACGGGAATCCGATTACGGCAAACGAAGGCCTTCAACAAAAATTTTTACGCATTTTACGCACTTACCAGATAAGGCGCATTACGGGAGTTAAATATGGTAAACGAAGGCATTCGACGAGTGTTTCAAGGCATTTAACGATTCTACGGGACTTACGCACATGCCTCGTAATAAAATTATTGGGAGTCCGGCTTACGGTAAACGAAGGCCACCGATTATCTATATAGCACCTGGTTTTTTCGCAGTCATCATCCATTCAATGTTACGTAATTTCGGTCATTGCATGGGAACTGGCGTCGTTTTTAACGAAATATTTTCGTAAAAAAAAGAGAAAAAACCAACAAAAATAGTGACATGAACGACTGAACTTTGGATTCTGGATAAGGTCAGAGGTCATGAGTACGACTGGAATTACACCCTTGAGCAAATTAATTGAAACAAAAGGAATAATTCCTCTATTATTACTTTTTTTTCATATTTTTCCAATGAAACATGACCCAATGAACATGTTAGTACTTCGTACATCCATTCCACGAAGTCGATCCTCGTAGATTGACCACAGATTATCGATTGGATTTATATCCGGAGAGTTTCCGGGCCAGTCTATAGTACTTTGATTTGCTCACTGGTAAGGCTTGTCAGTGTGTTTGTTCAGCGTTACAGTTTTCGTACGTTTCCTTGCAGTAACATCCGTTGCAGCCAATGGCTGTAGGACAACTAATCGACAGACGAGACAATATCATTTTTCTGAAATGGACAGATAATAATGAATGATGTAATTTTTTCAAAGCCAAACAAATTGAAATAATCATACCAAAAAAAAATAGATTCATATTAATGTACACCACTACAAAGGACCTAACCTGAGGAAAAATAGAAATCGATTATGCCCCTGTCACTCCAATGGGTCAAAAACTGACCGTATAGTGAAAGAAATGAAATAAAAGCGGTTGTTTCAATTAATTTTCACAAGGGTGTATGTAACTACCTGCCAGGGTATCGGCAACTAAACCTGTTCCCCTACCAGGCTTTGTTTTTTCTGGTGAGGAGTGTTGCTAAACTATCAGCAGTCTAGCAAGTAGATTACACAGTGGCAGTATTTGATTATACCTGATTGTAGGAACACACATACACACACATTAATAAACACACATATATGACATGCACATACACTCTCATAAACACACATACACACACTCATAAACATACACACTCATAAACATACACACTCATAAACACACACATATTATTTACATTATTCGGACTATTGACTATTGCCATATTTATCACAACGTTTCGGCCGTTGTACGCTCTAGCCTTCTTCAGGTGGTTGGAATGGAACCCTTTATTTCGATGTCTGGGGTAGACTGGTTCCACGCCATGTTTGATGGATGGTTATCAGTTATCTCCTGTTAATTTCTGAAAGTTCTCCACTGCCTTAACTGGGTATTGAACTCACACTCTTTGGGTCCTGTCACTGGATCTCACCAACGCCTTTATCCACTGTACCATGTGTCCTTGAGGACATCTGGGTATAAATTTCTGGGTATTATAAACCTAATGTCTTCAGCAACCATTTTTACCAGTGCTCATATTGCAATTTTTGCTGTTATCATTGCATGTTTTTTTTTTTACCAGAGCTCATATTGTAGCTATGTTGTTATCATTGCTTTTTCTCTGACACTCCTTATTACTGGTTCCCATATTGTATTTATTTCTATGCTTGGTCTGCTCAGGAGATTTTTGTGGCTTAGCATATGTGCTGATTCCTTAAGTTTACGAATTTTCCAATGGTGTTCCTTGTCTATGATCTCAACATGATCCCACAGAGGGCGGTGATCTCCTTTCTCTCTCCATATGTGGTCAGCCACGCCTGATTTTTTCCACTTCCCCTCGTGTTACAGCTTTCTGGTGTTCTTGAAGCCTTACCTTGAGGGGGCGGCCTGTCTCTCCTTTATATTCCTTTCCGCAGCTGCACGGGATAGCGTGCACACAGTCTTTAGTCATGTTCTCCTCTATGGGGGGTCTTACTCAGGAGAGATATCTGCAAAGTGTCGTCAAGCTTTTGAAGGTTGTCCTGATGTTATATGGACCGCAGATCCATTGTATTTTCTCTGATAACCCCTTCACATAAGGCAGGCAGACTGTTTTCTGAGTGATGTTGTCCTCCTCCTCTTGTATCCGCCTATCCCAGTTTTTGGGGGCTGCTGCCATGTACCCAGGGTAGTTGTTACGTTGTAGGGTACTACTTATACTGACCAATTCTTTATCTAACGTCCCTGGATCGCCACTTATGACTTTTGCTCGGTGTTGTAAGCAACGGACGATCCCTTTCTTTACGCTGTATGGATGGTAGGAGTTGAAATTGAGGTACCGTCTGGTGAATGTCGGTTTACGGTATACTGATGTCTTAAACCCATGCTCTGTTCGAGATATTAGAACATCCAGGAATGGGAGTGTGTTGTTACTCTCTTTCTCCATTGTGAACTGTATCGAAGGTCTTATTGAGTTCACATGCTCCAGTAGAACCTGAACATCTTCCTGGTGTGGCCAGAGTATGAAGGTGTCATCTACGTACCTTAACCATATAGTTGACTTTAGAGATATAGATTCTAATGCCATTTCCTCAAAGTATTCCATGTATATATTCGCCATTGCTGGTGATAATGGCGAGCCCATTGCTAAGCCCTCATCCTGTCGATATATGTGTGATCCCATTCCGAAGTGTGTTGTTTGTGTACAGAAAGTCAACATCTCCATCAGATTATTTATTGGAATACTGGTCCGTTCTTCTTCGGCAGACACGCATATTAGTCTTTATTGTCTTTTGTCCTCAAATTTGAAATGACCTCTGACCTTGTATCAACGTTCAGTCAGACACGTTTACCATTTTAGGCGGGAAAACTATTTACGGCTTCATTAAAATAACTTTCTCTTCAGATAAACGGGTTAAAGTCTCTTTATTCATTTTTTTCTGTTTAATCTGTTCTTTCTAGCAATAATCAGAAGCATTCACGTGGGAGTCGGTTCCACAAAGCAGCGGTTATCAATGAAATACGAAGGCAGTGAAAGTGGTTCGCTGCAATGTGCGTAGCATGGTGGAATTGGTAGAACTTAAGAATGTAGTCCATCTGAACATTTTCCATAGAAACGGCGAGTAAAGAAGAACGAGGCTTGGTCCGAGAATCGACCGCTGCAGAGGATTCGGAAAGAGTTGGATGAGTCTAATGATAATTACGAAGATGTTTTTTTTGATCTTTAGTGTTTGGCGAATTCATTTATGCCTCCATTCATTTCTTCCCACAGGGCATCAGACTCAACACAAAGGCGGACAAATGAATTTAATAGATAGATAGAAATGATAGATAGATAGATAGATAGATAGATATGGATAAATTTTAGATAGATAGATAGATAATGATTTTATAGATAGATAGATAGATAGATAATGATATGAATAGAGACTTAGATAATAGATAGATAGATAGATAGATAGATAGATAGATAGAAGAAAGATATGGATATAGACTTAGATAGATAAAAGAGAAAGATATAGATAGATAGATAGATAGATAGATAGATAGATAGATACTTGGATAAAGAGATAGATAAAGAAATAGATATGAATAGACTTAGAGAGATAGATAGATAGATAGATAGATAGATAGATAGATAAAGATAGATAGATAGATAGATAAAAGATAGATAGATGAATAGTCAAGATAGATAGATAGATAGATAGATAGATAGATAGATAGATAGATAGATGCAGATAAGATAATTTTAGATAGATAGAATTAGAAATAAATAAATAGAGAAAGATAATTTAATGAAAAACTAGATAAATAGATCAATAGATTATAGATAGACATAGAATCTAAGATATTATTGACAATTGCCTTATTATTAGAAAGAAAAGAAAAATTGAAAAAGAATCAACAAAAAAAGAAAAGATGAACGGAAAAAGAAGAATTATAGCAAAATTTTTTTTAAAACAAGGAAACCGCCAGAAGGGATGATATTTTTTAGAAATCGTCTGGACAATAGTCTTTTGAAAGGAAAGCCAATGGCGATTTTATTGAAAATTATTTTTAATTACATTTATTTAAATAGATATTTTTTGTGATCATTTTGGTAAATATAAATTTTTGAAATGAGAAATTCAGATGAAAGTTATTTTTAAATTAAATAGTTTTATAAAAGACGACAATTTTATTCCTGTGAATGCGGACATTTTGTTTTTTAAATAAAAAGAAAATTTTTGAAAATTCTTTATAATTTCAAAATCTTTATTATTGGCTTTTTTTCCAAGAATACAATAGGATTTATTTTTAAAAGAAAATAGAAACAATAGGCGTAAAGTTAAAATTTCAATAATAATAAATATATTTATTCGATTTTAAATAGATTTTACATGACATTTAAAAAATAATGATGGAAATGAATACATATAGCGGATTATGAAGGAAACTTGGGATTTGAATATTTAGATAGATAAATAGATAGATAGATAGATGAAGAAAAAGATATTGAATTTGGATAGATACTTAGATAGATAGATAGATAGATAAAAAAAAAAAAAAATTGAAAATAAAATGAAAAAAATAATAGATAAATAGATAGATAAAAGAAAGAAAAGATATATATAAAATGGAATTTTATATATATATATATATATATATATATAATATATATATATATATATATATATAGATAAAATAGATAGATATTTAAAAAAAAAAAAAATAAAATCCTTAATGAGAACAATGTTTAAAAAGATATAAATTAATAAATTTTGTAATTTTGATTTAATAGAAAGATAGATATATAGAAGAAAAATAGATAATATTTTGAGATTTTATAAAAAAAAAAAACAAGAAAATATTAGATAGATAAATTAAAGATTATAAAAATATAAAATAAAAGAGAAAGATAGATGTAAATCAATGAAAATATGAATAAAAGAATATATAAAATATATAGATAGATATAATAAAATAAATAGAAAGAGATAGATATAAAAAACAAAAAAAAAAAAAAGTAATATTATATGAAATAGATTTATAAATAATATATAATTAAAAATAAAAAAAGAAAAAAAATATATAAATAGAATTTAGATAAATTTTTTTAGATTAGATAGATAGATAGAAAAAAGAATTTTAAAATATATAAAAAGAAATATATATAGATAGATAAATAGAAAAAGAAAGAAATGAAAAAATTAGATAGGATTCATGGAAGAAATTTGAAAAAATGAATTTTTTTAAATAGATAAATAGAAAATGATAGAAAGAAAAAAAGAAAAGAAAAAAAGAATTTTTATATGAAAATATTTATAGATAGATAGATAGATAGATAGATATAAAAAAGAAATGAAAAAATAAAGATATTGATATGATAGAAACTTACCAAGATAGATAGAAAAAAAAAAGAAAAACAGAAACAAATATGAATAGAGATAATTATATAAATAGATAGATAGATAGATAGATAAATAGAAAACAAAAAAATATATTTTACATTATAGAAAAAGAAAATATATTTTATGAAAAATGATAAAAGAAAAGTTTTAAGAAAAAAAAGAAAAAAGAAAAAATGAAAAGAAATAGGAAAAAAAAAGATTTTAAATTAAAAGATAGATTATTGAGATGTATGATAGATATAAATGTATATTTTAATAAAAAGATTATATATATAGATGATCATTTATTTAATATTTTTAAATTGAAATAAATAAAAAAAAGAAATTAATATTAAAATAGATTAAGAAAAAAACAAAGAAAATGAAAAAAAATTTAAATTAAAAAAAAAAAATTATTATATAAATTTATTTTTAGATAAAATAAAAAAAAAAATTTAAAAAAAAAAAAAAATTTTAAAAAAAAATTTGAATATATTATAAGATAAAATTAAGATTTTTGATAAATATAAAAATTTGATAATATTTGATAAATAAAAACAAAAAATATATAATAAAATAAATTCAATTGAAAAAAGAAAAGATATGAATAATATGATTATAATATATATAAAAAATATAGATAATAGATTAGATAGATTTTTAGAAAAAAAAAAAAGATAAAAATGAAAATTTAAGATAAATTAAGAAATATATGTAAAAAATGTACAAATTAAAAGATTTTATTCAGTTTATTTTTTAAAAAAAATAAAATATAATATTTTTTATCAAATTTATTTATATATAAATAAATTTAAGAAGACAATAAATACGATATATATTTGTTATTGTCTGAGATTTTAGTGTAATTTGAGAGGATAATAAAAAAAGACAAATGAATGAGAAAAGTTTTTAAAAAAAAAAAATAAAGAAAAAAAAAATTAATTATTCAATTTTTTTTATTTTTCATTTTAAATAAAATTATATGCATATGAAAATATATTTAGGAATGCAATTTTAATATATTTTTATTAATTTTTATAAATATTTTTTATTATTTTCTTTTTTTATTAATGAGTGAAAGAAGAGATTCTTAATTATAGAAAAATTTTTATGTGGCCATTTCAAATTTGAATTTTTAAAAAGTTTTTTATTTATTTTTAAAATCATTGATATTTAAATATTAAAAAAAAAAAAATTTTTATGAAGAATAAAAAGGAGAAGAAAGAAAATCAGTGATAATTGAATTTAAAAAAATTAAACTATTTCGAAAAAAAAAATTTTTGATGATAAAAAAAAAATTTATTTTTTGAAGATGTGTTTTAAAAAAAAGAAAGGGGCGTAAAAATTTAAAATGGAATTTTTACTTAAACAATTGAATTTAGTTTTTTTTAGAATTTATAAAACGCCATATATAAAGATTCCCCGCCAATCTTCACCAAACCATGAATTTATAGAAAAAAATTTATAAATTTTTTTTACTGAATGGATTATTAACTTATATGTTTTTAATTTTAATGCGAAAATTTTGGGAAAACAAATTAAAATAAAAAATTTTAAAAAATTAAAGACAAATAATATTTATTGAAAAAAAAAAAATATTTTCGTTAAAAAAATTATTTGTGATTTTACTGATGGTTTTTTATATTTTTTAAATTTATCAAGGATTTAAAAAGAGACATTTTTTTTATTCAATGTGACATATTTGATGTTAAAAATAGGATATATTTTATGATGGGAATCGCCAACAAAAAAAAAAAAATATTGAAAGGACATCAAAAATCCTGAAATTTTGTTAAATAAATGCAAGACATATAAAAATTTAAATAAAGTTTCAATAGAAATGAAATGAATTTTAAACCATAAAAATTAGCCAGCCATTTTAATGAACATTTTTTTTAAAATTTTAAGCAAAACATTTTGATAAAATCAAGTGGCTCCCTTATAAAATACATTAATGATTTTTTGCGTAAATTAATTTTTTTTTTTTTTTTTTTTTTTTTATAAATTGGGGACAAAGATGGGAGACAGGGTTTAATTTTTATATTTTAAGAATTTTTTTATTTTTGTGTTACAATTGTGATGATATAGTTTTAAAAGAGAGATTGAGAAAAGGAGAATGGAAGGGAATAAAAAATAATTGAGATATCCATAGAAAGAAAATAGAAGAGAGGAATTTTTTTTTTCATTGACATTTTTAAAATTTAGTTTTTCAAATTTTTTAATAATTTTAATTCAAATCATAATCAATAAATAGATTGAAGTTTGCCAAACCATTAAACGAAAAAATATTAATTTTAAAACATAAAATGAAAAAAAACCAAAAGAAATTGAAAATTTTTTTAAATAATGTAAAAAATTTATACAAATTAAAAAATTTTTCAGTTTGTTCTTTTTTTTTTTTTTTTTTTCCATTCATGATTTTGATTTTTATAGGGTTTTTTAAAGAATCATTTTTAATGAAAAAAAAGAAATTAAAAAATTTTTTGTTTATTACTTAAGGAAAAATTGTATCCCCCATTTAGCGACCAGTGATGTCATAAAAATTGGATAAAAAAAAAATATAAATTTCGTTAGATTTTTGTTATTTTTAAAATTAATTGGAATTGATTTTTGGTAAAAAAATAAAAGGGTTAGGTCTTCTGAGTGAGACAATTTTTTGAAGGAACTCAAGTTCCGCATTAATTTAATAAAGAAAAGAAAAGATTTGATTTTTTTTATTTTTTTTTTTATGACCCATGTCCTTTCAGGACGTAGGCGATCATGGCTCTCCACCTCCCTCTATCCCTTGCAGCTCTCAACAAGTTCCTTCCCTCTGCTTCCTCCCCCAGACTACGTTCTGTCATCCACTTGCTTAAGCCCGCCAGGTATGTCACGCGTTGTTTTTCCTTGTCTCTCTTTCCCTCTATTTGACCCGTGAGTATCAGATTCTCCAGGCCCTCCTTCCTCATTATGTGTCCCAGAAACTTCAGCTGCCTCTTCCTGATGTTAAGTATAAGCCTCCTCCTTGTTTGCAACCTCTCTAAGATCTCATCGTTGCTCACACGCTCGGTCCATGATATCCTTAGCATCCTTCTGTAGAACCACATCTCTGTCGCCTCGAGTCTCTTCTTCATCTTTGAGGAAATCGTCCAACATTCGCTGCCGTAAAGAAGGACAGATGTCACGTAACAGTTCAGTATTCTTTTCTTTGTTACCAAAGAAATCCTCCTGTCTCGCAGTACTCTGCCCAGCTTTTGGAATGTGTCCTTGGCCATCCCAATACGTCTACGGATCTCAGTGTCGCACTTACCATCTTCTGTCAAGACGCTTCCCAGATATTTAAACTTCCGCCTCTGCTCGATTCTAGTGTTCCTGACCTTCAAATCGCATTTCGGGCTCATCCTTTTATTGGTGTCCATGCATTCTGTCTTCTTGTAGTTTATGCTTAGTCCCTTCTTCTCACTCTCCTTCGCTACCTTCTGTAGGAGATTTTGTCATTTCATTTCCGTGTCTGCTATCTGTGCTGTGCCATCTGCATATCTTACGCTGTTAAAATTGTGGCCGCCAATGCTAAATGAGTGGTAGGGGATTTAAATTTTCTCAAAATTCTCCTCGCTGTATAGGTTGAACAGGTCCGGTGAGAAGACACGTCCTTGCCTTACGCCCCCTTTTTATTTTTGTATATTCGCTGAACACGTTCCCTATGCGCATGCATGCTGTTCGCTGCCAGTATAGGGTCTTAAAATTATATTACGCAAGGATGAGAAGACTTTCGGATCATTCTGTACGATCCTAAAAAAAATAATTTAAATGCAAGATCAATCCTAATCTTCTGTCTTCCGGAATCCAGTTCTTTTATTGTCCTTTCTCCTCACCAATCTATTCATTATCTTTCACTGCCGGGAACTCCCTTGCGTCTCAGTGGTTCTATGTACGGTTTGGTTTTGTTTCTTGTAAATAAATTGTGCTAATCATTGTAAATATTCATTGGGGTTTATAAATTTTAAAAGTTATTATTTATGACCTTATTTTGAAAAAATCTTACATATGGAGTCTAGTTAAGACTTCATAGTCTCTGAGGTATTATGGTGGTTGTAGTAAAACTAGTAAGTAAGAATGTGGAGTTTTGGTACAAGGGTTATGTTGTAGAATAGTTTTCACAGTGGAGGCTTGTATTTCACTAAGTCGGTCCTAAATTAGGTTCGACGTACAAAACGTTGGGAACTTGAAATAAGAGTTAATGACGCAGCAATCTAGTTGTGATGGTTGATACTTCAATGTCCGACATCGACTGACTCACTCAACACCACTGAGTATTTATCGATCCACCCACGAGGATTGAAATGGCACAAGGCCGGGTTTAATGTGGGTTTCTTTTAAACGTAGGCCCGGCCAAAAATATAGCCTTTGAACCCGGCTAGACGGGTTCAGGCCCTGTCTTAGATTCCCATTTAAAAAACCTCGCCCTTCGGCAAATTTTAAAAAAGATTCCTCTCTGCGTTAAATAGAGAGTTCATCAAAAAGGCGGGCGCAGTCAGAGACCGCGAGACGCCACTGAATATTTAAAAATTTCACCCACGGAAACGAATGAAATGGCACAAGGCCGGTTTTTTTGGGGTATCCCGAGTTTTTTTTCGGATTAAAAAATAGCCTTTGAAGCCGATTAGACGGGTTCAGGCCCTGTCTGACCTTCCCTAGAATTACGAAACCTGTATTTCGGCAAATTCTTCGTTTGGTTCTCTTAATTAACGCAGAGAGTTCGACAGGTCAAGTGCGCAGTCAAAGATGCGAGACGCCACTTCTTTATTTATCTCCTCACAAAATGAAAATATATGGCACAAAAATTTAATTTTTTTATTGGGTTTTCCTGTTTTTTTAGGCTCGGCCAAAAAATAGAATTTTGAAGCCGATTAAACGTGTTCAGGCCCTGTTCATTTCCCCGGACGAAACCTTGCCCTTCGGCAAACTTCGTCCGGGTTTCATTTCTTACGCAGAGAGGTCGACAGGATATTGTGCAGTCAAAGAAATGGGACGCCATTTTCATTTATCTTTTCACCCACGGAAAAGAATATGGCACAAATTTTTTTTTTATGTTCCAAAAAAGTGCCTGTAGGCTCGGCCAAAATATATCCTTTTGAAGCCGATTAAACGGGTTCAGGCCCTGAATTTGGTTCCCCGGACGAAATTTTGCCCTTCGGCACTAATCGTCTGGTTATAAAAACTTACGCAGCAGAGTTTGAAGGCGTGTGCAGTCAAAGACCGCGAGACGCCAAAATTCAATTTGGCCACTGCTACTATTTTTTATTTTATCTGTGGGAGAGTTTATTATTTTAGAATAGGGTATTATGGTATAACAGGTTATTGTAGCAAAAATTGGGTTACTGATTGTGGTTATTAATTAAAATTTTAAGAAACAGGGAGACCAGTTCTCCCCATCCCATTTTAGGCCATGTGCCCCATACTATATTTTTACCTTTGTGCAATAAATAGTGTGTGTGTGTGTGTGAGAGAGAGAGAGAGAGAGGGAGAGAGGGAGTGGGATGAAAGCAATGACAACCTGTCTCCCCTATTTGATTTTCATCTCTTTAGAGTTGGACTCAACCGGCAAAACAAGTGAGACTGAAGTTTGCTAAACCATTAGACAAGAAATGAACATGCACTAACGCAAAATCCCACACACCAATAACGATACAGCCTCCCCTTCTCACATACATTCAAACACCTCACTTTTCTTTAGTAAATCCCCCCCCAAGGCAAGATAAAAATGTCACAAAGATGTAAGAAGCTACCGCGAGTGTAAGAGAATGAGAAGCCTTTAAGCGGAATAGCAAACTTAACCCTAAACAGGAAATAATTTATAAACCTCTGCTCCTGTTCAAGAGACCAAAGAGGAGTTTGAACCGGACGATAGACGAACCTATTTACTCCGTCGAATTACTTCCTCCTAATTTTCGAAACGCCGCTAGGGGACGCTCCTTAAGCCTATAAATAGGAAGTGACATTCTCTTTTATTCTCTTTTTTAACTTTTTCACTCAGGGACGACAAGATGTAGCTCGAATGAGGAAAACGCTTTCCCATTGGGGAACACACACGCGCACGCACGTACGCACCTTTCAATTCATTTTCCCTAGGACTTTCTCCTACACCAAACTGCACACACACACACACACACACTTCACTAGTTTAAAGGTTTTTTTCTTTCATGTTCATTGTTCAGTAACACGTAACAATATTCTATTGTTTATGCTTATCTTTGTTTTTTTTAATACATACATTATCATTTGTTTGTATACATATATATTGATTCTTGCATTTCTTTACGGGGACTCACATCCCGAGTCCGCCATGTTTGTTGTGGACATTTCAGGAGACACACATGTTTATCTCTCAACGCATACACAGGCCCACAACAACTCCTATTGAAAAAAAATAATAAAAAAAATACAATGGCTCGACTCCAGTCACTTTCTCACAGACGTGATTTAGCTTCCCTCTGTCTTTTCTACAAATATTTTCATGGCACCTGCTCTGACGAGCTATTTTCACTGGTGTCCTGACTGCATGAATTTAATAGTCAATCCATTGACAGTCGATGTTGACAAACTTGAAATTTGTCGAGAGGAACATGCACTAAGATATTTTTCTAGGCTAAGCTTAGATGTGACACAAGGCCGAAAGTGTGGAGCACCCAGTCACGATAGAACACACTATTCAGTCGTAAACTGATCTACCGAAGCAATTTTGCTAAACATAATACCACGTCGAAGTGCCCAAATGGTTTTCTAAGCGTAGCTTAAGTGTGCACAAGGTCGAACGCGTAGAGCGCCTAGTGAAGACAACACACCTCTAAGTCGGTCTGAAAGACAACCTGTAGCCAGTCGGCCTGAAAGACAACAGGCCGCTAGTCGGTCTGAAAGACAACTTGTTGCCAGTCAGTCTGAAAGACAACCTGTGGCCAGTCGGACTGAAAGACAACCTGTTGCCAGTCGGTCTGAAAGAAAATAAATCGGCAGTCGGTCTGAAAAGCAACCTGTGGTCAATCGGTCTTAAAGACAACATGCATCATGTCGTTTGGAACAGCAACCTGTCGCCAGTCCATCTGAAAGACAACCTGTAGCCAGTTAGTTTGAAAGACAACACGCCACTAGTCGGTCTGAAAGACAACCTGA
Source organism: Acanthosepion pharaonis (assembly GCA_903632075.3). Taxonomy (NCBI): domain Eukaryota; kingdom Metazoa; phylum Mollusca; class Cephalopoda; order Sepiida; family Sepiidae; genus Acanthosepion; species Acanthosepion pharaonis. Next base: position 261,800 of record CAHIKZ030001393.1, read on the forward strand.
GGTCAATCGGTCTGAAAGACAACCTGTAGCCAGTCGGTCGGAAAGACAACACGTCGCTACTCGGTCTGAAAGACAACCTATGGTCAATCGGTCTTAAAAACGACAGGCAGCAAGTCGGTCTGAAAAGCAACATGCAGCCAGTCGGTTTGAAAGACAACCTGTAGCGAGTCGGTCTGAAAGACATCCTGTAGCCAGACGGTCTGAAAGGCAACCTGTAGCCAGTCGGTCTGAAAGACAATACGCCGCTAGTTGTTCTGAAAGACAACCTGTGGTCAATCCGTCTGAAAGACAACCTGTAGCCAGTCGGTTTGAATGACAACACACCGCTAGTCGGTTCGAAAGACAACCTGTATCCAGTCGGTCTGAAAGACAACATGCCGGTAATCGGTCTGAAAGACTATCTGTGTTAAATTGGTCTTAAATACAACCTGTAGCCAGTCAGCCTCAAAGACAACCTGTAGCCCGTCGGTCTGAAAGATAACCTGTAGCCAGTTGTTCTGAAAGACAACACGCCGCTAGTCGTTCTGAAATTTGTTGAGAGGAACATGCACTAAGATAATTTTCTAGGCACACATTAGATGTGGCAAATGGCTGAAATATCCGGTCTTCTTCATGTGTTATTTGTTTCTAATTTCGAACCGAACCCTTCATTTAGATTGTTCTAATTCCGCGTGTCATGCCTCTGTTTTAGTTAATTCCCTTGATAACTCAACTAAAAAAAAAAAAAAAAAAAAAAAAAAACTTGGAGATATCGTTTTTTAAGGAATTTCTATAAAAATATTGTTACCAATGTATTTACCTTATTTTACACACACACACACACACACACACACACACACACACACACACACACACACACACACGTTGTTTAAAAAAAATTAACCGAACATCAATAAGTAGTGCAGAAATTTAATTTAATCAAATTTAGTCTAAAGATTAAAAAAAAATCAATCTCTTATAAGATAATTTTATTTGCATCAATACTCTTAAATGTAGCCGTCTCTTCTACTCCAATAGCTTCATGTCTCGCACCTCTCGCCTGTGGAACTCCCTTCCCTTCTCCTGTTTCCCTGTGAGCTATAATCTCCAGCTATTCAAGTGTAATGTCAATCGACATCTCCAGTTGCCTTGATCTATCCACTACCCTCATCCTTTCTTCTATCACTCCTATGTGATCTTGCTCTAAATTTTCTGTAACCCCTTGCGTCCTAGTGGCTTCACGCCTTGCTTGGGGTGAAATACTTAAAAAAAAAATTTTTTTAAAAAATACAGTCATCTACAGACAGACTATTTCGCAGTTCACCAGAATATCCAGACATGCAATTGCTTTAAGGCGTGATCGAAACCCGACCGATCTGATATCAGTCGGAGATTCTCACCCTTATGCCGTCATCACAATTAATTTTATCGCATTATATACGAGATAGAGAATTTTAACGCATTATATACGAGATAGAAGAAAAATGAAAAATGAAACATACATATTTATACTTGATCTTTGAATAATGATTTTTAAATAAGAAAATAATTCTAATATATTTATTTATTTTTAAAAAAAGCATAGTCTATTAGTAATTAGAATTGGGAATAATAATTTAAAACGACGTACTCATATTCAAACGATTCTTTTGGGAAAAAAATCTTTGCGTATACAATTTAACGGCAAACGACGTGCGAAAAAACGAATGTCGTCATTTGTTGAACAGGCACCCCTGCCCTAACTTCACTTAACCTCATTTGGAAAGTAACTCATATTTTGATACACAGGTTTGTCAGTGAAAATAAATACCCTAACACCCCCCTGTCAAAATGATTGAATTTCCCCGAAACCTTAGCAGCTAATATCAAAAATGTATATGCTTATAAACTCAGCAAATTTCAAAATAAATTATTCCAAAAATCGCTTGAAAATGAAACATTACTAAGGGTTTTAATTTAATTCTATAATTAAATTTAAAATTTAAGTTTCTCTTTTTGAAAACATCGTAATTCCTGTTTAGCGATTTTTAAATTAGCAAATTTATAATATATATATATATATATATATATATATATATATATATATATAAGAAATATAGTCTTAAGATGTGCTATATCTATGGGATAAAATGCTGAATATCAGAGATAGGTTTTATTGTAAATATAAAAGTGAACATAAAGTCAACACTTAGAGGCGACAGTCTGTTTCATAGTAGATGCAATCGTCCTGGATGAATGGACGATTGCATCTAGCATGAAACAGACTGTCACCTCTTAGTGTTGACTTCTATGTTCACTTTTATAATATATATATATATATATATATATATAATAGCTATATATTTCGTATTCGAAAAACCCGGTAATATAATCGTTGGGCTTGAGTAAATGGTTGTTAGAACAGGGTTTGAAGAAATAACAAGGGACAGGGGTGTCTACTAGGGCGGCTAGTCAATCCCTACTGCAGACGCTAGCTCAGGCACATTCGTTTTTGCTCAGCACCCACAGAGCCCAACTGTGGTTTGCACTGTAACTATGATGAGCAGACCTTAGTTACCGTTACTGGGAGAGAGTGTGTTATCTAGCGTGATAAACAATCAGAACAAGGCCAGCACGCTCAAAACTCTCGGTCACAATGATTTGGGACTTTGTGCTCTGCTAGTACAAAGTCCCAAATCATTTCCGTCTACCCAATCTCATTCACGAGGCTTGGATCAACCTATGTTCTGGGTTTTCTGGCAATTTCCGAAGGTGCCGCGCGCTCGGGTCGACCTTGATCCAGTCCGATAACGTAAGTCTCCTTCCAGACAACTCGGCCATGGTGACATTCGAACACGGGTCTCATGGAATCAGAAAGCGAACATTCTAACATTTAATAAATTGCAGGGATTGTGCGAAGAACTTCAGTCCGAAATGGTTTACCGTACTGTCCAGTTCGCACTCTCCATTTCATTTGAGGGCACTTGAGTCTTTGTATATTCGGTCCAGGGAGCCGTCTCTTTGCAAGCAAAGAGACTGTCTCCATGGGCTTCAAGTTATTACGCTCTAGTGTCTATCATACATTCCCCTCACATTCCCCGTTATAATTTTTCCCCCCTTTCTGCTGTGCATATTCGCACGGTTTGAAATATATATATATATATATATTTTTTTTTTCCCTCATACCATTAATCATTTCATTTTTTAATGTTTTAATTGTATGTAGGATGTTTGTGTGAGTCAATATATATTGCAATAATTGTTAAATTGTTCCCAGTCGAGGCTGATGAGCTTGGGAACGAAACCGGTTGGTCTGTTCTGTAAGTGTTATCATCTCTTATTTTTTTATTTTCATAATGCCTTTAGGAAATAATTTGTATCTATATATATATATATATATATATATATATATATATATATATATATATATATATATATATATATATATATATATCAAGTATTGGATTGGTGGATACGGAATAAATTCCAATAACTTAAAAATTGCTATTCTTAAAAAGAGTGCTCAATACAGAGTAGAGCAAATATAATTATTTATTCGAAAATTATAACATAAATATGTTATAAAATCACTAGAAAAATAGCCATTTTGTTTCAACACCTCTCTGGTGTCTTATCAAGTGAGATATATATATATATATATATATATATATATATATATATATATATATTTCTAAGGACCATACAAACCATGTTAAGTTTCACCTAAACGGTTCTTCATCCGGCATTTTCCTGAAGATCCGTTTAGGTGAAACCTAGGTAGGTTTGCTCTACTTAGTGTATTGAACACTTTACGAAGTTGTCTTTTTACTCGTTTTGGGTTTTGTCTTTGAACTTGGAACTCGAACACCGGGCGATTGTTTTCGCCTTGGTTTAATGTTCTTGGTTCTTTCTTTATTTATTCCCCATTTTTTCTCGGATACCGATTTGTTCGACTGCAAATTGAGCTATCCGAGTACCACCATTCATATATATATACCAACATTCATATATATATATATATATATATATATATATATATATATATATATATATATATATATTTCACACACACACACACACACACACACACACACACACACACACACATATATATATATATATATATATATATATATATATATATATATTTCTTCAGAAACTCCAATAACATACAGATTGACTTTTCTGGATTCGATTCGAAATTCTAACAAACATCACTTGAAGAAGGCCGGAGATTACAACGGCCGAAACATCGTGAATGTGACAATAAAGATGAGGACAACCGTCCCAACAATGCAAATATAATGGATAGTTTGAGTAAAGATGACATGTTGCTTGGCTATATTTTTAAAAATCACATTGTTGCATTTTATCGCAGTGTTCTAGATCGATGTACTCTTCGACCAGTAAATTAAGCAGCATGAATATCGGAATAAAACACAAGTCCTACATTCATCCTTCGTCCTAGAGAGGCCCGTATCCATCGGTGAAGGCTTGGAGGTCCGCTCCTAACAGAAATCATTTTCTTCCCCCACTCATCACCCGTGAGAAAATGATGAAAACAAATTTTAGTGGGCAAATTCTTAATCACGCCCTCATTTTATGTGCCGTGTCCCCACAGGACTTAGGCGGTCATGGCTCTCCACAATTTTCTGTCCTTCATAGTTTTTTTAATAAATTTTGTCGTTTTTTAATAAATTTATCATAAAACTTGATCCACCACCCATTTGCTCACTAAGTATGTTACACGTTGCTTTCCTCAGTCTCTCTTGCCTTCAGTCGGTCCTGTGAATATCAGATTTTCCAAGCCCTCTTTCCTCATTATGTGCCCTAGAAATTTCAATTGTCTCTTTCTGATGTTAAGTATGAGTTTCGTTCTTGTTACCGTTTTCTCTAAAACTTCTTCATTGTTCACATAATCACTCCATGGTCTCCTCAGCATCCTTCTGTAGAACCACATTTCTGTTGCTTCAGGTCTCTTCATCTGTGAGGAGATTGTCCAGCATTCACTGCCATATAGGAGGAATGATATTACGTAACAATTCATTACTCTTTTCTTTGTTTCTGTTGCTTCAGGTCTCTTCATCTGTGAGGAGATTGTCCAGCATTCACTGCCATATAGGAGGAATGATATTACGTAACAATTCATTACTCTTTTCTTTGTTTCTGTTGCTTCAAGTCTCTTCTTCATCTGTTAGGAGATTGTCGAGCATTCACTGCCATATAGAAGGACTGATATTACGTAACAGTTCAGTACTCTTTTCTTTGTTTCTGTTGCTTCAAGTCTCTTCTTCATCTGCGAGGAGATTGTCGAGCATTCACTGCCATATAGAAGGACTGATATTACGTAACAGTTCAGTACTCTTTTCTTTGTTTCTGTTGCTTGAACTCTCTTCTTCATCTGTGAGGTGATTGTCGAGCATACACTGCCATATAGAAGGACTGATATTACCTAACAGTTCAGTACTCTTTTCTTTGTTTCTGTTGCTTGAACTCTCTTCTTCATCTGTGAGGTGATTGTCGAGCATACACTGCCATAGAGGAGGACTGACATTACCTATCAGTTCAGTACTCTTTTCTTTTTTTCTGTTGCTTGAAGTCTCTTCTTCATCTGTGAGGAGATTGTCGAGCATTCACTGCCATATAAAAGGACTGATATTACATAAGGGTTCAGTGCTCTTTTCTTTGTTTCTGTTGCTTGAAGTCTCTTTTTTAACTGTGAGGAGATTTTTCCGGTATTAACTGCCATATTGGAGGACTGATATTACGTAACAGTTCAATACTCTTTTCTTTGTTTCTATTGCTTCAAGTCTCTTCTTCATCTGTGAGGAGATTGTCCAGCATTCACTGCCATATAGAAGGACTGATATTACGTAACAGTTCAGTACTCTTTTCTTTGTTTCTGTTGCTTCAAGTCTCTTCTTCATCTGTGAGGAGATTGTCCAGCATTCACTGCCATATAGGAGGACTGATATTACGTAACAGTTCAGTACTCTTTTCTTTGTTTCTGTTGTTTAATTTCTCTTCTTCATCTGCGAGGAGATTGTCGATCATTCACTGCCATATAGGAGGACTGATATTACGTAACAGTTCAGTACTCTTTTCTTTGTTTCTGTTGCTTGAAGTCTCTTCTTCATCTGCGAGGAGATTGTCAAGCATTCACTGCCATATAGGAGGACTGATATTACGCAACAGTTCAGTACTCTTTTCTTTGTTTCTGTTGCTTGAAGTCTCTTCTTCATCTGCGAGGAGATTGTCGAGCATTCACTGCCATATAGGAGGACTGATATTACGTAACAGTTCAGTACTCTTTTCTTTGTTTCTGTTACTTCAAGTCTCTTCTTCATCTGGGAGGCGATTGTCCATCATTCACTGACATATAGGCGGACTGATATCACGTTAAAGTTCAATACTATTTTCTTTGTTACTAACGAAGACTTTCTGTTTCTCAATACTCTGTTGAGCTTTTGGAAGGCGTCATTTGCCTTCCCAATACGCCTTCGGATTTTAGTGTCACGCGTTCCGTTCTCTGCTAGTACACTTGCCAGATGTTTAAATTTTTGTACTTGTTTGATTTTGGGATCTCCGATTTCTAATTTGCATTTTGAGGTCATCCATTTGCTAACAACCATGCATTCTGCCTTGTAGTTGCTGTTTAATTAGGTACCTCCACGAGATCGTTAAAAAAAGTCAGCATACCGTGATGAAAGCGTGTTCCAAAACATAGTTTTATCGTCAAAATCTTTTAAGTTATTTTTAGGAGAAAAGGTCAAAGTATTTTTTGATTATTTTATTAAATTTTTTACTCCTTTTTATGACATTCGAAAGTTTGATTAAAAAACTCATTTTTCTTGCGTCGGCGATTTATCTATGCTAAAAGGTAGTACAACACTGTATATTTGATTGTGAAAAATTGACATGTATTTTTACAGTACGACGTTAAAACTCTTTAAGATAATTTTCGCCTATTTTTTTTTTCGGTGACAGACTCATTAATTTGGAAATTCTCGCAAAAATCAAATTATTGTCAGATTTTAATGAAATTTTCAGGACTTATTTACAAACGAATGAAATTACTTTCGAAATTTTTCTATCAGAAAATCTTGAGAAAAATATTTTTTATTTTACATGTGTTTTCCCCCCTTACTTAATTTTGTGTAAGCTTGAGAAATTCATCGAGATAATTTTTAGTGACTATATTAAAAGCATAAGTTTTTGAAGAATTTAAGCACCGATTTTTTTTTTCTTGCAAAATCGGACCCGGTCCTACCGAAAATCCGTTGTGAATCGAAAAATACAAAACGCAATAAAACTAAAACATTATTCAATCAAAGAAGCTTTTAATTGCTTTTATATGAATATAGATATATTAAAGACAATATTGTCGAAGAAAACAGTTTTCGATAAAAAAATGAAATTTTACAAGATTTATTTTTATTTTCTTTACAATTTATTACAATCTGAAGACTTCGACTATTTTAAAAGAGTTTCTATTTGTTTTTATATATATATATATATATATATATATATATATATATATATATATATATATATAGATGCAGAATTTCTGAAATATGGATGTACAAACCGGTAAATTTATACTTAAAAGGTCACATTAGGTTTTGTTTTTTCCGTAAAGGGGTACACCCTTATGAAATTTATCGTCTGCTACACCATACTTCGGATTGACCGCCGAACATGTTCATAGTTACTATTAACACGTTCGGCGGCCAATTCGCCGTCAATAAATCTATTAACAAGTCAGAAAGACAAGACCTAGTGGTTAGAAAATGCTTGCACATAATATTTTATGCTATAAGTAATATTTGTTTCAAATTTTCCTCAAATAACATTTCAGAAATATATATTTTATTTTTGCAAGATTTTTAAAACGGAAAATTAAGTTTTGTTTAGAAATGCCTAAAAAAATGGCCGACGTGATCGATTTTACTGAAAAAAAATGCAAGTCTATTCCAATCAATATAATTTCTGTTCTCAAGGACACATGACACAGTGGATAAAGGCGTTGGTTAGATCCAGTGACAGGACCCAAAGAGTGTGAGTTCAATCCCCGTTAAGGCAGTGGAGAACTTTCAGAAGGAAATTATCAGATAACTGATAAGTGACATCCATCAAACATGGCACGTGGAACTAGAACAGTCTACCCCAGTGAGCGAAATAAAGGGTTCAGTTCGAAATTCCAACCACCTGAAGAAGGCCGGTACAAAACGTTGTGATAAATATGGCGACAAAGATGAGGACAATAGTCCGAATAATGTAAACAGTGTACATAATACCCATTCTCAGAAATACAGACAGACCAGAGTATTTTGCTTATCGGGTATAGTAAATTGAATTTTATTTAAAGCTAAACTGAACAATTCAGGAAAGCGTTTTTATTTTTAAAAATTCATTTTAAAGCTTAGGTATACGGAATTAATGGAGATTGCCATGTTTAATTCTTTCTTCTCGCTTTCATTTCACTATATTCTAAATAGTGGATTGGAAAATGCAATTTATTCAATCCTGTCCGACATAGTAAAAGAAAGGAATAAGTACTTTCCTTGAAAAGATACACGATGTTTTTTTTAAAAAAATTGCCAAGAGTCAGGGAATTATTAGATTTCCTTTAAATTTTCAGCATTTATTCAATAATGAATTAACTTTATATTGAATGTTTTTATTTTTAGTTTTAATTTTTTGGGGCTAGTGTTTGTTCAGGTCTGTTATATCCCCAGCTTTACGTAACTCTCACCTAATCCGCACGAGTGAATTTGGGATGTTCGTAATTTTTACATTTCTATAAAGCTAACCCCCCGAAAGTATTATATCATTAAAAAAAATTAATATCGACTATAAATACTTTGAAAATATGGCCCTAAATCTTAAGAAAGAAATTAATAAATTATTTCCTGTGAAAAGTTGCTGATACCTAATTTTAATAAAATATATATATATATATATATATATATATTTATTTTCCATGGGAAAAAATCTGCTGTATATTTGATTGTGAAAAATTGACATGTATTTTTACAGTACGATGTTAAAACTCTTTAAGATATTGGTCATCTATATATATAAAACAGAAGATGTCTGTGTGTCTGTCTGTCTGTGTGAAACCTTTTTTATTCGAGACCCATCCAACCGATTCTGACCAAACTTGGCACATACATTTGTATTATGCAAGAGAATGGTTCTTAACGTAAAAAAATCGATAATTAAAAAAAACAAAATCAATAAATAGATCAAAAATCGATCAAACATCGATAATTTCGTTCAAACTCGGTATGTAGGTTACTTATTTCATGACGAGCTCAACGATACCTCAGTTCTATTTCTACGCCACTGCTTTTAGCGAAAACCCGCAAAAAACGAAAAATCGATTTCAGCACAAATTTTAAACCAAAAACTCCCTCAATTTTCAAGCAATCTAATATAAACTTCACTCAATTGTAGCCAACAATAAGTGGATTGTTTAACAGCCATTTAACTTGGTAATTGAGTCCACCCATATAGTGAAAACTCGCGTAAATAGCGGAAAATGGCGATTTTTACCGGTTTCTTACTTATTTTTCGTTGATCTTTCAAGCAATTTTCATCAAACTTAATAATTGCTTTCTAAATGTATCATCTTTTACAAACCTGGTTGCACATTGGCAAAGTGAATTTCAAAAACATCCAAAATAATTGTGGTCTGAAGTGTGTTTCATGTTAGCTGTTTTTCTCCTTCATGTCCTCAGCAAACTTCTGTCGAACAAATACAGACTACTCCTGTTATATCAGTAACTGCATTAATTCAAAATGTTTTTAATGAAAGTACTTTAAAGTAATTGAAGAAGATAGACTCTGTTACATCTAAACATGATGCTGTGTTTGCTTCAATTGAACGCTTTTTCTGATCGACCAGCTGAGTATGGCTGCTAGTTGCTAATAAACTTGATATAAAATAAAGAATTTAAAGAATTATTCTCTTTCCAAGTGTCAACAATTTTTTTTTCAAATAATTTTACTCATTTTTTTTTTTACAACTGTTTGATTTGTTTTTTTTTTCTACGGATTAGCGGAAAATATTTTCTGTGGCACAAAAAAATAACTTCCTTTTCAGGGCCCCCCAAAATTATTGAATATTTGGCAATCTTTTAGAACTTAATATCTAAAAAAAAACAAACCAAAAGCGGAGAGTTAAAAATTTAAAAAGAAAACCTTGACACCGCTATTATTTTAACTACCTTCACTCCTTGGCAACGTTTATGGTTTTAAAAGGCGATGATTAGAATTGAAATAAACTTTCTTCATTTTTCTGTTCTGGAGAATTTATAGCAGAAATATTAAACACTATTTAAAAGATTGTTTGAAACATTCTTCTAATACTCCTTCTTTTTAATATTGTTTGTTTTCTAATTCTTTCACACCCAGTAACCAACCTCTCGTGCTTTAAGGGCGTTACTGCTTTGCTTGGGGTAAATTCAATTCAAAGAAAAAATAGGAAGAAAGAAAAAAGATAAAAAGAAAGAAAAAATATAGAAAGAAAGAAAAAGATAGATAGAATAAAGACAGGAAGAAAGAAAAAGATGGAAAGAAAAAATACAGAAAGAAAGAAAAAGATATATAGAAAGAAAAAGATAGAAAGAAATAAAAAATAGAAAGAAAGAAAAAAGATAGAAAGAAAGAAAAAAGTTAGATAGAAAGAAAAAAGATAGATAGAAAGAAAAAAGTTAGAAAGAAAGAAAGAAAAAGACAGAAAGAAGTGAAAGAAAGAAAGAAAGAAAGAAAGAGACAGAAAGAAAGAAAAAGATAGAAAAAAAGAAAGAAAGAAAGAAAAAAGATAGAAAGAAAGAAAAAAGATAGAAAGAAAGAAAAAAGATGGAAAGAAAGAAAAAGATGGAAAGAAAAATGACAGAAAGAAAGGAAAAGATAGAAAGAAAAAGATAGAAAGAAAAGCGACAAAGAAAGAAAAATTATAGAAAGAAAAAGATAGATAGAAATAAAAAAAGACTGAAAGAAAGAAACAAACAAAAATACAGAGAGAAAGAAAAAAAGATAGAAAGAAAAAAGATAAAAAGAAAGAAAAAATATAGAAAGAAAAAATGGAACGAAAGCAAAGAGACAAAGAAAGAAAAAAGATAAAAAGAGAGAAAGGAAACGACAGAAAGAAAGAAATAAAAAAAAAAGATAGGACGAAAGAAAGAAAAAAGATAGAAGGAAAGAAAAAAACAGAAAGAAAGAAAGAAAAAAATATAGAAAAAAAGAAAGAAAGAAAAAGGATAGAAAGAAAAAGATAGAAAATAAAAAAAGAAAGAAAGAAAAACAATAGAAAAAGTTTGAAAGTAAAGACAAAGAAAAATAGAAAGAAAAAAAACTCGGGAAAAAAGAAGTAAAGAAAAAAAAGAATGCGACAAAAAGAGAAAGAAAGAAAGAAAGAAAGAAAGAAAGAACTCTTAACAGCTGACACTTGTTTACGCTTCTTGTATGTAGAGGAAATATACCAATGGCAAGCACGAACCAGATTACGAAACACACAAGATTGAAAAAAAAACTTCCGTAATGGCGTTTTGAAAAATATTAAACAATAAAATTAACATCTTATGTTCAGCAAATGCGCCTGTCTGTAGCTACAATTCATGTGACATAAACAAACACCCGTATCAATGCACAATACTCCAGACCCCACGTTGAACATTTAAAGAAACGGGCGAAAATGATCTAAAAACAGGCAGTACAACATTGATCTAGAAAAAATTTAAATGCGATGTCAATCGCTATCGATTTGAATCTTCCTGATTAAAAACTTACTGTTCTCACTCTTTTACGAAATGCAACAGACTTTTTTTAGTTCCACAGTAACAAATTGCGTAAATTTGATTAAAATGACAAATAAAAAAAATTTTTGTTATGGGTACACGAAACAAATTTTAAATATTTTTACATATACATATGCAGACACTTAAATGCGCAAAAACGAACGTGTACATACAGACACACACAAAAAAACAAAAATAACAAATTCACGCGTTTTTAACGTATAAAGTACAGACTATATACAATACTAGCAGCATGGCCCGGCGAAAATCTTTTTGATTAAAAAAATGTTACGACTCATACAGCAATCGCTATCACTTGACTTAAAATATTTTTTACCCTTCCTTTTTTTAAACATAAATTTTGGATGCTGATTATTACTATTTTACTAAATTTTTGCCTATCTCACACTTTTTTTTTATAATTCTATACTAAACATTAAATCTGTTACGAAAAAAAGTACTAAACAAAATGAACACAAAACGATCAAATTTGAGAAAAAAAACTCGTAACTGGAAAAACCGAATGAAAAAAGAATGTTAACAACAAATCCTTTTTTTTTTAACCCAACCCAGTTCTGCGGAATCAGAATCAACGTTGAGTTTAAACAAGCGAATGAGCCAATTGGAGTAAAGTGCCATGCAGACTTTAAGTTTTTCCCACTTTTGACGAATGGAGCTATCGATTTTTTTGCATGCTAGTTAACATTCGTGTCAAGTCAGCTGTATTCTCACGATGGCCATTAGAATCTTCCTGAATATTTTTGGCAATTAAGCTATCAAGCTCTCATAAAGAAAATGGCCGCAAGCTACATGAAAACTGCCGTAGAAGCATGAAAAAATCGATTATTTCCACTATCGATGGAGTTGGGAAATGCAAAGTCGGTCTTGGCCTCCTTATTTGGAGCATGTGCATGTAAATTTTTTAAAAAAAACTGTCGAAAATACATTTTGTGCATTTATACACACACACACACACAGCACACACACACACACACACACATACATACACAATAATATTAGACACCCTGCCTTTTATAGATATAGATACAAAATACAATAAATACAAGAAAGCGGACACATTGTAATAAAAACAACAACACGGTCTTGGGAGATGTGGGTATGCAACAATTATACGTACCTAAATTGGAATCGACGAGCCCGGTTCGAATTACAGCCGCGTCTGATGCATTAATTTCTCACTAATACCTTGGAAAAAGAAAGAATCCATTTTCACCCACAGCTATGGGTTTAATAGCAGCGAAGACAGGGTTCCCTAGCTTTGGATGGCAGACAGTCTGAAAAGGTCTACTCTGAATACAAAATCGCGTTAAAAAATAAATGCAAAGAGAAAGATTCCAAATTTTAAAAAGAAGTTCTTTTATGTTTTCATTTATCCTCATTTATTGGTTAAATTTTTAGTAGGGTAGAAAACATCATTA